>UELW01000001.1:4960000-5560000 GCA_900490495.1 Danionella dracula | reverse complement strand
TTTTAATACAAAAAAGAACCCCTAATGCTAATAAAAGAACCATAAAGATGCTTCTCGTGAAATTGAAACAAAACTTGCCAGCAAAGACTTTTATGAAAGGATATTGGTAAAATAATTACTGAACTGAGATAGACAGATTCCACAGCTTGAAGTGGTATTATAGTATAGGAGCAGAGTCTAGCACAATTAGTTAAAGCCTTCCGATCTAATTAAAAACAATTTAACAACTTTTCATAATTAAGTTTTGACTCTAGGGCTGGCCGTTAATATTGCAGCTTGACAACACAACAGACAGTCAACAGGGCCAAATATTGCGTTATGATTTAACCAAACACCTTCAGGGCAGCGATGCTTTATTAAATTCTTCATCGAAATTAAGCTTTATTCATTACAGAAGATCTCAAAGTCCCACAATAGCACGACTAATGCATCCCTCAGCTCCTCTCGAAAGAACGACATAAATTGCAGTCGTGCAGGTCAACATATTATACAACTACTTAAGAGCAAGGAAACTCTTAAATTAGCTAATTGGAAACACTCAAGTGAATAAAACAGCCTCACTTTGATTAGAGAGGTCTGATCTAGAGTGATGATGTTATTTATTCAACCACCAGGTGGCACACAGCTATTTAAGCACACAGTTGGCAAATCAATGTTTTACGAAGCTATCTGTGCCTTTAAATGAAAACAATTTTTTATATAAAGTAGCTTCTGGGCAACACCATCTGCTTAGTTGCTATTAAAAAAACAGGCATGATGGGGAGACCAACAAAAATGTAATTTCTGGTGAGATTTGAGATTTAAATTGGTCCTAATTATCCTAAAACAATGACTCGCTTGAGCCGATAAGTTCTTGGCAACTTGGTCACGCTTGAGAACTTGGTGTTCATTGTCTAATAGCTTCTTTCATCCACACTCTTCACACAGGGGTGTTTTAATTAAATGCAGAGTTGGAATGAGTGACTCAAACCCAACCTTACAAACGGGCTGCATATGACAGCAGAAACTGTCAGATCAAAATGAATAGCTTTAGAATGATTATTAATCACTGGAAGTCAATCTTGCAGTAAAGTAAAGCAGACATTAAATATCAGCTCATGTGTCACAAAAGCTACCACTACCCTATTAAAATCAACACTATTGTAGGCTGTATTTGCTTACTGAGTGAGACTAGAGGCCAACAGGATGCCAAACAATAGCCTGAGGGAAACAGAAACAATGAGAATAGTGTAAAGGGTGGTTAAGGGACAGTCAGGTTGAAAATAAACATATTTATATAGAAAACATAAGAACAACATGGTAAAAATTGTTTTTATAAATAATTTGATTCAATTAATCAATATTGAAGTTGATCAGGGCACTTATTCGTTTAAGTATAAAAGGCATAAAAGACCAAATAATATAAAAACAATACAGTTATTTTAAAATGACCACGTTAATGGACACAAATGTCAGAATAGGTCTTAATCTAGGATTTAAAGCAGCCAGGTCTGAGATTTTGAGAGGAAGATTGTTCCAGAGTTGCAGGACAGACAAAGAAAGCCCTCTCCAGCATTTCACAAGTGTCTTAGGTCCTCTGAAGAGCATCTGCTTAGCAGAGCATGTTGATCGATCTGTTTTACAGAGCAGAAGGCTTAAGATAGATGTGGCATGATCGTGTTCTCTTGAGTAAGTACATTGACTGTATTTAAAATATATATTGACTGTATATCAACAAAGTACATCATCTATTGACCGTACATCATAAACGATTTTGCGGGGAACAGATAAAGCCTGAAAATTTCAAACTGGGCAGCGTGGTCTGAAGCCCATAGCCCATGTCATTAATACAAACCCAAGAATGGACCAACATCATGAGGTGAGTGATTGAAGAAGCGCAGAAAAATCACCACTGTCCTCTTTTTCTATGTCAATTAACTTCAAAGCAACCATCAGTTTCAAGAGACAATTTTATTTTAACAGATGCTTATATTACATATAATAAAGATTCCTGTAAAACGAATATTTTAATTAAGAACTTACTCATAGTTTTTATTTGTACAACACATTTTTTTCCTCCATTTCCTGGCATCTCTGTGCAACTCTGCAAACTGCTTATGATTAATTCCAATTAATACTTAGAGGAACAACATTTTGTAGACAGCACTAATATATGGCTTACTAGATAAGTTCACCGCTTTAATTCACTAATATGTACATCAGACATTCACGTGCGTTCCATTCCAGTACTGAAGTCCACTTAAGGCCCAAAAAGCCAAAGCAAACTACTAGGGTAGCGGATCTAATTAAATCATCTAGCTTTAAACCTTGATTGTAATGCAAATTGAGCACATCTGGGCTGTTTTATGAATGTCATAAAAGACGCATCAATGTAAAATGACTACCCGTATTCCAAGTACAAGGCATAGTTTCTCTTGAGAGTCTGGGATAGTCTATCCATCGTCTATGTAGAGACACAGCTACAGAACTTACATGGACCCATGTGTAAAGACAATACCTTATAAACATCTGTCATTTTTCAATGAGGCAAAATGTAACAGTAAAAGGGTTGGCCAAGTCTTTGACTTCAGTTTAAATGCTTAGCTTATCTGAGTGTAGCCAGATAAGGAAGGGCCTGCAGATGTAATCTGTGTAATGATATACAGACTTTTAACTCTATCAGGTGGTTGGCATTTATTGGTTCACCTTAAAAGAGGGAGAGAGCTTAATTCCAAGTCATTCAATGTAGAAAGATAAAGATGAGGCCATCGATCGACTGTGACTCCAAAACATTTGAACCAACCATTTCTAGACAACTTTTGAGCATTTACTATTAAGAGATAACAACCTATCACTTTTTTACTGTCTCCACCAACAATCTTAAGCCGAGTCATGTACTTTCTATTTACTTAAGAACTCCCTACATGGTGTAAACCAGAGAGATCAGGATTTGTAATTCATGATCTCTAGTTGTACTGTCAAAATTTGAGAGGAAGCATTTTGCTGGCTACCACTTCTCCGTATATCCTTTGGTACAACTCTGCTTAGATATTTCTCACTTTGATGATTTGTTTACACTAGCAATCCTATTCTGTCGCCTTATCTTTTTTATTATCATTATTCCTGGATTGTTAAGCCAACCTTTACCAACGATTCAGAGATGTTCAACTCCATCCACTTTGCCTTGCAGATCTTGAACTGTATGTTCCTAAATTAAGCACAAAGGCTGAAGTTGTTGGCTTTTTTTTCAGGGTGGTTTAACTGGTTTCATCATTATTGGAGATAATGTAATTGTTTCTAGTGTGCCTTGTGGCTTGAGATTAGTTTTAATTTAGAAATGTGCAAAGTGACTAAAGTACAATAGACTCTAGAGATAAAAGATATCTCTGCTGCTGCAAAAAGGACTGTATTATGTGTCCTTTCAGCACATCACACAACCAAACAAGGTCACTCTTTGAGTCACGAGAATCTGTCAATGGTTATTTTGCAAATCACTACTGCTGAGCGTACACTCACAATGAACTTGTTGAACCAAACAACATGACTCACTAGAGATGCTGACATTTTGACCCACGCTGAAATCTCAGCTTTGGAAACTGTAGCGTTGAAAAATAGACACCTGGATGCATTAATGGTTTAGTGTGAGAGGAAGATAATATTATTTATTAATATATAAAACATTTTCTTTTTAATAATTCCATTAAGGATAGCAATAATACTTGGTGCAATATGTTAAGCACTGAATGAAACTTTTGACCAAGATAAATGAGGTTAATAAGGCTTAATGTTAATGACTTTAATCTTTAAAAATAGATAAACAGACTTACGAATAAATATGTACAACAAGCTTTGGGCTAGCTAAACTGCTTTAACAGCCTTATCTGATCTCTTAACTAAAGATAATAAAAAGGGTGTTTTAGGGTTTCTTTAGGAGTCTCTCGAATTTTTGTAAAATGAATTTCAAACTATAATTAATATCAAATTATACAATGTAATGCAGGGTCCTCGAGGGGTCATGGGAGTTCGCCCAACCGGTCCACATGTGTTTTGTGGATTTTTTTTTGTGGAGAAGGCGTTCGACCGTGTCCCTCGTGGGGTCCTGTGGGAGGTGCTCTGGGAGAATGAAGTCCGGGGCTCCCTGCTAAGGGCTGTCCGGTCCCTGTACAACCAGAGCAGGAGCTTGTTCCGCATTGCCGGCACAAAGTCAGACCTGTTCCCAGTGCGCGTTGGCCTCCGGCAGGGCTGCCCTTTATCACCGGTTCTGTTCATAGTTTTATGGACAGAATCTACAGGCGCAGCCGGGGGTCTGAGGGGGTCCGGTTCGGGGACCTCAGGATTTCATCTCTGCTGTTTGCGGATGATGTTGTCCTGTTGGCTTCTTCGGGCCTGGACCTCCAGCGTGCGTTGGGGCGGTTTGCAGCCGAGTGTGAAGCGGCTGGGATGAGGATCAGCACCTCCAAGTCTGAGGCCATGGTTCTCGACCGGAAAAAGGTGGCCTGCCCTCTCCAGGTCAGTGGAGTGCTCCTGCCTCAGGTGGAGGAGTTCAAGTATCTCGGGGTCCTGTTCACGAGTGAGGGGAGGATGGAGCGCGAAATCGACAGGCGGATCGGTGCAGCATCTGCAGTGATGCGGTCGCTGTATCGATCTGTTGTGGTTAAAAGGGAGCTGAGCCGAGAGGGAAAGCTCTCGATTTACCGGTCGATCTACGTTCCTACTCTCACCTATGGTCATGAGCTCTGGGTCATGACCGAAAGGACAAGATCCCGGATACAAGCTGCCGAAAAGAGCCTCCTTCGCCGGGTGGCTGGGCGCTCCCTTAGAGATAGGGGAGAGCTCAGTCACAAGGGGAGAGCTCAGAGTAGAGCCTCTGCTCCTCCACATCGAGAGGAGTCAGCTGAGGTGGCTTGGGCATCTATTCCGGATGCCTCCTGGACGCCTCCCAGGGGAGGTGTTCCGGGCATGTCCCACTGGGAGGAGGCCCCGGGGAAGACCCAGGACGCGCTGGAGGGACTATGTCTCCCAGCTGGCCTGGGAACGCCTCGGGATCCTTCCCGGGGAGCTGGAAGAAGTGTCTGTGGAGAGGGAAGTCTGGGCATCCCTGCTTAGACTGCTGCCCCCGCGACCCGGCCCCGGATAAGCGGAAGAAGATGAGATGAGACAATATAATGCTTCATTTGTTGTTACATCTTCCGTATTTTCTAACAAAAAAAACAACAATAAATAAACAGGCAAATATATCCTAAATAAAGTCTACTTAGATATTAAATAGTTCCAAACAAATTTTAAATACCAAATTCATAGTCAAACTTGATTTAAATTCAAGTTCAAAATAAAATTGTATTTCCAACGTTCAAAGTTTATCAAAGTAATCAGAAACCCACTAAAGGTAGCACTAATAAACTAACAAACAAAACCCACATCGCAGACTTTTACAGAAGTATTATGTATCAGGACTCCTGGCTGATGAGATAGTTCTATCTGTTTGGTTTGTTTGTATTAGCCATATGTTCCTTTGTTTGTGCTCCTAATTGTTTCTCTCCACCCCCTCGTTCTCATTCAGTTAGTTGATTAGTTTCACCTGTCTTTGCTCATTTTCTCCTCATTAGCTTCCCTATGTAACAAACGGGTTATCACATATTTCCATCTTCATGTCGGCTTTATTCCCTTTCGGGGTCGCCACAGCGGAATGAACCACCAACTCACTGGCATATGTTTTACGCAGCGGATGCCCTTCCCTGCCGCAACCCATCGCTGGGAAACATTCACACACACATTCACACTTTAACACTATGGGCAATTGTTCTTATTCAATTCACTTATTCCGCATGTCTTTGGACTTGTGGGGAAACCGGAGCACCCGGAGTAAACCCACGCGATCACGGGGAGAACATGCAAACTCCACACAGAAATGCCACCTGCCCCAGCCGAGCCTAGAACCAGCGACCTTCTTGCTGTGAGACGACCGTGCTACCCACTGCGCCACCGTGACGCCTATCACATATTTAATAATTGATAATAATACGATAAGAGGCAATCATTCAATCTGTCACGAAAACAAACTAGAATATTACCTGTGTGGGTGACTGGCCAGTAAAGGAATTAGGAACACTGCCAGGTCTCGGAGAGTCGAATCAGATGAGATTCCGCCAGGTCACAAATTCAGTTTTAATTAAATGGTCCACCAAATCATTCACCACCATGAACTTTGACCCTTACTCAAAATGAATCGTCCCGAAACATTACTACCCAACCTGTAAATCGCATTATGTCAAGATCGTCAGCCACAGTGAACGGTGTAACACTGTATAAACCACAAACAAAGTAAGTGTATTTACAATGTTTTATTAATCTATTCTAGACACACAAATGGTATAAATGATTTCTAGCTAAAACTGACCTACACACATTCGCTCACGCAAACACACACACACCGAGAGGGAGGGGGTGAGAGAGAGAGAGAGAGAGAGGTAGATTAGAGTAAGAGAGAGAGAGAGAGCGAGAGAGAGAGAGACAAAATCTCAGATCCCAAGTCTAAGGTTACTCTTAATTATGAATCTAGGCACATAATTAATTTAGCATTCCCAAGCGTCGTTCTGATGGTATTACCCTTGCCAAAGTAATTAATTATCGCGGGCTACCGTTTTGGATCCTTTGAGTCGCGGAGGGTCACGCGTGGTCCGTGGCAGAACGAGCAGATTCCGGGAGGACAGCTGTGGAGGTGTGCCCGGGGAGGCGACTCGGCTGAGAGTCGAGCTGGGAGATTTGAATTGGCTCCGTTGAGGTGTCCGTGAAGTCCAAAAGACGTTTCGCGTTGGTTCGACAGTCTTTATATTTAAGATCACGACTCTGGGTTGATGAGAGCCGGGTTTTCCTTTGTTGAAATGGCGCCAAAAGATAAGAGAGTTCTGGAAAGGGTACTGAGAGAAAACTGGCTAACAGCCAGAGGAGAGAGAAGACTTTGGGTCAGGAGACTGAAAAGAAGAGGGGCCTGCAAGACCGGAAAAAGAAGACTGCTAACTACGGAAGACAAAAGAAGACTTAAAACAGCAAAGAAAGACTCTTTCTTCAGGGGAGCGCGCCTCGGTTTCTTTGAATTGGAGGCGGGTCTTTCTCGCAGCTCTAGCCACTGAGAGTACTCCTGGAATCGGATTGGTGGTGACGCCATGGTCCAGCCCAGGGAGGCTCTCATCTGAAGAGAAGTTCGCTCTTGAGTTGCGTTTATTAATAAACGAAGCTATATCGCACCAGGAGAGTACCGGATAAATTTTTACACAATTAAATCCTTTCAGGGACATTATAAGTGTCCCAACGAGATCAAACACTAGGGGTCAGTTACGCAAATTCATTCATTCGTTCATTCGTTCGTTTTAAACTGACTAAGCTATTAATTGTACATTACAAATTATTCCGTAACATGAGAGTACGTTCCAGGAGATATGTGTAAGCACAAAGGTGTCCTTTAGCATACGTAGTGTTCTTAAAAACAGTTTTTGGTGAGCATGTACAAAATCATACCGCATCTGTGCTTTTGCCTGCACAGGGGTGGCAGATCGGGTGCTTTTGATCCTGCGGTCACGGTAGGGTCAGCGTGTTCACATGGTGCTGGGAACCATCAGGTGACGCTGAGGTTATCTGCTGACCCCTTTAATCCGTGAGGGTAATTACGTTTTTGACTTGTTTAAAATGAGGCCTGAGCGATGGTTTTACTGAGGGCAGATTCGCGCGGGTCGAACGCATTCCATGGTTCTGAGGAACGTGTCCAAGTAATATGCAGGGGGAGCAGCATCCTCTTACACCTATTTATTCCCTTTGTTTGTACTGTTCTGTGCCATATTTTTGTTTGCTTCTGACCTAGCAACATCAAATATAGGTGAACTGTATGTTTTTAGCTAACCTTTTTCTGTGTGACTCCAGGACTCTCTTTCTACCTTCCCAGCCTTTCGGTGTAGTCCGACCTTGCCCAACATCTTTGCTCTGTGCTGCCTGAAATTGAAGTTCTGGACACTGGCCTGGTTCTGACCATTCCACCTGCCTCTGTGTCTACTGGCCGGTCAATTTTTTTTTCCAGGTTATTTCCAGTCACTCCCCCCCCCCCCCCCCCCCCCCCCTTCAGTATAAAAAAAACTTTTGCCTATGGACTGATCTGTCTGATTGTTTTGCCTTCAATAAAAATTACCTGCCCTGACATTATGTTCTTAAATCTTAATATTCCTTTTCCAGTGGTAAATTGAAATGAGTTTAAATGAATTTGACTTGTCAAAAATAAAAAGACAAGTAAAAAATATAACATTGGGGTTTATAAAATATAATAATAATCAGATCTGTTGGTAAAAAAAGGTTTTTGTTTTTTATAAATGAAAAGTTTTTCTTATGACTGTATCTTAAAATGCTTAAAAAAAATAAATAACAGTTATTTCTTTCAGCACAATTTAAAAGTATCAACTATAATTTATGGTGTCAACGATAATAAAATGCTGTATAAACAGGAAGGTTATTTGATGTAAGGCACTTTGATGCACAATTTATACTTTAAATTGCATGAAATCAATTCAGAGTTCATAATCAAATAAGTCAAGTTCGCTTAACAGGCTAAACATTCAGTTAAAAGGCTCTAAACAGGCTCGTCATTGTTTCCACAGATTGTCTAAATCTGACTCTAAACATCTGTCTGTTCAAACAAAGCTGAACTGTTCTCTGTGTGTTAAATGTGTGTCAGTCTCATTGTCCTAATAATACGGTAATACACAGGGTTTAACATGGTTTTTTTATGGTTACATTAAGTACTAACGTTCTTTGAACATTAAGTACAAAATACTCCATTCAGAGTCTGTTTTGTTTTGCTATTTGATTGTTTTCTTGTCTATTTTACATAAGACTTTCAAAATATGTAGTGCGCAATGACACCTGGAAATGCATGAATATAAAATGTAAAGTTATTGTTTCCTAAGCCAACGTTGTTAGGAACTATATTTTACTTTTATTCTGGTGTAACATCCTATGAGCTTTGCAGCTGTAACATGGCCGAAGTAAAAAATTATGTTGTCACAAGATCAGGTTTTAAACAGCAAAAAAATATTAAAATCTGATCTAGCGCCAACTACATAAAAATGTTATTGTCTCTTTAAGATAAAAAAAAATCCTAAGCAAAAATTCTAACATAATCCAATTTTCATAGGATTTGTTTTTAAACAGCACACAAATGACAGATTACTGGGCTTTAGAGAGCACTTGAGAGATACCCTAGCAACTCATTCCAAGTGCTTTGTTGCCTTAGCATGGGAAAATCTTTGATGTGTTAGTTATTTCAGGAAATCCAAGCCAGTATTTACGTTTCTCCAAAACATGCAGAGAAATGTTAGTGTGAACAGTGTTCTTTGGACAGCCATCCCCCATGATTGATCAAGAGAAATAACCTCACATAAATGACAACAAAAAGAACCTTAAACTCTGACATGGCTGACTTGTTTCATATGACCACTATAAAAAAGCATTGGCAACTTGCTAGAAAATCTGATGTCAGGCTTCCCGGGCTTTCCCTATAGTTTAACTACACCACTTCCCTTCTTCACTTTCTGTGAGCTCACAAACACCCAACATGTGTTTTTACTTCCTGCTGTTTTTGTAAGATCTCCCACTCCCCTTCTCAAGTCCTAAATGGTCAGTAAAGCACGCAAATGTCACATATGTCTTAAACATTTTAAGTTGTGTAAGTAGTTTTTATAAACATCAAAATTAAAATACATGCAAGGCAGTTTTAGCTTGATTTTTAAAAAATCTCAATTTATGTAAAACTACAACAAAAAACACATAAAAAGCTCAACTGCAATAAATCTGAAAAATGAATTGACCTTTTTTTGTTTAAATTTTTGCTAAACTTTTTGAGAAATCCACAGTGTCCGTTATTACAGAACAGCTTTGGAAAGACGTCAGTCCAATAAAAATTGTAGTTTAAACATTTTGAATTTAGTAAAAAATAAAATAAAATAGTAGCTGAATAATCACCAACTGATCACACTACTTTGCCTGAACAATCTAGATTAAAGTGTAAGCATTCTGGCTAAAACAAAATGTATATTTAACACTTAACTTTGGAGAACTGATTAGCGACAGTCCTTTATACAGTTGTTAAATTTGTTTAAGATAAAAAAGTACATCTTATAATCCCTTTAAATGCATATTTCATATGAGAACGAAACACTTGTTTGTTTACAAATACACATCCAAGCTGAGATATTCTTCAAAGCAAGAGATGAAGTCAGATTCGTGGCCACATATTAGATCACTGACTTCATGGGACATCTTTATAGTAAGCAGTTGCACACACTTACTTTTCCATCCACCATTTAGAAGACCCTAATGTACAAACTCATGCTCCATCGAGCTCTCCTAACACACATTCCTCATTTACAGCACAACTACACAAGGACATGTCGTGCTGATCATCTGTACTAATCTGAACACCGACGTGTTACATAACAGCAGGCTGGCTTATATTCTATTCTAGGCTTTCATTTATTTCCAATGGAATTTAATAGAGGTAAACGTACACTTAGTGTGTGTGTGGGGGGGGGGGTGGTTGCCTTTTGAGGAAATGCACTGGTATGTGCCAGAAGAATTCCACTTCCATGATTTCACCCGTTAGTCTAAGACACAGCTAACAAGGACAGCAAGGAAATTCTTTCCACAAGAGTTAAACCCACATCCACATTCTTTCAAAATCATATGCATAAATTTTCCAAGTTAATGTTTTTTTTTATTAATCAAAACAAGGTTTTCAGAATTGCTAAAATGATTTTGTCTTTATCTGTTTCATTTACAGAAGCTTTCAATTCAACAAAGTCATTACCTCGTTCAATACTATAAACAAATGCACCATTCTTCTTTCCCTTGCCTCCCTTCCTCTTCCACTCTGATTGAGACACTGACTGTTAGATTATCATCTGCGGATTAATAATGCTTAGTTATAATGCTTAGAATACTCTAAGGTTGTAACCTTTCTCTAATCCAGCTCAGAATTTATCAAGAGACCAGAGATGGCTCACAATCAAATGATTGTACAAGCAAATATGTTGACGATGGAAGCACATACATTGTCTCCAATTTGCATATAATTTGCATCCCTCTCATAGTCCATACACCCACAAGTCACTGAAGCTGCTGGGTACTTAAAAACAAAAAAAAAGGCGTTTATACATTGCTAAATTCAAATGTGTGGACATAATAAAAAAAACATTTTTTATAAAATAAAATAAATCAATTTAATGAACATAAATCTTTTTTAATCTAGCCACAGGGGTTTCTAGCCAGTGACTTCTGTGCCGGTCCCAAGCCCGGATAAATAGAGAGGGTTGCGTCAGGAAGGGCATCCGGCGTAAAACATGCCCAAACCAATATGCAAGTCATCAATTCGATTTCCATACCGGATCGGTCGAGGCCTAGGTTAACAACGACCACCACCGGTGCTGTTGACCTACAGGGTGCCGGTGGAAATTGGACTACTGTTGGTCAAAGAAGGAGAGGAGGGAGAAGGATTCGTAGGCAGAGAGAGAAGAGGAAAGGCAAGAGTATAGGTCTAAGAATTGGGACTCTCAACATTGGTACAATGACCGGGAGAGGTAGAGAGCTGGCGGACATGATGGAGAGAAGGAAGGTAGATATTCTGTGTGTGCAGGAGACCAGGTGGAAGGGTAGCAAAGCGCGTAGTATTGGAGAGGGATACAAACTGTTTTACTATGGTGAGGATAGGAAGAGAAATGGGGTAGGAGTGATCCTGAAGGAGGAGTTTGTGAGGAATGTTTTAGAGGTGAAAAAAGTGTCTGACAGGGTGATCAGTTTGAAGTTAGAGGTTGAAGGGGTGATGTTGAATGTAGTGAGTGGTTATGCTCCACAAGTAGGCTGTAAGCTGGAAGAAAAGGAGAGATTCTGGAGTGAGTTAGTTGAGGTGATGGAGAGTATTCCCAGAGGGGAGAGAGTAGTGGTGGGAGCAGACTTCAACGGGCATGTTGGCGAGGGCAACAGAGGTGATGAGGAAGTGATGGGCAGGTTTGGTGTTAAGGAAAGGAACACAGAAGGACAGATGGTGGTGGACTTTGCCAAGAGGATGGAAATGGCTGTAGTTAACACTTATTTCCAGAAGAACATAGAGTTACCTACAAGAGTGGTGGTAGGAGTACGCAGGTGGACTACATCCTAAGTAGACGAGCCAATCTGAGAGAGATCACTGACTGCAAAGTAGTGGTAGGAGAGAGTGTAGCCAGACAGCATCGGATGGTGATGTGTAGGATGTTGCTGGTAGTCAGGAAGAAGAGGGGAGGAAAGATGGAAAAGAAGACCAAGTGGTGGAAGTTGAAAAAGGAAGCCGGTTGTGAGGAATTCAGACAGAAGCTGAGACAGGCTTTGGGTGGTCAGGAAGAGCTTCCAGAGGACTGGGAAACTACAGCAGAAGTGATCAGGGAGACAGGTAGGAAGGTGCTAGGTGTGTCAGCAGGAAGAAAGAAAGAAGATACGGAAACATGGTGGTGGAATGAGGAAGTACAGGACATCATCCAGAGGAAGAGGTTAGCTAAAAAGAAGTGGGACATCGAAAGAACTGAAGAAAGTAGACAGGACTACAAGGACTCACAGCGCAGGGTGAAGAGGGAGGTGGCAAAGGCCAAACAGAAGGCATATGATGAGTTGTATGCCAGGTTAGACACGAGGGAAGATGAGAAGGAATTGTACAGATTAGCGAGACAGAGATGGGAAGGATGTGCTACAGATAAGGGTGATTAAAGATAGAGATGGAAGGGTTCTAACAAGTGAGGAGAGTGTGCAGAGAAGATGGAAGGAGTATTTTGAGGAGTTGATGAATGAGGAGAATGAGAGGGAAAGAAGGGGGGAAGAGGTGAACATTGTAGAGCAGAAAGTTGAAAAGATTAGAAAGGATGAAGTGAGGAAGGCTCTGAGGAGAATGAAGAGTGGAAAGGCTGTTGGTCCAGATGACATCCCTGTGGAAGTGTCTAGGAGAGACAGCAGTGGAGTTCCTATCTAGGTTATTCAACAGGATTCTAGAGAGTGAGAAGATGCCTGAGGAATGGAGGAGAAGTTTCCTAGTGCCAATCTTTAAGAACAAGGGTGATGTGCAGAGTTGTAACAACTACAGAGGTATAAAGTTGATGAGCCACACAATGAAACTCTGGGAAAGAGTAGTGGAGGCTAGGCTAAGAAGGGAAGTGGATATTTGAGAGCAGCAGTATGGCTTCATTCTCAGGAAGAGCACTACTGATGCAATTTTTGCTCTGAGAATGCTAATGGAGAAGTACAGCGATGGTCAGAAGGAGCTGCACTACGTCTTTGTGGACTTAGAGAAAGCGTATGACAGGGTGCCGAGAGAGGAGCTATGGTCCTGTATGAGGATGTCAGGAGTGGCAGAGAAGTATGTCAGAGTAGTTCAGGATATGTATGAGAGGAGAATGACAACAGTGAGATGTGCTTTAGGTCTGACGGAGGAGTTCAAGGTGGAGGTGGGGCTACATCAAGGATCGGCTTTGAGTCCCTTCTTGTTTGCTATGGTGATGGACAGGTTGACAGATGAGGTCAGACAGGAATCTCCATGGACAATGATGTTTGCAGATGACATTGTAATCTGTAGTGAGAGTAGAGAGCAGGTGGAGACACCTGGAAAGTTGGAGGTCTGCTCTAGAAAGAAGAGGAATGAAAGTCGGTCGTAGTAAGACAGAATATATGTGTTTGAACGAGAGGGAGGGAAGTAGAACAGTGAGGTTACAGGGGGCTGAGGTCAAGAAGGTGAAGGAGTTTAGGTATTTGTGGTCAACAGTCCAGTGCGACGAGGAGTGTGGAAAAGAGGTGAAGAGGCGAGTGCAGGCAGGTTGGAGTGGGTGGAGAAAAGTGTCAGGGGTGTTGTGTGACAGAAGAGTGTCAGCAAGAATCAAAGGAAAGGTGTATAGAACAGTAGTGAGACCAGCTATGATGTATGGGTTAGAGACTGTAGCAGTGAGGAAGAGAAATGAGGCAGAGATGGAAGTAGCAGAGATGAGGATGTTGAGGTTCAGTTTAGGAGTGACAAGGATGGACAAGATTAGTAACGAGCACATCAGAGGAACAGCTCAGGTTGGTTGTTTTGGAGACAAAGTCAGAGAAGCCAGATTGAGATGGTTTGGACATGTGCAGAGAAGGGATAGCAGTTATATTGGTAGATGGATGTTGGAGATGGAGCTGCCAGGCAAAAGGGCAAGAGGAAGGCCAAAGACAAGTTGTATGGGGGTGCTGAAGGAGGACATGAAGGTAATTGGTGCAAGAGTAGAGGATACTGAGGCCAGAGTTAGGTGGAAACAGATGATTTGCTGTGGTGACCCCTAAACTGGGAACAGCCAAAAGAAGAAGAAGAAGAATGAACATAAATCTTTTTTTATTTTAATCGAATACTTGGGTTGTGAAAAAGATCTTCCATATTATTGCACAAGCATAGACTCCATGCTAGCTCATAGATTTTAATAGACTCTCTATAGAAGACGTTTATTTTTAGTCAGCCATAATCCAAAGAAATTAGATGTTGATTGAACATTTCACTCTGGGCTGTTCCAAAGTGCTTAATATATATACCTCTTAATGTGACTCAATGTATATAAACAATAATCATGGAATCCTAAATTTGAACCTTCTAGACACTATTTTTGACCGTTTTTAACACTTACAATGAAGCAGTGGATCAGTGAGAAACACTATTGCCTCTCAGTTAGAAAGTTACTACTTTTATAGAGAATCTTTAATGAGAATCAAAAACTACACTACCTAGAGTCATTGTCATGTGTCACCTGTGCAAAGTCTGCCCATACTTTCACAAAATGTGAGCTCATAATAAGCACCATGGCAAACCTGTAAAACTTATAATCTGGTAAGGAAAATGGATGGATGGGTTCTGTACTGAAGCATTTAAAAGTGGTCGTTTTTATAACCCTACCAACTAATTACCAGGACAAAAAACACAAGTGTACTACAACAAATGATGACACTGTTACACAATTCATCAACGGAGAACTGACAAGTACATTTATTCTACACCATGTTCCTCCATGGATACTATACAAACTACTACTAGAGAAACTTATTAAAAAGAAAATGCTGTGACTGTAAGATTCAAAACTATACTCAGTGGAGTGACTTCTTCCCAAAGCTGTTGTGTAATAACAGAAACTGTGGATTTCTCATGTGGACAGAAAAGTTGTGCAATTGAGAACATGTCCGGCTCAAAAACTATGTGTAATAGTGAGATCATCTTGTTAAAAGAAAGAGGCATATTCTAAATAAATTGAGGACACTGTACAACTCCTCATGTCGAAAGACATCTAGTCGATTAAACAGATAATTAATCAATCTGATCAACTCCCAAACATTAGTAAATACTGATCTAAGGTAGATGTTTTATTTAAAAATACAAATATTCCATAAATATAGCATTAAAATAACTAACTATGCAAGGCTGAGACTGTATGGGGAAAATATCCCTATGGAAAAGAGCATGTACTAGTGGAAGGGATGTCCATCCTAGAGATCTAAGCAAAACACGTACATTTTATATTTTCACATGCTTTGTAGTATCCTAGATCCATTACACTGTGTTTAGCTACACACAGTCTATTAGAAAGTCCCCAAGGGTTTGCATTCCTCTGAGCAAATGGAGCTCATAAACGGATGGATTCCTGCAGTTCCCATAGGACTGCTGTCATTACGCTGCTTGTACAAAACTCAGTCATCTAAATGCAGACAGGATGTGCAAAATTAAAATGTAATGAAAGTGTAATGCGGATTACTCAAACTTTTCTCTTCTGGTTCTAGAACCTACTGTAAGCATAAGATCACTTTCAAAACATGTAAATGAGGTCTGCAAATGGACTTCTTTTTGGAAGGCATACCTTTTTGGAAGAGTGGCAGCTGATTAGAGCAATTAATACGTCAATGAAGAGGCATCCTAAAATAGGTTATCCTACATCAACTTACCAGCATTACATATTAAGAAGTAAAAGCAAACACTTAAATAAGGAAAAACTGCTTAAAACAAGCTTAAAAGTGTCTATTTTTGTTCATCTTGTTTTGTGGACCTTAAGAGTGAATAATTCAAAAGAGGATTTTTATCTAATAAAATCACAACATGGTCTACACTGCTATTGGAGTTAAATTACAATAGGTTAGTTTTTCAAAAAAATACTCTGCATGAGATTAACTTTGAACCCTAAAAAACTGCTTAAAAAGACTCAAAAACTACATCAGACATTTTGGGTTATGCTTTAAAAAAAAGGTAAAAGTTTTAAGTTATATGAGTTTTCTGACAAGTTAATATGTTCTTTATAGTCCCTCACATCTCAAAGGTTCTGTTATACAATGTATATCAAGAATTGACTATTTATACAAGTAAATAAAGCACATTGCAAGTGCTCAATCAAGAGAAAAAAAACAATAAATGGCTATAAAAATATTAAACTATTATACGACTAATTAACGAAGAAAACAAAAAAACTGTTGATTAAATAAATGTTTGTATATACTTACAATACATTTCAGTAATAACCATAACTAACTTGTAATTACAGTTCTTTAAAAGTGCTGTTTTTGACCTTTTTTTAATTTTATTATTACTTTTTTCATTTAACTAAATTATTTCTGCTCGTATTAAAAATAGAATGAGATTTCTTAACATTAAAATAGATTTTGTTTGTGATTGTTGTAGTTTGTTTTTCTCACTCAGAGCAAAATGTAAAAAAAAAAACATCAAAATTATTTTTAAAAATTGCTATCATAATTGCCCCGCTCAGTATCTAGCTGCTATGGATTTCTAAAACATTTTAGCAACTGTCCAGTTACAAGAGATATCTTCAATAAACTATCCAACTATCAAAGTCAATAATGGACTTGACAAAGATTCTTGCACCGTTCTTTACAAAGTAATTTTTGAAACATGGGATCACATTTTACCATGTAGGGAAGTAACCAATCCTTAGCATTCACACAGAATGCAAACACAGCTTCCGAGCCCACAGAGATATACAGATATTTTTGACACCACGTTATCAGAAGGTTCAGGGTCCTGTGAAATAATACACTGAAAGATTAAACAGCTCAGCATGTGAATGCTGACCGAGCTGGTTAATATTTTGCAGTGAAACCACGGTTTGAATTAAAAAAACTAAATGGCACAAGTAGCCCAGTTGTGACAACAGCAACACCCTATATTGAATTACAAAAATTCAAGTAGGGGTTTAAAAAAAAAATATATATGTTTATGTCCCTCATAACCATGTGTAAACTATAACTAACAAGCATTCTCATCACATGAAAAATGTAGACTTAGAGTACTTTGATTCTATATCGTCTTCCTATGTGATAAATAAGGCTTATTGAAACACAACTAAAGTTCATTGTAAAATACATACCAGTTTTTTGTTTTTACTTTCATCCTCACTAGATTTCTTTTTGGAGGGCTTATTTGGATCGTCCCCTCCAGCTGCCTGCTGATCCATCTTTGGAAAGAAACGTCTTCAAGAAATGTAGCTTTGTTTTTCGTTTACTATATGCTTATAAACACTGTTGGAAACTATGTTCCTTCAGCCATGCCATCCATGAAGAGAAGAGCTGTCTGCAGAACTATTCCATGAAAGTATCCAGTTGACTATGATGTAACCTCAGTGTAAAAAGTTGTCCAAAAAATTAGGTGTGGTGGGGTTCAGTCCAATCAAGACCAGCTCCTCTGGAGTCTGTCAAAAAACACAGCATAATATAAATCAATGAATAAAGAGTAGTGCTGCAAAAACTTTTATCTTGTACACAACTGTGACAAAAATCATTCTGTATGGTAACAATTTAACAGATAAATCATAAAAACTACTGTGTTTGATAAACGTTATTAATCGAAGATAACGGAATTTCACACTAAAGATATTATTATAAAAACAATATTTCGCTATTTCTGTCCACACACGTGTTCAAACACTAGGCATATGCTTTTTGTTAACAACGTGTCATAGCATTCTATAAAAGGAAACGTAAAATGAACAGTTAACTGATTTTATTTAGGAGAAATGACCGCTGCTATCCAGTCGGTTACTTTCACACAGGAAACTGTTATCCCACCGCTTTCCAAGGCTTGAAATATGCGTTAACATTAAACAGGTAGTGTCTAAATTAAATGTCTGGCTAATTAAACACAGCGTAATGTTATTAGAAATCTAAATAGTGAAACAATTGTATACAAAACTCACAAAATCTCATCCAAGGCTTACCAACACAACCAAACAACGAGCCAGGCCCACTACAGTCCCGCCCCTCGACGATTCTGAATGCTGCTGAATGGTCACGTGCTCAAAAACCCCATATTTTATTGGTTAACCTAAATTTCCATCTCGAGATTGAGGCGGGCTTTGCTAAGGGAAGACTGTCTGCACCACACAACGGACTACTATGCATATGGATAGGCATAAGTCACTGGAAAGTTAACAGTGTTTATACAGCCGTGCAAATCATTGCACGTATATAAAGCAGATGTTTTATTGTCTGTACTAGGTTGTGAAGAACCTTTGTATGAATCGACAGCGTTGACGCAGCTGTATTATATTGAACATTGAAAATATGAGATTATAGTTTGTCGTTGAAGAGCATATTTAGATCTTAAAATTTAGATTTTTTTACAATGTAGATCAAGTTTTTTGTTGCTGCATGAAGTTGCCTGTAAATAATTTAAATAATATATACATGCTAAAAAGATGTAATTTAAATATGTTTAGTATTTTTATTTAAAATATTTAAATATTTGTCAATTAAAATAAGACTTATATTGTCTTAATAATTTGTGAATTATCAATCTTTTTATTTCCATTTGTCATGGAACAGCATGTATGCGAACACGGGTGTATGTAAGTATCTAAATGCTTTGATAGTAAACAAGCCAACAAAACTTTTATTTATCATTATAACATTTGACTTCTCTAATCTCAAGTGTCTAATATTGATTTTTGACCATATCCATTTCAGCTAAAACTAGAGGTCTAAGGAAAAAAAATCAATTGTCCACACAAATTTCAAATGTGCTACATTGGCCTTTTTCTCAGAGAGCTGAACGTTAATGAGAAACAAAATTGTAAAATGCTTATTGGAAAAAAATTTAAAAACAAAACAGAGGAAGGTCCACAGCAATAGCAGAAAAAACACAAGCTGCTTCATTTCAGACACACTCTTCAAACTCGCTGATGAGAAATACCACACTATTTGGCTTTCAAAACTATAGAATTGGATATTCTATTGTATAATATTTAATGCTATTACCATTAAATATCTGTCTATTTTCTTTACCACCACACTCCTGGCTAGGGTCGCAAGGTTTTTATGCAAATACCAGCTCACACGGGATAAAAGCAACCCTCTTTCATTAAATGTGAGCTGCTATCTGCAAAGATTTTGAATTCATTGAGAAGTCCCCAGTATGTTGCAGGTCTATCAATGATTATGATTTGATCAAACTGAAAAAAGTTATAGACTAATTGAAAGGATGTGAATAAAGTATAATACATGCGGTTTATTAGTGTTGTTATACAAACACAGCGATGTAAAGAGATGTTTGTTGACATGTGTGCGTCAAGCATCCAGCATCCAGAGTAAATTACAGACGTCACAAAAAATGCAATTTGTTTTGACCAATAATCAATATTTTCAAAAGGATTATAGATCAACTTTTAATACACATCAAAAATGAAAAAAAAGTAGTGTTTAACACATAATTGAACATGGTACATTAAGTGTAAATGTGCATATGAAAATAAAGTAACATAAAATCTAAAGATCATAAAAATTGTTTTATGCGTACCATGTTCAATTATGCTTATAATCTTAATTTTATGTTGATTTTTGGCAAATAAAAAATTTAGCAATTGTGTAAAATATAATGGTAAACAAAAGTTAAAAACGAGAAATTAATTTTTTATTTTTATATAGTTAATCATGTAAAAATGTGTGTTGCTAATTTAAAAAATCTCATCTCATCTTCTCCCGCTTATCTGGGGCTGGGTCGCGGGGGCAGCAGTCTAAGCAAGGATGTCCAGACTTCCCTCTCCACAGACACTTCTTCCAGCTCCCCGGGAGGGATCCCGAGGCGTTCCCAGGCCAGCTGGGAGACATAGTCCCTCCAGCGTGTCCTGGGTCTTCCCTGGGGCCTCCTCTCAGTGGGACGTGACCGGAACATCTCCCCTGGGAGGAGTCCAGGAGGCATCCGGAACAGATGCCCAAGCCACCTCAGCTGACTCTTCTCGATGTGGAGGAGCAGAGGCTCTACTCCGAGCTCCCTCCGGGTGACGGAGCTTCTCACCCTATCTCTAAGGGAGACCGGCGGAGGAAACTCATTTCGGCAGCTTGTATCCGGGATCTTGTCCTTTCGGTCATGGCCCAGAGTTCATGGCCATAGGTGAGAGTAGGGACGTAGATCGCGCGGTAAATTGAGAGCTTCGCCTTTCGGCTCAGCTCCCTTTTCACCACAACAGATCGATACAGCGACCGCCTCACTGTAGATGCTGCACCAATCCGTCTGTCGATCTCACGCTCCAGCCTCCCCTCACTCGTGAACAGGACCCCGAGATATTTAATCTCCTCCACCTGATGCAGGAGCACTCCACTGACCTGGAGAGGGCAGGCCTCCCTTTTCCAGTCGAAAACCATGGCCTCAGACTTGGAGGTGCTGATCCTCATCCCAGCCGCTTCAAACTTGGCTTCAAACCGCCCAAGTGCACGCTGAAGGTCCAGGCCCGAAGAAGCCAACAGGACAACATCGTCCGCAAACAGCAGAGATGAAATCCTGAGGCCCCCGAACCGGACCCCCTCCGGCCTCCGGCTGCTCCTAGAGATTCTATCCATAAAAATTATGATTAGAACCGGTGATAAAGGACAGCCCTGCCGGAGGCCAACGCGCACTGGGAACAGGTCTGACTTTGTGCCAGCTACGTTCACGAAGCTCCTGCTCTGGTTGTACAGGGACCCGGACTGCCCTTAGCAAAGGGCCCCGGAACCCATACTTCCAGAGCACCTCCCACAGCACACCACGAGGGACACGGTCGAACGCCTTCTCCAAATCCACAAAACACATGTGGACCGGTTGGGCGAACTCCCATGACCCCTCAAGGACCCTGCAGAGGGTATAGAGCTGGTTCCGTGTTCAACGACCAGATCGAAACCTGCATTCTTCCTCCTGCATTCGAGGTTCGACTATTGGCCGAACTCTCCTCTCCAGTACCCTGGAATAGACTTTCCCGGGGAGGCTGAGGAGTGTGATCCCCCGGGAGTTGGAACACATCCTCCAGGCCCCCTTCTTGAAAAGAGGGAGCACCACCCCGGTCTACCTATCCAGAGGTACTGTCGCTGACCGCCACGCGATGCTGCAGAGACGTGTCAGCCAGGACAGTCCCACAGCATCTAGACACTTTAGGTACCACCCTCTGTGCCTTGCCACTGAGGAGCTTGCCAACCACCTCAGTAACTTCGGCTTGGGTGATAGACGAGTCCACCTCAAGTACCCAAGCCTCTGCCTCCTCAACGTAGGACGTGACAGTGGGATTGAGGAGACCCTCAAAGTATTCCTTCCTCCGCCCGACCACATCCCTGGTCGAGGTCAACAGCTCTCCACCTCCACTGTAAACAGGGTTAATGGGGCACTGCTTCCCCCTCCTGAGGCGCCAGACAGTCTGCCAGAATTTTTTTGAGGACGGCCGATAGTCTTCCTCCATGGCCTCCCCGAACTCAATCCAGGTCCGAGTTTTTGCTTCCAACACAGCATTGGCTGTGGCACGCTTGGCCTGCCGATACCCGTCAGCTGCGTTCGTAGTCCCACAAGCCAACCAGGCCTGATAGGACTCCTTTTTCAGCTTGACAGCATCTCTGAACCCGACAGTCCTTTGATCCTGCGGTCAGCCAGGGGTCGGCATCTTCACACAGTCCTGTGAGCCATCCGGGTGACACTCCTCCTGCGGGGGCTCTGACGATGAGGTTATCTCCTGACCTCCCTTGGTCCGTGAGGGTTTTTTGTTTGACGTGTTTAGAATGAGACCTGAGCAATGGTCGACATTTGTTTTTACTGAGGGGAGGTTCGCAGAGATCAAAAGCATTCCATGTTTCCGAGGAACGTGTCCAGAGTAAAATGTAGAAGAAGCACATCTCTTACACGTATTGGGAATATTGCAGGGAACCGGCGCCATCAAGGGGAAGGGACTCTCTCTTCAGGTTGGTTGGGTTTTGTTTTATCTGTTCTTGTTTGTCTGTACACTAGTCATGTTGTTTGTAAATAGTTGTAAATAAATCACTCTGTTTAGTAATTTGTTGTGCTGTTGTCTCTTTTGGTTTCTACACTCCGTTAAACGGTTTAATTTTCTTTGCAAAATAAATGTTACGGCCAGAGTCATTTGCCATCTTAAAAGAAACGTCACAGGTGTCGGTCCAGGGAAGGGAATTAAAAAAATATTTTTTCTAAAAGAAAGCAAAATATGACAAGTGTAAATAAATAAATACATAAAAAAATATATTAAAAAACATTGATATAACACTGGCGTCACGGTGGCGCAGTGGTTAGCACGGTCGTCTCACAGCAAGAAGGTCGCTGGTTCTAGGCTCGGCTGGGGCAGGTGGCATTTCTGTGTGGAGTTTGCATGTTCTCCCCGTGATCGCGTGGGTTTTCTCCGGGTGCTCCGGTTTCCCCACAAGCCCAAAGACATGTGGAATAAGTGAATTGAATAAGAACGATTGCCCATAGTGTGAATGTGTGTGTGTGAATGTTTCCCAGCGATGGATTGTGGCAGGGAAGGGCATCCGCTGTGTAAAACATATGCCAGAGAGTTGGTGGTTCATTCCGCTGTGGCGACCCCGAAAGAGAGTAAAGCTTACATGAAGATGAATGAATGATATAACACTTATTTGCACTTGCAAAGCAGCTTCACAAACAAGAGGCCAAATGTGGATGAACCAAAATACCAAATTAAATTGAGAATAATAATATGGGTTTAGAATAGAATTGCAATACATGGTTAACTTAACAACCGTGGAGAAATAGTTTCAATCTGTTAGGCCAGGTTAAGGTTAGGAAGAAGGTTATAATGATTAATTTAATGGCTTATTTTTAATCAGAACAGTTTTTAACACCAGTATCATCAGTTACACGTCGAAATTAATGGTTTATTTCTGTTGGTTAACTCCTGATGTTTTCAATTTAATGTAGTAACTTGTTTTGTGGTAGACACCTCAAAGCTACTCTGAGACATGTTCGGTTGCTCCAAACCTTGCTGCTAGTCTTGTGTTTAGGCTTAAGGGATGTACTGCATGATTTATACATTATTCATAGCCTTTCTATCACACTTGGTAAAAGATGCACAGACTTCAATGGCTGGTGCTCAGGAAGAACCTGGACCTATTTGTAGAGTGCAGATATTTTCACATGCTTAGAGTGCTTCACCTTTCAGAAAGGATACCTTAGAAAAGCGTAATAGTTTGCTCTTGAGTAAATGGCCTTTACTTATTCAACAGTGAGCTGATGTATTGTTAAGAGCATGTGGGTCAGTCAGCATAGCTCAGAAAAGTTACAGTTGCTGCTCTTTCACAAAGCACTCATCATTGTAGTCGTCAAAGACATTATCTATAATTCCTAAAGCAACACTGCTTGAGCCTCGAGGATTAGATTTCTAAAAAGATGTGTATATGGAGGTTAGAAGGGACCTTTGTTTCTTTATTTCTCAAATGACCAGCTATTTATCATGTAGAAATGCAACTAAAGCTAAAAGCTACTCATCTAAAAAAAATTCATTAGAAAGCAGGCTACGTAAGCCACTACCTTTTAAATTTATTTTCAACACTATTTGTAAGAAAGATATTTTAAACAGTGGACATGCTGTTTTTCCTTTGAAATATGCTTTAGTCGTAACACAAATGAAAGTTTTTAAATGAGTGATTTTCATAATTTCAAATTATAACTTATGTACAGTAATTTTTCTGTTATGTTTAATAGTCATTCAACCCCTTCAGACCCTGCGTTCATCTCAATAGACACAACATTTAACATTTAATTTGTTACTTGCTGCTTTTGGTAAATTTCCTTCAACTGAAACAAAAATTTCCTGGCATCAGATGTTTTTTTTAAGGCAGTAAAATGTAAGGCTTATTGTACTGTAAGGACTACAGATTCGTCTCTTCATCACTTCTCCCTGAATTCTGAAAGAGGCCCACATTCCTGAAGTTTCGTCCCTGACCACATGTGACGATACATCACGTCTCAGCTAAACACATTTGCAAGAGGGGGCACCCCGCCACCAGGGGAGGTCAGGAGATAACCTCGTAGTCAGAGCCCCCGCAGGAGAAGTGTCACCCGGATAACTCCCAGGACTATGTGAAGGTACCGACCCCTGGCGACCCGCAGGATCAAAAGACTGTTGGATTCACCCACGTTCATCTCGAGCTCGTCAGCGAGCGGGAAAAAATACAGGAATGCACGGGGAGTTTAATCTTACCCCGTAACACAAACTGCTTTTACAACACTACAGAAGACAAAGAGACTTATGTGCTCGGACATATATTCTTGAATACACTCCCATGTTACAGAATAATTAGTAATAAATAGTATAGCTAATAAATAGTATAGTATAGCTAATAGCTTATAGATAGTTTAAAACGAATGTATGGATGAATGAATGGCGTCTTCAGTAGCTGAACACTAGTATTTGGTCTCTTTCAGTTCTAAATCACATTCCTTGAATGATTTCATTGTGTAGAAAGTTATCCGGTACTTTCTTGATTAGATAGGACTTCGTCTATTAATGAATACAATGACGCAGCCAAGCACTCTTTCTTACTTTCTTTCTTAATCATCTTCTTGTAATGTGGTGCTTTCTTGTGTGGAGTTAATGATTGTTTTTTGTGTCTTCTTGTTAACCATTTGAGAATTGTCTTTCTATTTCCCCTAAGTCTGTGTCATTGATGTCAGGTGCTGCTCGTTACCGCCGCTCTGATTGCTCCCTATATATTGAGTGCTCTGCCAACACTCAGCGCGAGGTGTTCAAGTGTGCAGACGTGCATTTTGTCTTCCATGCTCTACAATCTACTCTGGTCCTGTCTTTGGGTTCTGGCACCTAAGCTTGTTATTAAGACTTTCTGTTTGGAGCCTGTGTTCAAGAACAATAAAGTTACTGATCCCTCGCATCTGGATCGGCAGTCTGGTTCTTGTGACAGAAACACCTCGCCATAAAATGGATCCAGCGAGGGAGAGTCCTATCCGAAGCGCTGTGGAATGCCAAGGAGCCATGCTGGGCCGCCACGAGGATGAGCTTCGAGCTTCTAGACGGGTGGTCGAGTCTCTTTCGGCTCAAGTGGTTGAGCTGTCCCAAAGACTGGAGACAGTCCACCTTAACGCCACACTCCGAAGTGGTTCAAACAACGCAGTCCACGAGCCAAGGATCAATAATCCTCCCGTATTTGCGGGGGAGCCCACGCAGTGCTGGGCGTTTCTCACTTAATGCGAGGTCACTTTCTCGCTCCAGCCCCATACCTACGCAGAGGAGAGGTCCCGGGTAGCGTTTGTCATCTCTCTCCTAACCGGAAGAGCTCGCAGCTGGGGAACGGCCATGTGGGAGGCTGACGCTTCCTGCTGTGATCAATACTCAGAGTTTCGGAGGGAGATGATTAAAGTCTTCGATCAATCTTGCGTTGGAGGAGAGGCGTCTCGTCAGCTGGCAGCTTTTTGTCAAGGTAACCTGTCAGTTTCAGACTACAGCATTGAATTCCGTACTTTGGCGGCTACTAGTGGTTGGAATGAGACTGCCCTTTTCTCTCGGTTCCTGGAGGGGCTCGGACCCGAGATCAAGGAGGAACTCTACGCCCGTGAATTACCACAGGAGTTGGATGAGCTCATTGAGTTGGCCTCCCACATAGACAGATATCGCTCTCAACACCACCGCCCGACTTCCCGATTGCCTCTGACACCTCATCTAGAGACCGGCAGGGCTCAGACAGGAGCGGCAGGAGAGCCAATGCAGCTGGGTCGTCTCCATATTACCCCTGCCGAGTGGGAGCGTCGCATTTTTCAGGGACTCTGTCTATACTGTGGGGGTCAGGGTCATTTCTCCCTGCGGTGCCCGGTAAAAGGGGAGAGCTCAGCAGAAGTAAGGGGATGTCTGCTGAGCGCCGTTAACTGTTCCCCAGGGGTCGCTAGTCACACGGTGCTGGACGTACAACTAAGGTTGGGTGCCCGATCTATACTTTGCCAGGCCCTAGTGGATTCTGGAGCTGAAGGAAACTTTATGGCGTGGGACTTCATGAAGAAGAACAATATTCCTCACTCTCCTGTGGCAGATTCTCCTTCAATCTTCTCTTTGGATGGGAGGGAACTGGCCAAGATTCAACTCGTCTCGCACACGGTGAGGCTTTCAGTTTCTGGAAATCATCATGAACTAATTTCATTTTTTATTTTTGAATCCCCTAAGTTTCCCCTGGTGCTAGGTCACCCCTGGCTAGTCCAACACAACCCGCAGTTCGATTGGACCAGGGGAACTATTAGATCCTGGAAAATTGACTGTCATAAGTCTTGTCTTGAATCTGCAGAGTCTGGTGTTTCTTCTCCTACAGGTCGAACCTTGTGATCTGGTGGGGGTCCCCGAGGAGTATCACGATCTGGGACTGGTCTTCAGCAAGTCACGGGCTACCACTCTACCCCCCTCACGACCGTATGATTGCTCTATTGAAATTCTTCCTGGCTCCTCTCTCCCTAGGGGGCGCATTTACTCTTTGTCGGCGCCTGAAAGGGATGCCCTTAAGGAGTATCTCTCTGAGGCCCTAGCTGTTGGAACCATTGTTCCCTCCACTTCTCCTGCAGGTGCAGGTTTTTTCTTTGTAAAAAAGAAGGATGGCTCGTTGCGTCCCTGCATTGATTATAGGGGTCTTAATAATATTACCATTAAGAATAAGTATCCCCTACTCCTTATGTCATCAGCATTTGACATGTTGCAAGGAGCTAAGATTTTTACAAAGTTAGATCTGCGTAATGCCTATCACTTGATCAGGATGAGGGAGGAGAGCCAATGGTTAACCGCATTTAATACCCCCCTCGGGCATTTTGAGTATCGGGTTCTTCCCTTCGGGCTGGCCAATGCACCCGCAGTTTTTCAGGCCTTAATAAATGATGTTTTGCGGGACATGATCAATTTATTCGTTTATGTCTACTTAGACGATATCTTGATTTTTTTTTCCCCAGATGAACAGACCCATTTGCTTCATGTCCGCCGCGTACTGCAGCGGCTGTTAGAAAATCGCTTGTATGTAAAGGTGGAGAAGTGCCTTTTTCATGCCCGGTCGGTTCCTTTTCTGGGGTACATTATTTCAGCAGAGGGGATCAGCATGGACCAGTCTAAAGTTCGAGCCGTGCTAGAGTGGCCTGTGCCGCCAACTCGAGTTGCCCTCCAACGTTTTTTAGGGTTTGCCAACTTTTACAGACGTTTTATTCGTGGCTACAGTCAAGTAGCATCCCCGCTTACGGCCCTTACCTCGTCTAAGGTTCCTTTTTTTTGGTCCAGTGAGGCCCAAACGGCTTTTGACCATCTTAAGCTGCTTTTCACTTCTGCCCCCATTCTTATCACTCCCGATCCTTCCCACCAATTTATTGTTGAGGTGGATGCATCTGAGACTGGGGTTGGGGCAGTGTTATCCCAACGTTTGCTAAAGGATAGTAAGGTTCACCCATGTGCTTACTTTTCGCGTCGGTTATCACCTGCCGAGCAGAATTATGACGTCGGTAACCGTGAACTTCTCGCTATCCGCTTAGCACTTGAAGAATGGCGTCATTGGCTGGAGGGGGCCATTATTCAATTCATTGTCTGGACCGACCATCGAAACCTTGAATATATTCGATCAGCGAAGCGTCTCGGCGCACGTCAAGCACGATGGTCTCTATTTTTTGGTAGATTTAACTTCTCAATCTCATATCGACCGGGATCCAAGAACGCTAAGCCGGATGCGCTATCAAGGCAATTTTCTTTAACTGCTTCCTGTTCTAAACAGGAGTCCATTGTGCCTGAGGGGGTTGTTGTAGGTCACGTTACTTGGGGAATTGAACGTTCGGTCCGTGAAGCCTTAGTAGGTGTGCCTGTTCCTGACAATTGCCCCACAAATCGCTTATTTGTTGTCGAGGCGCTACGCCCTGCCGTGATGCGCTGGGCCCACACCTCTAAGATCTCGGCACATCCTGGGACCAGGAGAACTCAAGCAGTAATCAGCCAGAGGTTTTGGTGGCCTAGATTGGATCGGGATGTGCAGGGTTTTGTTAGAGGTTGTTCAGTTTGCGCTCAGAATAAGTCCTCTAACTCTCCCCCGACTGGTTTGCTTCACCCGCTGCCAACACCCTCTAGTCCTTGGTCTCATATAGCCCTCGATTTTGTTACAGGGTTACCTGAGTCCAAGGGAAAGACTGTAATCCTCACTGTAGTTGACCGTTTTTCGAAAGCCGCTCACTTCATTCCCCTCAGGGGCCTTCCTTCCGCTCGTGAGTATGCCCAAGCCTTGGTTGAAAACGTTTTCAAATTGCATGGGATGCCCCGTGATATTGTTTCTGACAGAGGTTCGCAATTCACCTCCCAGTTTTGGCGTGAGTTCTGTCGGTTGATTGGGTCCTCTGTCAGTCTCTCTTCCGGGTTTCATCCACAATCTAACGGACAAGCTGAAAGAGCTAACCAGGAATTAGGAAGATTATTGCGGGTTTTAACCAGTAAGAATCCCTCTGCTTGGTGTGACCAATTACCTTGGGCCGAGTTTGCCCATAACTCACAACTTTCTTCCTCTACTGGTGTAACTCCCTTTGAAGCTTGTTTAGGCTATCAACCACCTTTATTCCCCTCTTTAGAGAGGGAGGTAGCAGTGCCCTCTGTGCTTGAATTCATGAGACGTGCGCAAAACACTTGGGAGGGAGTTAAAGCCGCACTGCTCAAGGCTAGAGATCGTATCAGTCGGTCTGCTAATAAGCGTAGAAAGCCAGCACCATGATACATCTGTGGGCAAAAGGTCTGGTTATCCACTCTGAATCTCCCTCTTAAGTACCCTGCGCGCAAGTTAGCCCCCCGTTTTATCGGGCCTTTTACTATTACAAAGGTTGTTAATCCTGTTACAGTGCGTCTGCGTCTTCCTAACTACCTGTCTCGTGTTCACCCCGTCTTTCATGTTTCCTGCGTCAAACCCACGCTCCCTGCCTCTGTCCCGACACCCAGGGCTCCGCCTCCTGTTTACATTGATGGGACCCCTTGTTACAGAGTTAAAAGATTGCTGGATGTCAGAAATAGAGGTAGAGGTAAGCAGTTTTTGGTAGATTGGGAGGGGTACGGTCCTGAGGAGAGGAGTTGGATTCCTGCCCGTGATGTTTTGGACCAGTCTCTGATTGATGATTTTTTCAGCTCCTGGAAAAACAACATTAATTCAGCGCCTTGAGGCGCTTCTTAGAGGGGGGGCTCTGTAATGTGGTGCTTTCTTGTGTGGAATTAATGATTGTTTTTTGTGTCTTCTTGTTAACCATTTGAGAATTGTCTTTCTATTTCCCCTAAGTCTGTGTCATTGATGTCAGGTGCTGCTCGTTACCGCCGCTCTGATTGCTCCCTATATATTGAGTGCTCTGCCAACACTCAGCGCGAGGTGTTCAAGTGTGCAGATGTGCATTTTGTCTTCCATGCTCTACAATCTACTCTGGTCCTGTCTCTGGGTTTTGGCACCTAAGCTTGTTATTAAGACTTTCTGTTTGGAGCCTGTGTTCAAGAACAATAAAGTTACTGATCCCTCGCATCTGGATCGGCAGTCTGGTTCTTGTGACACTTCTGTTCAAGTTTTCTTCGTCATCTTCACTAGAATCATATTTTCTCCGTCTCCTTTTCTCATCCCCTTTTTTGGCGCTGTTTGAACAAAGGAAACCTACGGCTTCCTGCCACCGAGCCGTGACTTTGCAACTTTAAGAAATCTGGAACTCCAGCGAATCTTTATTGAACTCTCAGCGACGCCCAGAGCTCAAGTGAATCTTCTCGTTCTGCTCTGTGGACCACGCCAGAATACTCAAGGATCCACTGAACTCTCCAAAATACGGTAGAAAGCGATAATTAATTACTTTGGCGAGGGTAGTGATTTCAGAACGAACTCTTGGAAATGGTTTATGATAACTGTGTGCTGATATTCATAACTGAAATTGATCTATTGGGCTAATTGATTTGGGACTCTGAAAACAGTCGCTCTCTCTAAGTATCTCTCTCTCCCTCTCTCACTCGCTCTCTCTCTCTTCCCCTCTGCGTGTGTGTGGGTGTGTGTGTTTTAGTCAGAAATCGTTATCCTATGTGTTTGTAGAATAGTTTAATAAACATCATAAACGCATTTACCTTGTCTGCGATTCGTTATATTGTTACCTGAGGGCAGATCCTGAAATACGAGTTAAAGGTTGAAATAATGTCTTGGGATATTAGTCATGTTGAGTAAAGGTCAATTTTAATGGCGGTATGGTTCATTTGGTGGACAATTTAACTATAAGCTGTGAATTTGTGATCCGGTTCAATCTCATCTGATTCGACTCCTAGGAGCCGACTCTGCGGTTCAAATCCCCGTGAACCACTGTGAGTCGCCCAACAGGTAGTAATCTAATTTGTTTATTATCGTATTTTTGTTACAGTACTCTGAAGAAAAAATCAACATTTTCCTTTTAAAAATTGTTAAAGAAACAACAATGCATTTTTTACTTTATAATAATTTATTTTTTTTTTCTGTTTTTTTTTTATTTTATAATTAATAAACCTTGACTTAACAAAAAAATATTTCTGATTTTTTATTTAAGACCTAGAAAATAATTCAGGGTTAAATAGCTGTTAATAAGCCATAAATAGTCAGTCTTGTAGCCTATGGTTTAAAAGAATCCATTTTCTTTCTTGTGATCTTTACCATATCTTTATTTACTTCCTGTCACACAACATTCATCAAAATTTAGTTTGCATGTTCTTTCCAAGGTCTTGTTTTCTACTCAGCATAAAATTGGGACAAATGTGACATTTATCACTCACATCTGGAATTGTTGGAATTGTTGACAATTGTTGATTTGTATGTTGATTGAGGCTGTGTTTTCAAATGTGGCCATTGTCGGTAATAAATAATTTGCTCATTAATGTACTGTAGTATATTGCTGTATTTGTGTCAAGACAATCTACAGAGCTGAGTTAGAAATTTTTTTTAGTCCATAAGAAAATCAACTAGTACAAAGATTAAATGGTTTAAAATAACTCAATGTTGTGTTCAAAGTTGTTTACAAAGCACAATATAAAAATCCTTCAATGGGAGTTCAATGTTCCCCAGTGCCACTGTCGTAATGTGGTATTCCAAGCGTTTGATCTGTACGCAGAGAGAGGTCAATACACAAGGGTTTTTCCCAAAATCCTTCTTTTATTGTGCCACCAGTGATCAACAAAACAAACCAACATAAAACATAATAAAAAAACAGAAAGGTCTACAAACAGAACACTTAAGCTCCAAAACACATAAATAAACAAATGCTTAACAGCAAAACCTACACAAAACTAGACAGTGAGGACTCCAGTATAAACTAACTAAATGCAGTCAGTACGGGTTCTTGCACTCAAAAGTAGCTTTGCACAGGCCAAAGTCAAAATGCAGGAGGACAGCACCACATCACTCCTCTTTGCTCAGGATCATCCTCCCTGAATGCTCAAAACCAGGCCCTTAAATAGGGCTGGTTTCCCAGCATGCCAATCAGAGACAAACCAAACACAGGTAAGTTAACACATTATATATTCTTAAAAGAACTTGCAATGAGCAGCAAAATACACTTCATAATATTATAATATGTACAACCAGCATAACTATACAACCAGTAAATGTTTTAAGAATAAAACAATTACAATAGCGTAGCACAAAATTACTATTAAATTACGCTTTCCCCCTTCTTTCTTCCAGGTTGGAATCTTCCAGCAGCAGCCAATCAGGATGACCCACATCAGTACAACATGGAGCTTCTGTTGCCCCATCCATTAATAAAAATTAAATAAGTTCTGTCAGTGGTTTTATTTTATTGACTGCATTATAAAAAACAGGTCTTACAGGACAATGAGCCTGAGAACATTGTCACAGCCACATAAAACACACATAAAATTGCAATGTTTAATCTGGATCTGGGTTACTTTTCACAAAAGAACTATTAATTACGTTATGCAGAGCAATCCAGAAATTCAACCACAAGAAAGTTACACAGCAAAGTCTTAAATCAACACTTGTCAAATGTTGGATATATATAAACACTGCCAAAAATGTTAAAAGCAATAGTATGATTGATAGGGATCTTGATTCACATCAAATTATGTTAATTCAATTCAGTGTCAGGACCAAGAGCCAGGCTCATGTGAGCAACGTAACTCACCTGAATCAAAAAAAGAGCTCATCAGGTGCTCCGGAGTGCGCAGCCAATGCCTCGTCGTCACCATCACTGATGTGAAACGACCTTGCTCGCACTTACTTTATCTATCTGAACCGAAAACCTGTGATCTTTGGTCGTCTACTGTTTTCTCCTGCCCATAACCATTTCCTTACTAGAACCACCATCACCTCCAAGATAAGCAGTAAAAGATAATTTAAAGGAACATGCTTTTTCTGTACACTCTTTCGGTATTTGTTTAATAAAAGTTCAAAATTCTCTACAGTCTCGTTCTGTAATACTGGATTAATAGTGTTACAGTTACCACTTTTTGTAGCGTTTATATAGGTCCAGTATTTGACACTAAGAGTGGTGATTGAACACTCACAGGAGTGTTGATTGAAATTTTGCTGTGTAGGCACCCTTTAACAAATCCAAACATGGGCGTAAGGATGAAGAATTATGAATAATATTGTTTCATTGAGCAAAAAATGCTTTATACGAATCTGGAATCCCAAGAAAAGACCAAAAGAAAGGTTTCAGTTGATGTTGCTTGAATATCTCATCATGCTTTGTGTGGAAGTGATTAGTCACAGTGTTGAGAGGAGCTTATAGAGCAAAAGCCACACTACTGCATTTATTTACAAGCATGTTGCTCTGAGAAAGAACTCAATCTGTATTTTTTAGAGCAAAAACTGCACCACCGCTCCTAATTAGAAATCACTTAATGCTTGACATGATTGCAATCAGAAAGCTTTAATTAAAATGCAAATTCAGGATCTTTATAATTGTTGCGGTGAAAGTTTCTTTTCCACCAGAGGATGATTTTCATTTATGAACATTCTCCAGAAATGCAAGCTCTATGCACTCTTCATAGTTCAGACAGCTGTGTTCAAGAATAGACCCACATGGATTATTAAAGGCTTTGTCTCAAGACAGACAGAAGCAAATTGCTACAGGCATCCTTGAATATTTGTTATTTCAACATTCACGATGCGCATGCAAATGAAGGAAACACATACCTGCCCTCGAATATTGGAGCTCGGTACAAACTTTAAAATATAGTTACTGATTATCTCAGCTCAGAAGAGAAGGATGAACCGGTGTCATTTAAAGGTGGGATGTCTGAGCACCTATATTGACTTTCGAGATCATCAAAACTAACTCGCCCCGAAGAGTAATAGCTCCAGTTGATTATCTATATGTTTGTTTTGGTTCTGAATGAGTTTTTGCTGAATAGAATTCACCCTGCTACAGTTTGTCTTTAATAATTGATAAAACAGCTAATAACTGTTCCATGTATTACAGAAAAAGAGTAGTCCTAAAGTTTGCAACCCTAAAACATAAAACTTTTTGTACATTTAAATTTGGAAACAAGAGGAATACATTTTGTATTTAAAAGAAAATTGAAAAAATATGTTTCTTAGATAGTTTTGATCAGCACGCCAGCAATTAGATTACCATTTAGAGCATCAGTTTTGATGTTTGGAATATGAACCTGAATTAAAATCTTCAGATATGCTTTGGTGCACATTGAACAGCATTCTGACTCAGCCTCATTAACTTATTATTGCACAAATGAGAGATGACAGGTTATTCAATCAAATGTTTTCAGTCTGACTATTAACAGTAATTTCCTGTAAAGGCTTTTAGGTCCCCTTTCAACCTTATAAGAAAAAGGTATGGAGCATGGAAGAGAAAAAGAAATGAATGGTTCAAAGCGTCTGAGAATCTTAATCAAATGGATAGAAGTAAAATCATTGACCTTTTTGTTTCTTATGTTGTCATCACATTCTCAAAATAAGAAAAGTTGTTCCACAATTATGAATAGTTACAAGAATTGTTTCACGATTGAGAATAATTTTCTCTTCAATATATGTATGTCAGCTCCAGCTGGTGGTTCCAAAGACCTTGTTAAAGACCTTGTAAGGTTCTCTTGTTAAAATGGTTCCGACAGTAGAAGGTTTTAAGTCCAGTCTTAAAACTCATTTTTACTCTTTGGCTTTTAACTCAGGCTAAGCTTGTGTGGTCCTCTCTCTTCTTCTTCTTTTTTGTGATTTCAGTGTTTTATGAGTTCATATTTTTAAATATCTTTTAAATAGATATTTGTCATATCTTTTAAAAACTGTTTTATGCTACACTTTGGGATCTTTTCTGTCTGCAAAATATGCTATAGAAAAAAAGAATATTCCATTGGATGTTTACAAATAAAAGAACACATTTTTGATTGTTCTTTCTTATCTTCAAAATTTTTTAAAACACATTTTATCCTCCAACCTACACCATTTGCACAGTCACATAGTTGAATCATATGAGGGCATGCATTTAAAACCGGATGTAGCCAAAACCTTTCCTTCCTGTTCAACTATGTGCTAATCATCACGTGTTTATCATGAAATGTATTTCTGTTTGCAAAACATAATATCTCTGCCTAACATAAGAGTTATGTCTATTTTAGGCATGACCTTTCCCTGACCTCCGACTTGATGTTTTCTGCATTCCCAAATTCACACTGTACAACCAAAAGCCTTAACTGAAACAAAGTTTGCTTTTTGAAGGCTACAGATGGCTTGGGAGAAAAATCTGATAACACAGAGTGTAATCATTGATTTGTAGTTGCGGCTATTACTCTTTAGGTTCTTTCTCTTGTGTGAAAGGCAGTGGGGAATTCAGGCAAACTAAGAAATGTCCCATACTGCCATTAAATTGTGAATTACAGCATTTCATAAGAATATTAATAAAGTGTCCATAAAAAGAAAATGAAAAAGTTGTTTTATAAAGGTGAAATATATTGTGTTACAGCTCCCCCAAGAGGGCAATGCTATAACTGCTTTTTAATTCAAATGTTACTTCTTTATAAATAACGAGGATGGGTCTATTCATTTTAAATAATTCATCTCAGGGTGACCAATTCAAAGTCAGCTAGATGTCTACCTGAGTGGAGTTTGCATGCTCTCCCTGTGCACTAGGTTTTCTTGAGTAATGAAGATTTTTTTGAAGTAAATGTCCTCTTCGTAGTGAATAAGGCTTTGGCATGGATTGATGACGAACGTCCTAACCTTAACCTTGGGCAAACATTAAGAATGACACATACCAATGTTACAAACCAAGAAACCCTCAAATAAAGAGAAACAATGTGGTTAAATTCTTGCTAAAACAACTGAAATGTATGTACTAGTTTAACATTTTCATTCTCTGTTTTATATTAATAATGCTAATTCATCCTATATCTTTTTCAATCGTCAAATAAATAAATCTTTGCTTCTGTGGTGTCTGTGTCCAGCACAAGATATATTGGAACCGGTCATGGAACATAACTTCTATAAAGCCATTAACTGTGAGTCTCAACCCATCCACTTAGTCACACACTCCGACAAAGTACCGATTTGAGACCTTCTCTCCCAGGCTAGAAATAATACACCAACAAGCTACATGAGCCATAACCAGCCAAATGACAACCACCAGACAGCAAATGACAGTGTTTAACCTTCTTAAAGTCTACAATGACTTCTACGACTGCCCAAACTTTTTATGAGAAACACTTCAGTCATTGAATATTTATTTAAAACAGCAATAGTGATGCTAATAACTGTAAAGCCTCTCTGTTTCAGATTCATGGCAATGATATGTTTGACTTTCAGAACCAGGCTCAGAAAGATATTTATTCCCAAGTGTGAACGCACACACACACACACACACACGCGCACCCGCACACACACACGCACGCACACGCGCACACACACACACGTGCATGCACGCACACAAACACTGGATCTCTGGGTAGCTTCAGACCATTTATGGGGCCTGGCCTGACGCAGAACCCACATTTCATTTGGGACACAGAAGGTTAGACACTCCACCTGGGGTGTTCGGTCGCTGCTAGATGCTTGAGGTTTAGGTCTCCTGTCCTGTAACACTCAAATACTTACTTAAACCATCTGTGTTTCTCCGTTGAGATTAGATCAAATGTGATGTGTATGATTATGTCCACTCTCCCATTGTGATAGATCACCTGTGACATATATATCTCACCGGTGTGTATGTTTATATGCATATGTATATGTAAATATGTATATGTAAATATATATATATGTATGTATTTATATATATATATATATATATATATATATATATATATATATATATATATATATATATATATATATATATATATATATATATATATATATATATATATGTTTGTATGTTTGTATGTATATGTATAAATGTGTTTGCATGTATGTATATATATATATAGATTTCTTTCTATTATTTATTATTATTATTATTATTGTATAGATCATTAAATGCGTGTATGTATTTATATTTGTATACATATGAGTAGATAGGTGCAAACTGGGCAAATTCTAACAAACTGCTTGGATGTGCTAAGGTAGGTATCTAATCTTTTTTTGCAACTCAATCCTGACTCTTTCCCCAGCAATTACCCAAATAAGTACATCATGAAGTTTTGGAATGAATGTCTAAAAATAAATAATATATGTCATTACACTGTGTGAAAAAAATGTTTGCGCCTAAACTGTTGGTTTGGACACCCTTAGTATTCAACCCTTGTAATCAGAACTAATCAGTTAGAAAACCTCTATTTGAATTTTAAATTACTTTGTTATACACCTTTAGTAATAGAATTATGTATGTATCAAATTTAAATAACATGTTATCAATTAAAAAAATAATTGTATTATAAGATAACACTTGAAATGTTCAAGTAACAATACGTTTTACATAAATCTTACATAATATAAAAACAGACAAGTAAACAACACAAAAACAGAAATCAATAATGCTAAACCTGACATAACAGAAAACATTCACAAACAAATTAATTTCCTTTTTGTTTACAACGACATTTAATTTGGTAGATATTTGGTAGATCCTTTTCTCCAAAGAAATAATAGTGCAGAGAGAAAGGCATCACGATAAAATAATTACAAGTTAGCAATATATAAATAATTTAATTTTTAATTCAGAAGAACACAATACAATTACTTACCATGAACAAACTATGGTTATTTTTTTTTAATTACTATTGTGATTTAATCAAAGAAGGGAGAAAGAAAATTAAACAATAATAAACATTTCTTTTAGACAGACTTTTAATCTAATGAAGGCTTTTTTTGTTAACTTGTTCTATTAACACAATATTTTATTTTAACCTTCATTTGACCAGTAATCTGCTAATATACCTTGTGAATTGTTGGTTTTGCTTTTATTTACTATGTCCATTGTATTTTATCATGGTTTATGCTTTAAGTGTGAGGTTACCTTGAGAGCCTTGAAAGGTTCACAAAATAAAGTATAATATTATTATTGTTGTTGTTATTATTATCTTTTCCTTGGCCTTCATTGCCCTTGAGGGTTAACTATAATCAATTGACAAAACAAAGCCTTATTTTAAAACTTTCAACTTCCCACCCACGTTGATCTGAGACAAATTCAAAACAACCCCTTCAGTGGAGTTTGGAGGGAATATGAAGAGTTATCAGATCTAGAAGCAGCCTTTAATGTTTACTTTCCTTTACAATCTTGGCGGAGTCAGAATCTGTGATGGCCTATTAGGATTAGATCTTCCACTCACTCCTTTTTCCGGTCTACATGAAGCTGTCAGCAGTTTACGCACAAAGCCTGCTAATCCCTCTCGCAGAGAAACTGTCACTAATGGCTTCAGGTAGAACCACTAGGGTGCAAACAGTGCAATGACCTCACAAAGTTTCACATCTTCACATAAAGCTATTTTCTTTAATCGGCCCTCTTGGAACAAACCCCATCTTCATTGGCATTCGCTGGCCTGCATGGATGTTTATGGCCTCGGGTCTCTGAGGAGAATGGAAGTGCAATCACAGGCTTTCTGAAGGTTATTACCCTGAGCTCACAGGCTTTTCATGGCCCCTCGGACACGGCCAGGAAAACAACGATGGTCAGCTGTGCCGAGGCAGAGAATTGGGTGATGCTTTGCTTCAACGTGTGGAGAAGCTAGAATGGCAGGGCAATAAAGAAATGAGATGGCACTCACCGGTTCATTTTAGAGCCATATATCAGTGCATCTGCCAGCACTTCATGAGTTGGACACAGCAAGCTCTGTGACAGAGGACATCGGGTTAAACCAAGACCTGAAGAGAAGATCAAATAAGCATGTATTGTGTGTTTCAACAAATAGATAAGATTCAACAAATAAATAAATCAGACACAGAGTTTGTGTAGATTTTATCTTATTTTAAGACATGATTGAAGTGACAAAATTCATTGTAATCTTTGGAAAATGTCATAACATTTACCAATGTCAGAATGGTGTTGTATACTATATAAAGGGCCCACATTTTTTTACTCCTTTCATCACTCACCTTGTTTGCTACAATAACAATAATTATCTTCATCTGAAGTCTATTTACAGACACACCTGATTATCAATCAACGCCACACTTTAGGGTATATAATGCTTTATCCTTCCATTCACCATTGTTTATCTCTTCACAGTATATACAAGTTTATCTTTGGAGTTGCTATCTGTTGGGATCCCCTTTAATCCGATTGTCTCCCAGGATTTCTTTGTTCTTCGTGGTAAATCCAGTTCACGTTTATCTCATGATTTTTTAGAAGTGGAAGTGAGGCCTGTGATTTTGCCTCGGAATGGCCGATCTTCGTGATTTTTGATTATTATATGCTTAGAGCTGCCCTGTGTTCATCGCCTCTCTGTCTTCACTCATCGCTGAATCTCAGACTAATTATTGACTCAGTCTGGGCTTCTCCTTCCTCCAACCACTTGATAGTTAAATGTTCTCCTTCTCACAACTTGAAGCTGCCCCTTCCTGGAAGCAAGCATCATTGCATGTGTTTTTTAAAAAGTGTTAAAAGTATGGTCTGTGTACATTGTATTAGTTTAATAATTCATTCTAAACTGAAAATCCAAAACTATATAATAATGATTCAATTCAGTTTTTGTTAAAAAAAATGTAAATAAAATGACAAAATATCTGTATTCTGTCATCTGTAAAAATTGTAAGTTTTTATTGACCAATAAATAAGCTTTTTTCCTTCTTTTGTTATTTTAATTTATGTACTATTCCAAATTGTGACATTAATGAATTTCTTAATTGAACCAATCTGCTGTGATTATACGCTGAAGGAATCCACATTTCAATCAATAACTTAAGAGCTTAAAAGTGTTTGAAGGCAAAATAGAGAATTTTTTGTTCCATGGATGAGTACGATACGATTAGATATGATTAGGGATTAGCTTAATGATGACCGTAACTTTCCTAATAGGGAAGCAAGATTTATATTAAAATAGGGAAGTTGTCCAAAATTATATTAAAATGTTATGATAATCTCTTCATTTTCTAGAGTATCCACTTTTCTGAAGTATTCACTTTTTCTGAAGAGCAGACTGATGTACGCCCAAACAGCTAATATTACCTGAGCAGAGAAGAACATTTCTACTTTATTTGCAGAACCATATGAGAACTTACTTCACTGTTTTATGAACCTTTAGCAACTGAGAGAACCCTTGCTTACTTGTTGTTGATTATTGTTAAACATTTGAGTTGATACATTTTTTTTTCGTTTATCTGTTCAGAATAAAGGTGTTCAACCTTTAACGTGAGCTCTATTAACCTTTAACGTGAGCTGTACTAAATAAGTTATAAAAAATGTGCACAAAAGGTTTAAACATGTAGGTTTTTGTCAGGGGTTTGGCCGACAAGGCGCGTGTCGTGGCTGTCTGTTTGTCCTTCCACTCCTTTTTGTCTCCGATCGCGCGTTCTCTGTCTCGCTGTGTTTTCCTTTGTGCCGGTTCCTGGTTTTCCCGCCTGTCATGTGACTCCCTCGCGCTTCCCTGATAGGCGGTTGTACTGTTTGTTTATGTTCTCACTTTCCCGCGTGGCTTTTTGCGTCAGTCTTCGTCCCTTGCCTAATTTGTCGTTAGTCCCTTCAGCTGTCTTCCGCATACCCTCACTTATTAATCTCCCTTTTTATACCTCTGTGTTTGTGTTATTCGTCACAGATGTATTAATTGTCTGTTTGTGCGTTTACCAGTACTCTAGTCCATGTTATGTCTGACTAGTTATTTTGTTCCGAGTCCAGTGTTCTATGTTATTTATGTTATTGATCAAGTTTTGCCCCCTATTGGGTCTTTTGTTTTAGCTATCTCTTTTCTATTTGCTTTATTTTATAATAAAAGAGCTTCTCAAGTCAAGCTGTCTCTGCATGTGAGATCTATCATTCAACGTACACCCCCGACGTGACAGTTTTCCACGGGAAGTGATGGGCAAGATACTTCCAGACTTGGCTCACAAAGGCAAATGTAAAATTAGAAACTTTATTGCAATTTTTTTTAGATATCATGAGATTTTGATTGCTATGAAAAAGTATATGTCTATCTTTTTTGTGTGCTATTAGAGCGATTTTAAAATCCAGTAATTTTTTTAGTTTCTTAAACTCAATGAGACATAAAACAAGAATATTGAGCCATATTTATAGAGTTGGACATTTTTATGTCAGAATAAAAAATTAAATGATTGCAGCGTACATAAATTATCCCAATGTTTTCGATCGTTGCTTCCAAATAGCAATCAATTTCTTGTTAATATATTAAGATATGCAATAATGTAAAATTCCAGCTCAGATTGGTATCATTTAAATTTACATGACTTTACATGTTAATTAAATTTCTCATCTTATTATCATTATTTTTTTCAGTTGAATAAACAAAACTTAATTTTTGTGCTGTTGAGTGGTTTCATATCTTTTGAACATTAATGGGGTTTCAGATAAATGTTGGCCTAATTTCATTGTCCATGCGGTCATAACTAAGAACTTGTTATTCTTCAGAGGAAGAAAACATAACACTCTTGCTAGTAAAAACCTCAAAATCCAAACGAAACAAGACACAGTAATGAACTTAACAACACACATTGATGAAGCACAATGAACAAACTAACCAACTAAAGGTTATAAATAGAATATAAAAGAAACACAAGAAATAAATAGTGACAGGTGACAACCAAATAATGGAGGGATGAGCCACACACAGTACATAGAAAGAGAAAAAAAAATTAACTGTCAAAATGAAAGATAAGAAAAAACATTAAGTTTAAGTGTGCCAGGGTACTAAGTGATATTTTTATGTTTTGTGAGTTTTTCAAATGATGTGTTTATTTATCTCTCGATCATATTTTAATTCAGTCTATTTTTTTCTTTGTGTCTTAGGTCGTAGTACCTTTATGTCGGCCTGTATTGGCAGATAGACAGGCAATTAAGTGGTCTTCTGAGAACTGTCTCATTGAGACTGCGTTTCCTAAATGTTGACTAACACCATCAAACTGATCTTATTCCGTTAAATTATGTTATAGGTTTGTTATATTGATTTTTAGACATTTTTCTCTTTAGGGAGATAGTTCAGAGCTGTGTTTTGTAGAGATTGGCAGAGACATGAGAAGTAAGTTCTTGAACTTGGTCTATTGAAGGAATAGAACATAGCATGTACTCATGTAATTGCCTTGATGCATAAAGGACTTAGAAAGTCCTTGAGAAGGGTTATGCAATTAGATGATCTAAAATGTGAATTTAATTCACTTAATTATGTATTGATTGTGAAATATTTCAACAGGATTTGAACATTCTTATCTCAAAGGTTGTGAAACTGTACTTGTCAACACTGACTGTGTAAAGACGTCGTACGTGGGCATGTATGGCATTAAATGAACTATCTATGGAGGTTAAAAGTATGTCCATCATTATAAGTGTAGTGAAAGTGACAAATTAGCCATAATGGAGTGACCCATTCGTGGAATCTGTGCTTTGCATGTAACCCATCCCAGTGTACACACACAGCTGTGAACAAACACATCGTGAACACAAAACCGGAGCAGCAGGCATCCATGGCCGCAGCGCCCGAGGAGCAGTCGGGAAGCTGGTGTCTTGCTCAAGGGCACCACAGCTGTGGTTGTTGAAGACTCAGTGGATCTGGGGTTTGAACCTATGACTTTCCGATCACAAGTTGGTCTCCTTAACGTCCCACAACTGCTTGGTTAATGATACATAACATTGATAACAGGGAGTCACATTGGGGCAGTGGATAGCATGGTCGTTTCACAGCAAGAAGGTTTCTGGTTTGAGATTGGGTCAGCATTTCTGCATGGAGTTTACATGTTCTTCCTGTGATTGAATGGGTTTACTCCAGGTGCTCCAGTTTCCCCCACAAGTCCAAAAACATGCAGGTACAGGTGAATTGGGTAAAATAACTTTCCATAGTGTATGAGTATGAATGAGTGTGTGTGGATGTTTCCCAGTGGTGGGTGGCGGCTGGAAGGGCATCGCTGCATAAAACATATTGCCAGATGAGTTGGTGGTTCATTCTGCTGTGGCGATCCCTGAAAAGGCACTAAGCCAACAAAAAGATGGATGGATGGATAACATTGAAAACAAGGGTTTAAAGTGTGATAAGCTGCTTCATGATGCTGATACTCTTAAAATGCTCATCAAAATAAACCAAAGAGTCTGTTGCAATGTATTTGTCATTTCGTCTTTTTTAAAATGAATGCTATAGCATTAGTTAATATCACCCTATTAAAGTGTTTTGTTTGAACCCTGCTGCCTTTTAGATCAATGTTAGTTCAGCCACATCATAAACATTTGTGTTTAGTGATCTTCTATTCTCACATCCTACCTTTTGGTTTCTGTTGATCATTTAGTCAAAGTTTCCCCTCTGATGGGGTTTATACTCTGCTTTAGAAAATTAATGACTTAATTCAAGCTTTCCCCATTTTTGGCATTTTATGTTCTGTTTATTTAGATTTGAATGAATAAAGAGAGTTTGAGCAATAAAATCCTTCCCCTACAAATCCTGACAAAGTGTTGACTCATTTGCTAAATTCACATCTAAGAACAAAAACATCTGTAGCAGGAAAATGGTTTGTAAGTGTTGACAGAATGAAAGGGCCTTGAAGTATTGCAAAAGAATCCAAATCTGCTTTTCAATATCAAGTTTTAAAAGCTTTACAGAAAACTATAAAAGGAAGCATCTGATTCAATCCAACTCAGCTACCCATTACTTCTACAAGAAAATCAAGGCAGATCAACGATTCACATCCAGACAGAAAAGGGGAAAAAATAAAAGAAAAAGTCAATATTTGATGTGCTGAATTGAAGGGAGGGGGTAAAAGTTGAAATGAGTCCTCCACTAAACCTTTGTTTGTGAGCAGGATCCATAAGAACCAGTAAACTGGAGCCCCTACCGAGCATCTGACATCTGCAAACTTAGAAGTGAGAATCTGTGCTGAATTATAAATAAAGGCTCCAGGCTGTAAACACAGGATTATGAGGTAAAAATGACGAAAATAAATTATGGCCAGGATATTGGAGTGTAAATAAAAGTGAAACCAGAGCTCATGCTGCATGGTTTATGAGATAATTACCATTTCTAAATGACTTCTTTATTTCTAAATGACAGATATTTTGGAGCTATGCAGATGAGAGATATGTCATCTAGAGACTTGCAATCAACATGCTGAAAAGTCTAAACTGAGAATTCTACCTTTGATTAAAATATGACCAAGATCATTGACAGGTATATTGCTTTTCAAATTAATACCTTTGTTAAAAGTTCAAATAACGAAATTCATTTCAAATGCATAAAAGATTGTAGCTTGAAGTGTCAGGGATGAAAAAAAGCTGCGAAGAAGAAATTAAGCTAGCCATGAACATAGAAAGAATTATTTAACAAAATATTATAATTGCGTATGAGCATGAAATTAAGGGAGTTTATGGTTTAGTTTGTGAATAATCACTCAGTAAAAACTTCTTGATGTATTATTTACAAAGTACATCTGTGTTTATTTCAATTATTTGAAGAGGTCATAGCAAAAACATTTGTTAGAAATAATAAAAATGGTGCAACTTGTAAAGGATGGGTAAAATATTTTTAGGTATGACAAAGAAACAAATTCCCTTCAATGCATTACAAGCCAGTTAAAATGTAGGTATTTTCAGGTGGTCAATTAATTCCTTTCACAGAAAAAGGTAACACAGTACAAGTTCTTTAGTTTATTACTTAGTTAAAGGTTTCGTCTTGTTTCATTCAAGAGAAAAGTGTCATTTAAACGGCCTTGAAAAAGTCTTTATTCTCAGTGAAAGATGGTCATTGAGCACCAACGCAAGAAAGACCTCATCAAATAGTGCACAGGGAAAGGTTTTTCTAGCTGTATGTGTGAAGGCTGATTCAAATGGAATAAATTCTATAAAGATGAAAAGAAAGTTTGAGATGCTTAGCATTATGGAGGCAAACCATCAAAAATATGTTCATGTCGAAATAGTGAGGACATTAGCGTTGTAAAGATGGTGCTTTTGGAGTGGCTGTTTAAATTTATTTTATTTAAAATCATTTCCAAATAGCTTACAGCACGGCAAAACATGTATATACTTCCATAGATTGTCAAGACAATGGATGGTTCTTGGTGCAACAGTGACATCTTGTGTTTTCCAGAAAAAAAATTTAATGGAACAAAAAAAAAGTCAAATATATCCTATGTCTAGAACAGGCTGCTGTTTCTTTGCAACATTGAAAAAATAATACTAATATGGCCCTCGAAGACCAGATTTGGGGAACTCCGCTATAAACACACTAAATGTTCCCCAAATCCGGTCCTGGAGGGCTGCAGCCCTGCACATTTTAGTTTTTGCCCTGCTCTAGTATCCTTACTACTCTAGCTTTAGAAACTGAGAGAGGACCCTAATTAGTGCAACAGGTGTGCTTCATTATGGTTAAACCAAAACTGTGCAGGGCTCCAGACCTCCAGGACCAGATTTGGAGAACCCTAGTTTAAATGGATCCTTGAATCCATTCATTAAAATACATCAAAATATATCCCATGTACGTTTTTACCACTAGATGTCAGGCTTCTATAACTTAGAAGGAAGGTTACAAGTAATAACCGAATTTCTACATATCAAATAAGTTATATATGTAGTAATAATTTTACTCTGAGCCTGACAATCTTTATTATCATTTGTTGACACTCCTAAATCAGCAACACTGTAAATCAATCTGTTAACTCACTAGTCAGAACTTTCCTTTTGAATTTTAAAAGTGGATCTATTTTTGGAAGCATTAAGGAGTGCTCATGTCTTGGCATGAGCTTCTCTGTTTTTCATTTCACACAGGTTGAGAGTCGAGACAAGATGGCTCCAGAAGCTGCAGCACCCATCTGTTCTGTTTTCAGCACAATATAAATTTATGCCAGCAATATTTATTTTTCTGCTATTCCAGTCAGGAAATGTTCATTCCAAACCCACCTGCCATCACATTTTGGACTGACTGCAGCAGCATATTTATAATTCTACCTACAACCGCATACATAATTTAGACACAATTACAATTAATCTTAAAAATCAAATGTATTTTTGTCCAAACCAAAAGCCGATTGCATTTACACTTCTGTACATTCTTGCTCTCTCGCGATAGACAAACCCAAAACATTTGGTACCTCCATGATTGAACAAAAGCTGACATGACAAATTTTCCATGGCCAACTAAAACATTTGCACAAACGTATTCTAAAATGCACCCTTTAAAAGATCCTTTTTTCTGTTTTGGTCTTGGTTTTACAAAATATGTACCTCTGAAACATTGGAGCTGGGAATAGCTTTCAAGGCTGGATGAATCGAGACAGTTCGATTTGATCATTACAGAAAAGCCTAATGTACAATACTCACATTAAGCAGACCAAGGCCCGAGAATATTGATTTCCTTTACAGCAGAGAAAGTTTAAAATTATAACAATTTATCATTAGCTGTTTTACAACAGTGCAGTCAACAAAGTTTCTCCTGATTGTACAGTACATGTGAAGCTTTATGTGATTCTTAATCCAATTTACATACTGTACAAAAACAGAGGTATTTATTCAAAAGTACACTTTGTATAATTGGGATAAATAATTGATAGTTCAGGGAGTATCATAATGAAACCTTTCTATTTCTGAGTCAATTTGTCAAGAAATTCCAATTTGATGGCTTAGAGGAATAGGTGCTTTATTGCTTTAATGATGGGAGGCTTATGAGAACTCACTCTGGTCATTTGTCCAGTAGCAAATCCATATCTTTCAGTCAGATGAGTTTAGAAAGAGGGCTATTTTTATGTCTGAGGATAAAAGCAAGACTACATGAAAAGGTCACGAACAGCTCAAAGATTAAACAGGTCAAAGTTCTCAGAAGAGGTTTCTGATGTATATTAGTCTTATCTGGTGCTTTTAGGCTGGGTAAAAGCCTTGCAAAGAATAATGAATGCTAATATACAGGTTGGTCATGTGACAGCAGTAAGATAGTGTTGATCAGGTGTCCACATGTGAGTATGTATTTCTTCTGAAGGCGGATTCTGATAGATGACACACTTTAAAAAGTTCATCAAAAAATTTAAAACTCACAGATAAGAGAAGGGTAAAATAGAGTTCTGTATAGAGCAGTATAATGCAAAAGCACCCCACCAAGGGATTAATGAATCAGTAGATAAGTGATGTGACCCAAGCGAGCCCTGTACAGATGCACTCTTCTGAATGCTGTGGGCATTAAAACTAAAGTTGAGTACAGCTAGAATCGTATAGTTATGACTTAATCAAAAGATCTGGACAGTACAGGACACAATAATAGTACAGTACATATGGACTTCAATCGGGAAATCCTCTACAGTGGGTATTAGCGCCATCTAATGCTTTGAATGGTGGAAAAACTGGGCTTAACTCGACTTCTTTCAAAGAAAAAAAATTATCTGTAAATGGCATGAAAGTATATTCCTACATTCTTGAGTAAATACCAGCTTCTTTTAAGAATGTTATCATTGCTATATTTCCTTTGTCTCTAACAAGTCTATTTGTGTCATTTTATTTTCATGTATTTTGTTTTCGATGAGTCTGTATCTTTAACAAATTACTCAAATTTTAGTAGAATAAAGGAATACATTCTGTGAAAATCCTGTAATCTGTCCAACATACCCCTTAGTTTCATCCATTGTTAGCTGGAGAAGTTCAGAAAACTAAAACTAAATGTAAAAATGATTTACAGTATTTAACTAGAACAATACTTTGTTGACTTAAAATTGTCCAACAGATTAAGGATTTCAACTGAAAGAAACTGAATGAAAGAGATGAACTCTTAGACGTTTTGCTTCCATAAATGCCTTGGCAGAAAAATAGCAGTCGTTGATGCTCGTGGGGTTTACTTGAATGTTTCTCTGCTCCATGCTCTCTAATCTGAAGACCTGCCCTGGGTTGCCAGTGTTTGCATCCCATGAGCCTCTCTGCCTGTGTAAAGGTTACACAACAAACAGCTCTTGCTTTCTCTGCATTCAAATGGGTGAAATTAGATGGAGAGTTCCCAAAGTACCATTCTGAGTGAAGCTGCTATGCACGTACGTATTTCCTCCACATATCCCAACACAAATTACTCATGCACCATACAATTCCACAAACATCAAATGAGAAATGAACACTATGTGAAAGTGAAAAGGCCATGGTAAAACAGACCTCCGTGGCAGGAGAATGACAGGTGAAGGACTGCTAGAAAAAGAAGTTGCTTTCATTAAAAAAAGCACAACCATGAGAAACAAGAGCTACAACACTGACAGCATGCCAATGTCTTTTCCTAGAATAAAACCAATAGACAGATCATCTGAAATAGAGCCAAATGCATTGTAGGGTTACCAAGTTCACCAATGAGTAAAAGAAAGTGTCGAAATTCAAGGGATATGAATGACTCCCAAAGATTCTCGCTTGCTCTTACTGCTTTGAAAGTGAAGAGATCAATATCTTTTCTCCTTTTCTGTGTCATCGATGCCCCTGCCTAGATTTTAAAGGCTGTCATGGGACCCTGGACCTTCTGTCCATGTGGTTCCTACCCAATTATGAACAAGATTTAATGAGAGGCTTTAATGCCCAAGGGACTGGTCATGGACAAGAAAAAAAGCTGAGCTCAAGCTTTTCATCTGCTAGTTTTTGTTGGTTTATTTCAAGGAAATGCCAACTATGCTGTGTTATACAATTTATTTATCGTAACCTTGGGGAGACAAGGACTCAATTGATCGAATTTACTTTTATAATATATTTTACAGCAAGCAAAATTTGTTGCTAACATATTATTTCAATATGACAGATTCCAATTTTTAAAAATTCCCTAGAAGATATTTTACTGCTTCAAAATCCAGTAACAGCCATTTTCTCTTGGTCCTACATTATGTTAATGTTCATTTATGTGCATTTAAAAGCAAGGGTAGAAACTATTTGTTGTCACAATAACTAGACTACACATAAGAGTTACAAAATATTTTTTTGTAATAAGTTCTCAGATAATGGTGAAAATAGATGGAAAAATTAAGGAAATAATGAAGAGAAATGGCATAAACATGTGTGAAAAATGTAAATATTAATTTAACACTGACATCATCAGAAATATCCCCCACTTAAGCTGTAGTCGTTTAGTATTATTTTTTTTGTAATTTCTCTAAAATATAGAATCTGTTTTTTTGCTTCCCCCATAAAATATAGACTATGGTTTATATAACCATTCAGATGAGGACAAGTCTGTGACTTTTAGGGCCATCAGATAATGACTGGTACTGTATCAGCTACTGCACATAATTTCATCACAAGTGTGAAATAAAAAATTTGCAATCAGTTATTTAATAACATAATTTTTAGTAGCTTTTCAAATAAAGCACACCTCTGTAAGCAGGTTGCAGGTTTAATATTTAGCAACAGAAACACTGCTTTACCTTAACATCTTGCGAATGTTGACTTCTAACATTGCATTTCTTCAGAATTCCTAATGCTTAAAACTGTTAAAATCAGATGAGATAAAGAACACATCCCCTACAGACCAGAAACCCAGAGGCGTTTGTGTGTTTTTTAGAACAACAGGGATAATTCCCTTATATTCCTCTCTACAAAATCACGTCAAACTCAGAAAGTCTGCCCTTAAGGCTTTATCATAAGGAGCATGGGAAGAAACAAAAACTTTAGAAAGACAGAGTTTTTCCCCTAAAATGTGCATATTAAGTTGCCTCTCAGCAGGAGGAAAAATATGATCTTTGTTGAACATTATTTAATAAATATATATGCTTATTCTTTGGTCTCATTTTATAAAATTCAGCTTTAATCTTCTCCCAAGTCTCAAGACATGCTATTTGTGTTATTGGAACGCACCAACAACACTGATAACAATAAGCCAGCGTCAGTATTGGCCCACTTTCTCTATTGAGCCACCAGAGAGAGGTTTTGCATTATGAAGGCTTATTTACAGTCAGTGCCATCAGAAAGCAATAAATATAGTGAATGAGTCATTTTCGACACACAATAGCAGCTGAATCCAGTGAAAAAAAATGGTTTGGTTTGGTTTGATACATACTGTAAATCTCCACAGGACAAACGCATTCAGGTTGGACATTGTTTTCGAGCTGAAAGATGTCGGAAATAGGTTTGCGTGTAGGCAGTGGGGTTTAAAATATTTCTACTGATCTCTCGTGTCTAAATAAGACTGTAAACTTTAAAATGAAATGTAATTTAATTGACATAGGCTGAGTTTTAAGTTTTTATTTTTCTCTGAGATTCAATTGTAATAGCAAATATTCACCTGGTGTCTCTCTCTATCTCTAGCAGCTGTTTGCATACCATTCTGAGCCTAACTCTGACTGCTAAGGATGATATCTTCATAGGGCACCAAAAAGATCGTATAATTTTAAGTGTCACTAAATGCCACTGTTTTAGCTCAAACCTAACTGAGATTGCTTTTAAAACATGATGTGAACAGCAGTGCAAGAGTAGGGATAGAGTGTAGTTAAGGGGTTATTATTAAATTGAAATGTGTATTTATTGTTCAATTAGAACTAATTTGTCCCAATCTGTTCTCAATCGGTAAATGTGGACATGATTTAAGTCTAATAAATATTCATTTACATCTTCACACATTTATACAAATAATTTTGCTAAATTAATAACCCCATAGAGAACATGACAAATTGTGTCTGCCAAGGTGGAAATTTTCACTAAAAACTAAATTTTTTGCATTAAGCATATGCTTTTTCCAAAGCTACTTACAGTAGAGGAGAGACAATATGCAATTTGTTATGAAGTCAAAATCTAATTCAGGTAGCTCATAAAACATAGATGGAAGGAAATAAAACAGAAGAAAATATATTTTTAGTGCTCTGGGAAAAAAGGGGGCATGAATCTTAAGTGAAGGAGTAGCAATGTGATGCAAAAATAAGGGATAAGGGTTAGGGTTAGGAAATTAAAGAAATTCTACATTAGAGAAAATGACACTGGTGAAATTGTGCATATTCCAAAATGATGTGGTGAGTTACAGCTTGAGGGAATCCCATTGGAGAGTGTCAGGTTCACTTGTGAATATTTAAAACACAGTGTATTTTCATAGAATAAAAGAGATCAAAAGCTCAAGAAATTGATACTGAGGTGTCATGACTGACACGTGTAAAAGTTATATTGTCTGCTAAGCTAGATTAGAAACCTGTAAAAATCGAAAAAATGTAAAGAATGGTAAAGAAATTATATAAAAAAATAATTAGGAGAGCTCAATTGGACAGAAAAGGCGAGTAGCAAACCAGACTTGCAGCCATTCTGCAGGAGTTGTAAAAATATCGGCAGTGCTATTGATCTATGGGTGTGTTTGTTTTGAGAATTTCCTACACAAACCTCAGGTTGTGTCCAGCACCGTTAAAGCATCATTTAAAATGATCTAACCAGCTTCCAATCTAAATAATTTTCTGAATGATAAGCTTGCACAATCAAGTTGGGGAAGAATTAATAATACACAAAGTGTTCAAAACGTTAACACTTAAAAGTCATTATTGCTTTTTGGTCAGTTTTTAAGTTGAACTCCCCCAATACTAGCCATCTGTAAATTGAAAACAAATATTTTGTAAAATAGATTACTGTTTTTTGTAAACAAATATTTCTATAAAATGTGGATTAAACTATTGAAAATGTTGTTTATGTCAGTGTTTTTATGTTTGTCAGTGAAATTATGTCTTTGGCTTTTCATCAGAAGAGTGAATTTTTGGTAAACATGCAGTGATCTTATGATACCCTCCAATCACAAACACTTGTGAAGGCTGCTTTAAAGACATGAGGTATGAAAGGGTTAAATAGTGAACAAACAAACAAAAACTCTGAATGTTTGTGTCACGGCCGGGTCTTGAACCCGGGTCTCTGGGGTGGAGACTGAAGTGTGAACCACTGAACCACAGGAGCAGGTGTGTTCGACCCAATGGAAATACACTCCAAGACGCAATCCAGGATACAAGGATTTATTAGAAAAAAATTTTACTTCTTCTCAATAACAAAAAATAATAATAATATAGCAAAAACACAACTCAGATTCTTCTCGGAATGAGGAATAAAAATACTCTGTCTAACGAACATATAAAGAAAACTCCACGAGGGGAGAAAACAAATAGACAATAAGGCAACAGGAGAAAATCAAACAGTTTTACTGGACGTAGCTCAAGACCTCAAGGGAATGCACAGCAAGTTCACTGAAGCTGACTCAAAAACCAAGTGAAGTTCAGAGAAAAAGTGACAACTTAAATATACGGGCTGGAACGAGTCACAGGTGATAGAAATAAAGTAAACAAGAGCACATGAGGAAGAACAAAGGCAAAAGGCGAACTACGGGGACCTCTAGGGGAATGGAGACAAAGTGCAGGATGGTGACAGGACCCCCTCCTTTAGGAACGGCTCCTGACGTTCCTACCAGAGCTCCCTGGCCTCTGGGCATGGAACTCCCGGATTAAACTAGGATCCAGGATGTCTTTGGCCGGAATCCAGGAGCGTTCCTCTGGCCCGTAACCCTCCCAGTCAACCAGATACTGAAGTGAATTCTGGACCCTCCTGGAGTCCAGTATCCGGCGGACTGTATAGGCTGGCTGGCCGTCAATGATCCTGGGGGGTGGAGGGGGTCTGCGAGGGAGGGCAAAGGGAGAAGACAAAACAGGTTTTAATAAAGAGACATAGAATGTGGGATTAATTCTAAGTGAACGAGGAAGAAATAAACGATAAGAAACAGGGTTAACTTTCCTTGCTATTCTAAATGGCCCGATGAACTTCTGGGACAATTTTCTTGACTCCACCCGGAGCGGCAGGTTCTTAGTGGCCAACCAGACTCTCTGACCAGCACGGAAAGCGGGGTCCTTCGACGACGGCGATTAGCCTGATGCTGGTATCTCAGTGAGGTTCGAAGGAGAGCGTTTCTAGCTCTCCTCCAGGTTAGTCGACAGCGTCGAACGAAGTGTTGGGCTGAGGGAACTCCCACCTGCACCTCCTCCTCAGGAAACAATGAAGGGGTATAACCAAATTGGCATTCAAATGGGGATAGTCCAGTGGCTGAGGACTTGAGGGTGTTGTGAGCATATTCGGCCCACATTATGTAAGAAGACCAAGTCGTGGGGTTGTTGAAAGCCATGCACCATAGAGTGGTTTCCAGATCTTGGTTTACTCGTTCGGTCTGACCGTTAGACTCAGGATGGAACCTGGAAGATAGGCTGGCAGTGGTCCCAAAGAGTCTGCAAAAAGCTCCCCAGAATCTGGACAAAAACTGTGGGCCTCGGTCAGACACAATGTCTTGGGCAATGCCAAAAACTCTAAAAACATGGCTCATTATGAGCTCCGCTGTCTCCTTGGCTGATGGTAACTTGGGCAGGGGAATGAACCGAACTGCCTTAGAGAATCTGTCCACCACAACCAAAATGGCTGTGTTGCCCTGGGAGGGTGGAAGCCCTGTAATAAAGTCCAGGGAGAGGTGTGACCAAGGCCTGTGGGGAACAGGTAAGGGATGGAGCAGCCCCTGAGGTTGTTGGTGTGATGATTTTCCCTGGCAGCATACTTGGCAGGCCTCCACAAATCTTTTAACGTCCTTCTTCATGGAAGGCCACCAAAATCGCCTTTGGAGGAACTCTAGAGTACGGGTGTTACCAGGGTGGCAGGTCAATGGGGACTCGTGGCCCCACTGCAGGACCTTAGCTCGTGCTGACCGAGGAACATACAGAGCACCCAATGGCCCATTGCCTGGATCAGGTTCCTTGGTTTGGGCCTTCCGGACCACTTGTTCTAGATTCCATCTAAGGGGAGCAACAATCCTTGTACTAGGAATAATAGAAGAAACAGGCCTTTCCTGTGTCTCGGGAGAGTAGGCTCGGGACAAGGCATCTGGCTTGAGGTTCTTGGAACCGGGTCTGTAAGTCAGGATGAACTGAAATCTGTTAAAAAACAGAGACCATCGAGCCTGCCGGGGATTGAGTTGTTTTGCCTGCTGGAGATATTCCAGGTTTTTATGGTCTGTAAGAACCTGAAAAGGATGTTGAGCACACTCAAGCCAATGGCGCCACTCCTCCAAGGCCAATTTTACAGCGAGCAGCTCTCGGTCCCCTACATGGTAGTTGCGCTCGGCATTAGACAGGCGACGTGACATGAAAGCACAGGGGTGTAGTCTTCCTTCCTCATTCCTCTGTGATAAGATGGCTCCTACCCCCACATCTGAGGCATCCACCTCTACCACGAAGGGTCTGTCTGGATTAGGGATAGAGAGAATGGGAGCTGAGGTGAATTGATATTTGAGATTCTGGAAGGCAGTTGCTGCTTCAGGACCCCAGTCAATCTTGACTCCTCCTCCCTTTGTCAGCGCTGTCAAGGGAGCCACAATAGAGCTGAAATTCTTGATGAACTTCCTGTAAAAGTTTGCAAAACCCACAAACCGTTGCACCTCTTTTACTGTGGTTGGAATAGGCCAGTTGAGAACAGCCTTAATCTTGCTATGGTCCATCTCCAGGTGACCAGGGGTGACGATGTACCCAAGAAACTTTGTCTGAGCTACATGAAATTCACACTTCTCTGGTTTGACAAACAGATGATTTTCAAGGAGTCTTTGGAGAACCCTGCTGACGTGCCCCTGGTGCTCCTCCACTGACTTGGAAAATATTAGTATATCATCCAGATAAACAAATACGAATCTATTTAACATGTCTCGGAGGACATCGTTGATAAGTGCCTGGAACACGGCAGGGGCATTGGAAAGCCCGAAAGGCATCACCCGATATTCATAATGGCCTGTGGGGGTGTTAAAAGCAGTCTTCCATTCATCTCCTTGCCGTATCCGCACCAGATGGTAGGCATTGCGAAGGTCCAGCTTAGTAAAAATGGAAGCTCCTTGCAACAACTCAAAGGCTGTAGCCATAAGAGGCAGGGGATATCGATTCCGAACAGTTATCTTGTTGAGACCTCGGTAATCAATACCGAGTCAATATCAATATCAATATCAATATCAATATCAATACCGCCTAAGCCCCCCATCTTTCTTCCCTACAAAAAAGAAGCCAGCACCAGCAGGGGAAGTGGAAGCTTGGATGATGCCAGTTGCCAGGGACTCCTTGATGAAGCATTCATGGCAGCCTGTTCAGGGGGAGATAAGGAGAAGACTCTGCCTCTAGGCGGAGAGGAACCAGGAAGAAGGTCAATTGCACAGTCGTACGGGCGGTGAGGTGGCAGAGAGGTGGCTCGGGACTTACTGAACACTGCCTTAAACTGATGATAGACAGTGGGAACTTGAGACAGATCTACAAACTCTTGAGGCTCGGGATGAGGAGCTGGGGGGCTCTGGGTTAAACAGGTGAAGTGACAAGAGGGACTCCAATCTAGAATGGAACCAGTAGACCAGTTGATATGGGGATTATGTCTGCGCAGCCAGGGATGACCTAGAATAACAGGGTACTCGGGAGAGTCAATAAGGTAGAAATCCTCCTCCTGCTGATGTTTAGCAATGGTGAGTTTCAGGGACTGAGTGGCCTCAGTTACTTTGCCAGGTTTTAGGGGTCTACCATCCAATGCAGTTACTGCCTGGGGATGAGGGAGAAGGTGGGTAGGGATCTTAAGTTTCTTGGCCAAGGACAGATCTATGAAATTACCTGCGGCACCTGAATCGATCATTGCCTGGACTGGAAGCTGATGGCTCTCCCAGGACAGAAGGGCTTGGAGTGCTAGAACAGTATTGGCAGGAGGAGCTCTTATTTTCCCCATCACAGTCCTCCTGTAACTGGGTGGGGACCATCGTTTCCCGATAATTCTGGACAAGTGGACCGAAAGTGTCCAGACGTACCACAGTAAAGGCATCGTCGCTCCTTCATGCGTCGTTCCCTTTCACTGGGAGAGAGTCTGGAACGACCTAGCTGCATATCTTCTGGAGGTTGTTCACCGACTGGGAGGAATCTGACAGGTGGGGCATGAACTGGAGAAACAGGTTTGTGAACAGGAGCTTGGGACTGGGATGCTCTGCCTCGAGTGATTCTCCGTTCTCTAAGACGATTATCCAGGCGAATGGCAATATCAATAAGGGATTCGAGGTCTTTGGCTGATTCCCGAGTGGCCAGTTCATCTTGAAGAGATTCAGCTAATCCTCCCTGAAAGCAGACCCTCAAGGCTTCGTCGTTCCATCCACTGCCTGCTGCGATGGTTCGAAACTCTATGGCGAAGTCTGCAGTGCTGCGGGACCCTTGATGGAGAGTCAGTAGACGTTTGGAAGCTTCTTGTCCACTAACTGGATGATTGAAGACCCGCTTAAACTCCTTCTCAAAGGCTGTGTATGATTTGCAATAACTAGTCTGGGACTGACACACCGCAGAGGCCCAAGCTAAAGCCTTATCAGTCAGAAGGGTGATAATATAAGCAATCTTCGAGCGGTCAGTGGGAAAACTTGAGGGCTGAAGCTCGAAAGTGAGAGAGCACTGGGTAAGAAATCCCTGGCAAGAACTAGGATCTCCCGAGAATGGTTTAGGGGGTGGAAGTCGAGGTCCTGCAGCAGCTACAGGAGATATGGGAGGATCGGTGGTAGTTAGAGGTGGCGCAGCCGGAGAAGCATGAGGGAGGCTTTCAGAAAGCTGCCGAATGGACCACATAACTTCTGAAAGGAGTTCTGAGTGTCTCGTCATTAACTCCTCTTGACGATGGAGGACCTCTTCATGGCGCTGGAATGAAGCTTCATGGCTGGCAATCACTGCCAACAGATCTTTGGCACTGAGTGTTTCTGGGTCCATGTCTGACTTGGTTTTTCTGTCACGGCCAGGTCTTGAACCCGGGTCTCTGGTGTGGAGACTGAAGTGTGAACCACTGAACCACAGGTGTGTTGGACCCAATGGAAATACACTCCAAGACGCAATCCAGGATACAAGGATTTATTAGAAAAAAATTTTACTTCTTCTCAATAACAAAAAAAAAATAATAATATAGCAAAAACACAACTCAGATTCTTCTCGGAATGAGGAATAAAAATACTCAGTCTAACGAATATATAAAGAAAACTCCACGAGGGGAGAAAACAAAAAGACAATAAGGCAACAGGAGAAAATCAAACAGTCTTACTGGACGTAGCTCAAGACCTCAAGGAAATGCACAGCAAGTTCACTGAAGCTGACTCAAAAACCAAGTGAAGTTCAGAGAAAAAGTGACAACTTAAATATACGGGCTGGAACGAGTCACAGGTGATAGAAATAAAGTAAACAAGAGCACATGAGGAAGAACAAAGGCAAAAGGCGAACTACGGGGACCTCTAGGGGAATGGAGACAAGGTGCAGGATGGTGACAGTTTGAAGGTTTTGTGACCCTTGAATTATAGCAGTTAAACACCTAACAGATAAAATAAAACATGCCATGCCAATTTAAAATGTCGTATTATTCTTTACTGACCAGTCAATATTATTTTATTAAGAAGAACACGTTTAACGAAGATGTACCAAACAAAGTGGCCACATAGCGAACTTCACGTCAATGTTAAACACACAGTAAAATATTTCAGGATTGGCTATTAATATATTTTCACATTTAAAATGCTTAAATACTATATCATGGCATACAAACGGGGTCTAAATTAATGGGATTTTGTTTCAAGCCTTTACCAAAACTCCTAACAGTAAACAATATTCATTTTATACACCTAGAGCAAAACCCTAATGTAGAGGTGTGGAAAACATTATGAGGACATATACACTGTTTAGGGGCTGTATTTATAATATTTCTGAATACAGCTAACAACAGTCAGTGAAGAGAAAATCTGCTAGCTTTTCAAGGAAACCTGTGACTCACATTAGCCCTAGAGTCTAGAATCAGCTCCCACACGGCTTGATCTGATAACAAGAGGAGGACTTCATGGCTCTAAGCTCCACTGATTGCCCGGACACTCAGAGTATTTACCACTCAGACCTACAGTGTCTGGACTAAGACAGAGACAAAGAGGAGGATGAAATAAGCTATGTGAGAGGAGCACAGAGGGTCAAATGAAACAGAACAGCACAAAACAGACAGCAAAATCCCTTATGGGCACACTTAGCTAAGTTTAAATTGATAAAAGCATCAAATAAAATGCAGCATGCTTAGCTTTAAAGAAAACACGGCTTTCGTTTTTCAGGTCTCAAGTGAGTTTAGGTCTGAAATAACTCTTTTTATGATTCATAAAGTAAAACATGCATGTTGAAGTACTTTGAAGAGGTCATATGGTGCACTGTAATGTTCTTTTATTTCTATATTTTTTTATATGCATCAAGATGTACAACTACTATAAGACACTGATTAAGGTTTGATGCTACTTTTACCAATATGCCATAGACTTTTAGCATGGCTAAAGAGGATAAAACAAAGTTAAGTTTGAGTTTACACTGCTATGCCACAAAGAAATTTTAAAGATGATTTTGTAGAAAGTGTATCCAGCTGATTTTGTAGAAAGTATTCATACAAGTATTCACAAGTGATCTTGTTCTCAAGAAGATTTTGGTGGATCCTGAGAAATGTTCATAATTATGAGGTTTAATGCTTTCATTTGGTGAATTTTAATGATAAAAAAATTGTGGATATTGGAGCACCCAGATAAATGTTGTGTTTTTTGAGTGTGTAACATGAGAAAAATATGAAGTAAATTTAACATTAGTTGGTCTTGGACACTCCTGAGAAAATATATGGGAAATTTTCTGCTTAAACACCTTTTAAGCATCCCTAACTGTCAATAGAAACAAAAAATGTGCTAAACATTTACAAAACTTTGCGGCTGGAAGGACATCCGCTGCGTAAAACATATGCCAGAGAGTTGGCGGTTCATTCCGCTGTGGCGACCCCGAAAGGGAAGAAAGCCGGTATGAAGATGAATGAATGAATTTACAAAACTGAGTAAACATTAAAAATTGTTATTTTTTATTTAGTTAACTTATTTTAACATTCTAACCTTTGAATTGACATCATAGTCATTACTCACAGGTTTCATTTTACATAAAACATAAAAAAAATTTTTACATAAAACAATATAATTATTGTTCATTAACTTTTATCTTTTTGCAATATTTGTTACAGAACTCCATTAGACTAAGCCATATTTCCAAATAATAATAATATAAAGAACAAGACAAACAATAAATCAATCATAATCACAACTAATTCATGTCTATTCAAATCAAATGCTTCAAGACACATCTGGGGTAGAGCAGCAGCAATCATGCTCAGATTCCTCTAATGAATTTATTTGGAAGAAACCCTCAATCAACAAAACAACCCAAGAAACCATAGCATCTGCTCGTGGCCATAACACAGCCATAAAAACAATAATCAAGGAATAATAAACCCTGAAAAAAACCTGAGTCTGACTGTTTCAGTAAAACCGAAGCAAGGGCAGTGAAATCACTGATTTGAACAGCATTCTCCCACACATACACACACCTCATTATATTGCTCGTGATAATAAATGGATTTCCAGCTAGCTCATGTTTTTCCAGTCTTTGTGGTGTGGAAAATTTAATTGATAAATATTGTACACTTCATCCATGCAATCTATGCAGTCATCAAAAAAATCGTACAGTACTTGCTTTTAATGACCAATTAAGTGTGTTTATTACAAACAAGGCCTACTCCTTCCGGAGATCTGTCTGTGCTATTGCATTTAAGTTATAGACTTAGCTTTACTAATCTATCATCCTGTTCAATGATATTGTTAAATACACTTTAGGGAATATATCTCAGAACCCTCCTGAAAACAAAGAAACTATTGCTCTAAACAAACAATATGAATTTTTAATGCTTGCTGCACTGATTTTTAAATGCTGAAGTTAAATCATATCCTTCAGTGCCATGAGCTAAAATCTAGACTGAATAATTATGCGTTTATAGGCTGTGATTATTGTCTAATGCTGATAGGCAGACAGCTTTGCAATTCTCAATTGTTTTGAATCGCTTTGCTAATCCACACCATTAATGCTAATTCTCATGAGACAAAAGCTTATTATAAGTATTTTTTCAGAGTTTTCATTTTTCCTCTACTTAAGTAAGTTGATCTTAATGCTTGATCTCATAATCTATGCTTCAAAATAATTCACATCAGTTGCAATTATTGTGGGAGCAGAGGCGTATCGAAATGCAAATTGATCTGCTTGGATGTTGCCCTGGCATTTCGAGAGCATTATTATTGTTCCTGCCACCTTCAGCAACCAGTAAAAGTAATGTATACTTTAATTTCATTCCAAGTCATATAATAACATGTAAAACTACTAGAGGTGTTATACACTGATTTCATGTAAAATACTAACTATGAATTCCAAGCAGTTTTTAGCCTTTTATGCTCTTAAAGTTTTACTCAAACACTTACACCTACAATGTCATGTTCTCAAGCAAATTGTGTTATTTGTGTGTTTTTCCATGCTTGTTATTATGTATAGTATAGTTTTGAATATGGGGCGTCACGGGGTCGCAGTGGGTAGTACAGTTGTCTCACAGCAAGAAGGTCACTGGTTCAAGCCTCGGCTGGGTCAGTTGGCATTTCTGTCTGCCGTTTGCATGTTCTCCCTCTGATCACGTGGGTTTACACCGGGCTCCGGTTTCCCCAACAAGTCCAAAGACAAGCAGTATAAGTGAATTGGTTAAACACAATTGTCCATTGTGTGCGTGCGTGCGTGTGCGCATGTGTGTGCACGTGTGCGTGCGTGCGTGTGTGCGTGCATTTGTGTGTGTGTGTGGATGTTTCCCGGTGGTGTGTTTTGGCTGGAAGAGCATCTGCTGCGTAAAACAATTGCCAGATGAGTTGTCAGTTCATTCTGCTGTCGCAACACCAAAAGGGACAAAGCTGACAAGAAGATGGATGGATGGATAGTTTTGAATAAACGAAATCTGCTGCATACACTCAAATGGAGCAAGTACCTACTGCCTAGTAATTGGTTGATTTAGCCATTCATGCCATTCAGAATGATGGACTCAGAATGGTGAATGGATATTATAATTTTTTTATTGTGAATTCAAAGTCAAGGTACCCACAAAGACTGGTGCAAGGTTTATATATATTATTAGGTCAAAACATAATCTAGGTAACAAGAACGGAACTGGATAAAGTATTCCATTAGTCAACAAAGGAAAAACTGTTAAGAGATGATAAAACTGGGAAATAAAGACTTGACTGAAAAACCTGTGGAGAAAATGTAGGAATGACCTCACTGTATTGGCTCCTGGAAGTTAGCGAACATTAGCAATCAAGTTTGCCTGTGAGGTATTTTTAAAGTTATTTTTATAAGGTATTTTTTGTGACTTTAATATGGAGCACAAGATGCCATACACACTTATGATCTCTTCCCTCTTCTCTTCAACAAACATGCTAACCCATCCTGAGTGTCTACAACCAGTTTTGTTTGCACAAGAGTGATTTGAGATTTGATGCTCCATCATACATATTCGGCCAAAAAGGACCACACATTGGCAGTATAAAGTTGACGGACATGGTGGATTACCGAAGATCCCCAAGGTCCAGTTGGAAACAAATTTCCTTTTAAAGGTTTTGGCAATGACCAGCAGTCCATCTCAATGTTCACAGCTTAGCTGATCCCTAAAGCTGAAAGTTTGCTTCATATCCCTCACAAGATAAAGACACATCCATGTCAGACTGTGACTTTATTGCAGTGACTGAGTAAAGTATTGAGTTATAAAGGCTGAAAAAACAATCAGAGAGGGAGTACAGGTCTGATAGATTCTATGCTTGATGTAGTGTGTGGTGTTACTTCAGGTCTGACAGACACTATTGCATCAGCAGTGTGTGCTATAGTGGATTTTCTGATGTAACACCTGCTTCAGTCTTACTTGGAATTGCACTCCATCACAGCTTTTAGAAATGGGAGGGATGGAAGTCAGGGGAATTAATGGGAAGAACAGATTGTGCCAAGCAAAGGACAACCCAGCGTGTGTCTTGAAGCATGTGAACTTTGAGCGCTTGTGATAAGCCTTGATTATTGAATCACTAGAATTGCCACATTGTTGAAATTTTATTTCTGTGAAGTTTGCTATACTTTTGTCAGCTTTTGCATGCGTAGACGTATTCAAGATCTACATATGGCACACAAAAAGTTATTGCACACCTATTAACGTGTGCAGTATTTTAAGAGTCTTCAATTGAAATTTTTTTTAGCATTATTGTATCATTCTCTCACTGGAGGGAACTGTTATAGAATGTGTCCAAGTAAAACCGTCCATTCGCATCCAGGGAGTAAACTAATATTTTACATTTATCATCTATTTATGAAGATGCTGGGCTTGCTATACAGTCACAGCCAGGGGGAAACAGATTTTTATAGGACAGCTTCAACACAAACAATTTCAAGGTCAGATTTTAGGATTGTATTTTTGGATGAATATCAATGCAGGAAAATTTAGAGACCAGATCCAAAAATAACCATATAAACACCCAAAGCATAGATTGACGAATGAGCCAGTCAGAAAGAGCTTCAGCAAACCCAACGCAAAAAATAATTCTGATCTATTTGTATTAGTATGTGCAGTACAAACTGATACTTCTTAGAAGCCATATGCAAGGACAGACGCACACCTTGAAAATCAGGATTGCTATTCCCACCCGTATCTATTGGGATCAGCATCTGTGTACTAAGACAAAGTAACATTACACTTTATCAACCTTAATATAATCGAAAGCTCTGGCATTCTTTCTCTGACTGTCAGCTGTATGATTTAATTGTCTGGAAAGTACCCCGAGCTGCTGACATTGTTTCAATTAGCACCGAAAGGGCATCCCTGAGAGGAGTACACCAGGTCACATACTGCCAACTCCTTCACAGAGTTTATCGATGGCTAGCGAGGGACAAGGTCAAAGCAAAAGCCACAGGAAAGTTCAGAAAGCTATTAAGATAATTCCTTATAGCTCATTTCCACCATACGCCATACTCCAATCTGTTTAAAAATGTCTTCATTTTACTACAGCTTCCTCCTCAGTCTATCTTTTAGAGAAGCAGATTAGCAAGGCAAAGCTGAATCTGCTCTCTTTTTCATGACAAGGATGTTGTTGTCTGAATTTATTCATGTTTGTTAAGAATATATTTCCTACTGATTCTCCACCCCCCCCCCTCCTATATAGATTAGTTCAGAAATGTATTTAGCATTCTGGTTTGATGCATCACACACAAATAATGTAAGCTGGACCTCAAACTTAATCCTGGGTTTTGAATGTAAATCTTGACATGATTTTGGTCCGAGCATTGATCATAGGATATCATAATCTAATATTAAACTAGTCGGCTTCCAAGATTTTATAATAGTGTGGTTACCACGATTTAAAATATAATTTTGGATTTAACAACAATGAATGGCAGTGTATCCAATCTTTGTGGTCTAATGGTGACATTTGACATCTTAACTGCATTAACATGTTGATAGCCACTGCTGGTTAGCTACAAGTCAGTACCTACCTCGTCAGTCAGGTCACGCTTTTAGATTAACTTAAAGCATCACAACACCTTGCTTGCTTACACGAGTTATTCACTGATGAAGTGAGAGAGCTGCATGAGGTTAAGGTCCTGTAGGAATTACATCAGTACTTTTCTATTGACACATTTACAAAATTCAAACATTTGCGAGTCATTATTATTTATGCAGTTTTAACAGATTAATTGCTGGGGGGAGACCTCACAGTTTTTAAATCTTCCATATTCACCAAACCCTAGCGATGAGAACAATGTTGAGAATGCTGTTATGTACATTTGGTCATCGTTTACTTTTCAACTCGAAGTGCAAAACTGAACAGAAAAACAATATATGTATACAAGTGGCTAAACTTTAAATAGAACAAACAATTCTGCCACCACCGCTTCTCAACTCTATAAGGCTTCCTGGACCTGGAGACCCAGAAAGCTCAACTAGTATGGTTTAATATACTCACCAAATTATGCTTGCGACACTAAGATACTAAGTCTATATTGTGCATAAATGTAAACTTGTGAAATGATTTAAAACAATAAAGGAACTCAATAAAATAAAACAAATCTCCAGAATTCATCTAAACAGAATCAAATTTCTACAATGATTGAAGCATGGACTTTCACCTTCAAGTACAGCATGTAAATTTGGTTTAAAATGAGCTAGTCCATTATATGCATTTTCTTTGTTTTCAACAAACTCCTCCCTGAAGCTATTGCTCCACTGAATGAAAGAAACCCTGTTTGCTTGTTGTAAAATGATTTTTCTTTGCAGACCGCTGACAACACCCAGTAGGGCACATTTCAGTTTTGAAGAGCCTAAACAAATTCATCACTTTATAACTACAATGAAGACTCAAGGGCATTTACTGTAACGCCAAAATGTTTATGGACAGTGATGGTAAATATCCCCAGAGTAATAAGTAAAACTCCAGATATGCAGAATTATATTTATATTTTATATATTGTCACACTGATTGCTGGCCCTCAGCTGTAATTAATTCAGGAGCATGTGGAATAGAGGGAGAAGCACTAAATTCGGAAACTGTGTGTTAGGTCTTGCCCTGAGACTTTGTTTAGTCGAACGTGTTTAACGTTTCAGTTTCGTGGTTGTTTGCATATTTATATGCTGTTTAAATATGATTTAGATGTGGACAACCTGTAAGGCTGGGTTACCCTGGGTCTGGGGTGTTGATTTTGGCATTCACATAATAAAACAACGGGGTGTCTTCTCCTAACCCCTTATCTCCAGCATCAAGGGGCCTACAGCCCCCTACATCTTGCTAGTTTAAACATGTTTTTACAAGAATGTTTGGTTAACCAGTTTATGTTTAATATTGTTTGAAATATATTACAGGGTTTAGTGCAATGATTGTAGATCCCAAAACTAGAAACTTTAACACTCTCAACAGCTTTGGCTAACAATCTCTGGGAGGAGATTGGTCTGAAGAAGCTTTCAAAGGCAGATAGCAGACACTAAACCAAACACAAAACCATAAAGGAAGAGCTCTAGAGTTCCCTTATCATGTAGTAATCTTGGAGTTAAAATGTAATGCCTTTTTTAGAATTATCAATTCCAAATAAAGTGTAGACAATAAATCCTTACTCTTGGTTCATACTTCATAAGCTATAAAATCTAATACATTGTTTATACACACCAATGATAATAAATGTTTGAACCTTTTTCAGTCGTTCATCTTTTACTGGAACACTTTTAAGGGTCAATAAGAATATTAACATCAAGTGTGAGTAAAATTAAAGGTCATTGAGTGGGTTAAAACTTAATATTATCATTAATATTATAACATTGTAATTTATTTGGCTGCGACCAAGAATAATGGTAAAGATAAAACCTTTTTAAATCAATTATGGAGTCAAATATACAAGAACATGTGAATTATTAAAAATCCTTTAGCACTGTTTCGAGACAGAACACATGAGCTTTCAGTCTCGACTGGTATCCGTTTTTGGGCCAAGCACCGGGACCCCTACAAACCGTTTAAGTTTTCCCATGTGTATTATTTGTGCAATAATGTCTGTAATGTGTGTATTTTGTGGATTATCTTGCACCCTCATAATCTAAAAACCTCCTCGTACCATTAACCGTGATCCCTTGAATAAGACTCGCACGCCACCACGTGACCTTACATCACTTGCCATTCTCTTTTTTCCCAGGAAAAAAACATTTCTGAGTATATTCTCAAGTGTTTGTGAGGAAAGCCATTCTTATGTACATTCTTTTGAGTGTTTAATAAACCTGATGTTAGGTTATTAGATTTGTGGTTGTTCACATATGATCCTCCACTACCTTTCTTGTCTTGTCTTAACTATGGCCATAGTTTTACATGAAATCGATGAGATTAATAATGCATTACGTTATGTGAAATACTGAGACCCCACATCTCTTTTGAAAAGAACTAAAGACAACCATTGACAGAGCTCAGCTCTGAATCTTAGGGGGAAAAACATCAGTTTTACAAATTTCCCCTAAATTGTCTGCATGTGGATATATAACATTTCCACTTGACTGAACCAGCCCCAGCATGATGGCTTTCTTGGTCAATTGGTTCACAGCACCGTAAAAAAAATCCAAATCAATGTCCACAGGCTGGAGTTGATGAGAATTTGATGGAGAGGCAGAAGTGGTGCTGTTTTGGTTCATTTTAAAGGCTAATTTTCAGCAAGCTTGTCTACTACTTCGTAATATTGTCTAATGAGATAAACCATCTTCCATAATCATTATAAAAACAATTATGGCGTTGATATAAGATCATCACTGTCTGGGGTCTAAAAAGGTGACACTTCAATGGGTGATTATCTCATAATTTTTGTGTAGGGCAATGAATAATGAGTTTGTTTGTGAACCCATCTGAGGCTCTTATCTCTGTTTCGTTCATCTGGTCTTGACCAATACGGAAAATGATTTGGTCTTACTGCTCAATTCTAGTGGGTTTTTTTTTTTTTTTACTTTTTGTTAAAAGTATCCAATTAATGTTTTTAATAGTGGCTTTGCACTGTTGTGTTCTGTGTCTATAGCACAAGACAAAATTGACAAATGCAAAAATTCCAAAATACCAGCACTTTCACCTCCTTGTGTTTAGATTTAAAGGCTATAAGTTTTTACTGACACTAATCAGCCAGAAATCTTTTTGGCCCTTCACTTCATTACAGCTGTTACTCCCCATAGCCTGAGTAGGCATTCATCTACAGCTGTCGATCATTGTCCAGCACTTTCTTCCTCCATATTTTTGTTTTTTTGCTTTGCTCTGGCATAGACTTCCCAAATGGCATTAATAAATCTCTACGAATGACTCAATTGTTGCAGTTTTAATGGCAAGTAGTACACAATGTCTATTTACATAACATTGATGCATATCTGCTCTATGTCCACAAAAGAATGAGACCTGAATCCAATCTCACAAGTTGATTAGTTTATGCATATTGTAGCAGCATGGTAATTTTTAACTCATACTGTAGAAAAGGCCCTGGTCTGTGTAACATTCACATTACTGATTGCGAACCTAAAGATAAACAATGAAGTCAAACTGATGCATTAACAACTTTATTTAGAAAATAAAAAGATACATGTCAAGTTTAGTTTGTTTTGCTTTAAACCCCTGTCTGTAAAGTGCACCATCTCCATGGTTGGCTGGTTACAATCTTTAAGATGTTGCGAAAATATGTTTATGTCTTTATATCCTGTTTATACAATATGCGTTTCAATGTTGTTCCTCCCTGCAGATGTTTAAGGGTTGATTAATGAAGAAACATGTTAGCGGTTAACGCTGGTGTCTCTCATTGCTATAAGCTGATTAGTAAACAGTGTTTGTGAGATTGATGACGCGGGTTAATAGAATAATCTGACACAGGGTGAAGCTGCCTGAGAAAATATTATGCAAATGTTTACCTTTTCACTTCAGCAGAGGGAAGCGGCTGGAAATCTGCATCACATTTATATTACAATGTCCAGAGTTCAAGATCAATTGTGTGGAGTATCCCACACTAAATCAAGGATGTAACTTTAATCAACACAGCTGGTTAACCCTGATGTTAAGCCAAATACATTCCCATTTAATGAAAAAAAAAAAGTGAATAACATCTTTTCAGTCACCTTGAAATTATTCAGTCTCTTGATTTAATCCTTGTCAGTGTTGATAAACTGGAAAATAAAATGAAATATAAATAAGAATGACAAGATGGCTAAGTGCAGGTTAATGTCATTTAAAATAGGTCAAAGCTTTTGGGTTGATAAACCATTTCTAGAAGGCTAATAAGGGCATTAGCCTTTTATAATAGAGACACTTATACAATATTTTTAAGTTAGGTTTGCAGCAAAAATCCTTAATAACTACATTGCAAACCATATAAATTAGATACTTCTTTTGCAATGGTGCTAGACTGTAAAAAAGTGTTAGGAAAGTTCACGGTTACTGTAAATTAACATCAAAATATTAAATGTTATTTTAGAGTAACATTCCATTAACAGATACAGCTTTTTCCATGTAAATGTATGTACATCGTGTATAATGATATGAAAGATCAATACATGTTCCCTGTTTGAGATCAAATAAAAATAAATATCCCACCATTAAGAGGCAGAAAGTCCAGGTGAGGATAAAAGCACTGCTTTTGTCTGATGCATTACCTCATTCCATTGTTGTCAACATTCTTCCCCTGTGTCCCTATAATATTTGTGTAAAAGAGATATATATCTCCGAAACCATTTGAAACAAGCTTCATTTTATTTTTCATCTGTGTGGAAAGAAATTTGTTGTCCACTGCTCCGTAGTCTGCTGAGGATCCAGAGAAATGGAAAGTCATTTGTTAAACCTGGTGAGGAAACGTAATGGACTCTCTCAGCAGCCTGTCAGGAGTTTTGAGACAACTGCATTTCTGAAGAACATGGGAGCTGTTGACTCAACAATAATAAACCAGCTTCATCTTTTATCAGCTTTTCAAAATGAAAAATGGAGAAATTAACTTTGCAAGGAGCTAGGTGGGGGTTGTAATTTATGATGTTATACTCCAAGCTATTCAAACACAAGCTCATAAACAGATGGGAGTCCTTAACCAAGACTTGATCTGCAATACTCTATAATCGAAAATTTCTTCTACAGACTTTACTTGCTCTCCTGCTATGTTTGACTTTTTTTGATCCCAACCTAAAAAGAATGATTTAGCTCATTCAACCGACCTTGTCAAAAAAGTACAGATTTAGTAGACGTTATTGTTTTTCTACCTCTTTGTTGAATGCTTTCATGACTGCGTCTGTAGATCAAACCAAAAGAGTAGGAAATTCTTTTCACAAGACCTTTGCAATGTGCCCCTTCAGGCCATGTTATGGCGGAAGCCTCTGTTCATTCAATTTGATCGTAGCATTAGATCCATGGGACTCAGAAATGGCAGCAAAGTTGCACTTCAATGCTCTTTTATAAAGTTCACTCAAGAAATAGTAAAGTAAACAAAACATATGGCTCATTTAATTTCTAAAGTAGTAACATGGAAACATACAAATTTAAACAATTTTTAAAGTAAAAAGTATATATACTACATTTGTATCATCATTTGTGTATCATCATTAGTGTCTAATAAGGCCACAATAAAGAAAAGTATCATCAATCTAAAATGAATAGCAAAATCTTGAGAGATCTTATTCCATCATTTATTGGCTAAAGATACAGCCTGGATGAGCAAAATCCTTTTCAAATGTAACTTGAAAAAGCAATTAATGCCATAGAACTTGAACAAGATCTCCTTCAGTTAATATTTTAGATGTACAAAACTAAAACTAAATGTAATGTATCGTACTTACACAACTAATGAATGCCATTCAACTTTTAAAACACGTCTCAACATCAAGTTATTAATATGGACAGGTTAAACCGGTGTTGACTTGTCAATTTATGAGCAGGAATGGCACTCACACCAATCCTAATATGTTCACTGTGATGCATTCCACATTAAGGTGGAGGTAAAGGTCATATATCTCTGAAATGGGAGACTAGGATATAGAGCATTGATTCCTGAAAAGAGACAGGGCTTATCAATCCTCTGAGAGCTTTCAGTCAAGGAGGGCTTTTGCAGCCTTGAATAATGGCTCCTCGTTACTTCCCAATTACACTAAAGAACTATTGGGCATATAAAGGATTTTGAGATTGTAGTTTTCTGAACAAACATCATTAAATGTTCTAAAACAAAAACAAATTGTATCAATAGTTTAAAGTGTAAAGGTCTTTGCCACTGAGCACAATTTTTTTTCCAAAATGGTCACACGATTACACACAAAATTAAGATTTCCTTTTTTTCTATTATACAAACACACGGCCTCTGAAAGACAAAAACAATAAGAGCAGGTTTTTATTTTTTTTATTTGTATAATTTTGCCTTTCCTGAAAATTTAGTTTTCAAATGAGTTTGGTCCTTGAAAGCTTCAGTCTACAGGAAGTTGCAACATAATAAGGACAAATTAATCTTTAAATGTGCACAAGTGTTATTGTGCAATATAGTTATAGTACAGTATATATATGCAATAATATAGTCATAGTCCAAACATTGTTAGTGTTTATCGGTCATTTGTTTCAGCTTTCAGTCCATCCTGCGCACATTGTTCATGTGTGCACTTTTCCATTGGTTTGAGTCTCAGTCCAGTATCAGTTTAAAAATCTGTCTCTTAAAACAATAAAATGCATCAAACCAGACCATTGATGACCTGAAGGAAACTTTCAATTTCTCAGGGCTTGATGAGGATTAGCTTTTCTCCCTTTTGCAGTTTGTTCATATTTTTTTTGTCCTTATATTTTTACACTATTAAAACATGCGGTGCGCAATGCTTTTGCGCATAACTTCAGAAATATTTCTGTTTTAAACAAAACTACATTTTCAGATTTCAGTGTTCAATGTGCTTAATGCTCAAATGTTTAGCTCATGATTAAAATGCCCACTACTAAATGTAACTTATTTTTTAAAATTAGTGTAATTTGTTAATTTTTGTGTTGAAAAAAACAAAAATAAAAAAACAAAAGCTTAAGTATGATACAGACGCAACCTTAGCAGAACACAAGCATAAAAGTATCATGTTATAACACAATAAAATATTAGATTCATTTTACAACTCTGAAAAAAAAACATAATCCCTGGCTACAATGTAAAACAATAATAAATAACAGGCATGTTAGTTTTTCAAACAATTATCTCTCCAGCTCCCATTATTTAATTTGTTCTATATAGTAAAAGGTGTATTTAATACCTGGAATGTGTGCAGGCAAACGGATAAGACCTTGACACTCACATTCCCAAGAGTGGTACATCCTCACCCCCACATCCATGTACACACACCTAAACTACTGCTTATCTCACACATGAGAGCTGCTACCTGTCTGAGTCTCCTGAGGATCCAGCGTTGATTAATGACACGATCGACTCACTAATTAACACCTGAGTTTCCACTTTCTAAAATAAGCCCAAAGAAGAGCATATGGCTAGGTTATCGATTTCCTCTCCACTCCTCCCTCAGCGCAGCCAGCGACACCTCAGAAGCCGATTATAGGCAAGACAGCGAGAATATAATTATTGTACTCTTTTTCAATCCCCAGTCTGTTGTTGTTCTCTTACTGTAACATCCATCTCCTTGCTCTCACCAGCATCGGTCAAGCAAACCAGATTGATACAGATGTTAAAGCATTGCTTTCAATGTGAGGCAAACCAGTCATCTGCTATATACTGTCATTTGAAAAAGTACCTTTGCACCCATTTTAAAGGCACAGGGAATTGTATTCTACTCCATAGAGCTTTTGAGTTACTTATACTGTTAACAAATTCACTCATGTGATTAATTGAAACAGATTAGACCCATCTGATTTAAATAGATTTGATCAACTGTATTTGTCTGGCATCATGAAATGTGATTTTAGTGTCAAATTGTGCATTTGAACAAAGTTTTTGAAATGAGCTTGATAAAATGTTGATTAAATGTTTGCAAATTTGTTTTAGATTGAACTACATTTAAATAGATTGCCCCCTCCCATGGTTTCACATTTGCCACTCTTCCATCTTTTCCAATCAGACCTAGCTCACTTTCTAGGCAGTTAAAGGAGCACCCAAAAAAAAGGCAGAGTTAAGTTGTGCCATTAATAACAGAGCAATGGGAAGTGTTAATAGTGGAGAAGTCCATTAGAGGTGAACTGTAATAAATTCATCCAAATCATATGTTTGAACTGTGTGACACACAATCCCAGAAGTGTGTGTGCAGTAATACTCCAGCAACCTCAGAAATGCATGCACAGATTAGTACATGCACTCTTAAACATGCAGTCTTAGTTTTTGTATTTAAAGGTTGATTCTGTTTAAGTTAATTATTCCATAACTACTTTAGCAGCTGACTTTGGGTGTTAGTTGAAGCTCGAATGACATCTGTTGGGGGATGGTGAATTGGTTGGGGTTAAGGTAAGTTTTTAAACAAAACCATTTCTAGCTGCTTAAAAAAAACATAATGGACAATGTGTGTTCCTCTGCACATATTGTTGAGACTGTGTGTGACAGTATCCCATTGGAGCTCACTGATGCTTTATTACCAAACCATCTCCAGATCTGCCATTCTATGGTTGATGGATCAGCTGAGAAAACATCTGTTGTGAGCTACTTGATTTAGACCTTGGCTTTGTTGCAAATTACGTATTGTTTTACTAAGCATTTGCATCTGTCAATACAGGATGCTTCTCACTGTGGGAGGAAACCAACTTGAGCACAAGGAGAACATGCAAACTGTACTCAGGAAGGCCTTGAACTGGTGACATTTTAACTGAGCGATAATATCACTACTCAATGTGCTAGCCTGCTTCCTAATTATAAAAACAAGAATTCATATTTTTAACTGTATTACCAGAGATTTATTGATAGTGCCCTATACTAATGGTAGGCAATCGATAACAATTTATTTGTTTTGATCGATGGATTATTACATGCAAAGATATGTGTTCAAACAGCAGAAAAGTGTTGTTTAGTGATCCATTAGCATTGAGCTAAAGGCAGAGCAGACTTATTCATCATACTGTCAGAGCCATGGATCACGGGTCAGAGTTCGTCCTCTCCCTTCTGAAGCTCATCACCTCGACTCCCGAAGGAGAAACTCTCCTCCAGTCCTCTGTAATGAGATTGAGAATGAGGGCCGAGGGACACCGTCTCCATAATCCTTGCTCCTGTGTTTGCACTGCTCTGGAGCAAGGATAAATGCTTTTCTCACCATGGCATTGTCCTAAAGCGCTGAGCATTTTAGTGAGAATTTGATGCGATGTGAATAAGGGAAGAACATGAGACCTGCACATGTAATCTTTTACATTACATGACAAAGCATTAAAAAAAGATTAATTGTGATTATGGATTTTGGGATTTTCATTTAAATACCATCATTTGTAAATGGAAAAGTACAATATTGCTTATAAATATAATCACACAATAACGAAAAACATCTTTTAAAGATAAATATCAAAGTCTTAAACAAGATATTGAGCTCAAGAAGAAAGGGAAGTGCATAATTAGGAATCAAGTTCAGAGTGGTGTTTGATATGCCAAAGACAGAAAGCAAACAGCACAAAGCTACATCACTGCCTAAGCACTCGAAAAAAAACAATCGGATAGAAAGTATTCAAAAATATGAATAGAAGTTGATGTTGAATGCCAAATATGTGAAGAAGACCTATAAAAAAAACAACTCTGGGTAATTCTAAAGTACAAGGGATGCTTTAAAAAGGTGAAATAGCGATACTTTTTTGGGGGGTGAAGTGTTTTATTTTTAATCATTAAATGGATTTTAGACGTGCGATTATATGAATTGATGCAGTTTCAAATTAGTTTAAAATCTAATAACAAAACATTACAAGGGTGTCCCTAAACTGTTAACAGGGTTATAATAGGTGAGGATTTTTTCATTCAGTTTGTTTCAATTTTGAGGTAAGACCCATCTAGTCCGAGTGTGAACAAGAAGGTAAACAAACACACAATAAGCTTGCATCGTGCGAGCTCAGTCTTAAACAGTTCAGAAGATCATTAGCTTGTCAATATTGAATCTGAGCTTTCTTTATTCTGGAACACAGATGCTTATGCTGTCATGAACAGCTGAGTTCACAATAAATACAGCTGCATAACTAACACTAACACATGCCGGTGAAGAAAAGAACACGTGTGGATTGACTAGAAAACTTTGTGTTAGCTCTGGCCTAAACAGTTCACAAAAGTACAAATATTTCAGTTGAGAATCTGAGCTGTCTTTTGACTGTACAAATCTAGTGATGGGATCTCTACACAGACCCTTCTGCAGGTTGTGTGTTTTACAAGTTTGTAGTGTTCATGTCACACCCAGCACCTGCACCGACACCCCTCATGATCCATCTGCACCTATCCAATCCCGAGAACCATCACCTGAGTACTAATCACCCGCACCTGTGTCCTTCAATCACACCACCACTATATATACTCACCCAGTTCACTCCGTCCTTGTAACGGATCAAGGTTACTTGAGACTCACCACTCCTGAACCTATACCTGTATAGTCTGTCTGAGCCTGCCTGTCCATTCCTGGAGGAAAGAGAGAGCATCATAAGGGAAGTGATTAACCTGATTACTGAACTCTTGTGTCTGACCTGACCCGTGCTTATGGAGTCGCCTGTCTGCGGAATACTATTGAACTGTGTTTGATAACCACCTGTAAATAAACTTCACTTACCTGCATCTCCCTCGTCTTCTCCCTTTGTGTGAGCATAACAGTTCAGCTCTAGTATACAAAGGATCACTTCTGGTGAGTTATTTAACTTTGTTAGTGTGGTGCTCCGGCCTACAAGTTTCACTGTATTCAGTCTCTGAATATACTGCTTATGAGTAGTGTTACATGTTAGAGAGCACAGAGATTGACATTGGTGTTCTGTGTAATAGTGTTTCACATTATGATTTGGCCTTCATTGCTCAAATCGACTGCGGGTTTGCTAATGTTAGCTACTCGTCTAACCAGCAGTAAGGGCTTGGCATACTAACTTGGAGATGGCTTATAATAATACCCTGTCTTAGAGCTCTTAACGCTTAGTTGCTGAATGTAATAAAATCCAATTTATTAAAAAACCAAAACATTTTGAGCTAAAAAAATTCAATGTTTTACTGTTGCTTCAGCTTTTGTACGTAAAATTATCGGTCACTTTTTGGTTTCTTAGTTCACCCACACTTTAAAGTAAATATCTTCATTTGCGCATAAGGGTATAGTTTTGAGTTTACATTTGAGTGAACTAAATATGTCTAAGGATTTTAAAATGCACATACCTTAAGCTAATGTACATTAGCAGGAAAGCTACAAATGATATGTAGGAGAAAAAAACTGAAATTAATTATAAAACAAATCACACAACTACTACAAAACTTTACAAATCAATACCAAAGTCTAAAACAAGACATCAAGCTTAAGATGTAAGGGTCTTTTTGCAACTGAGGAAATGCCTAATCAGGAATTAACAAACATAAAATTTGTAAAGCTCAGATAGGAAAAGAGCTGTGTTTGATGTTCAAAAAGCTAAGCTACCATGGGAATTTTCAAAAGCTTTTACAAACATATAGCTGATTATTAAAACATTTACAACTATGTCCTTTTTATCATAAATTCCTACTATCACATTCAAGAGCTCTTTCTGAAATAATATAGAAAAGTAAGATGTCAACCCGCTTGAAATATGCAGAGAACTTTGACTTTGTACATCTTATTAATGCATTTGGATGGTTCAAACCCAGCACATTACAGTCTTCCAGGCAAACACCTTCTGTTTCCTAATCTAATGTGTTTCCAGTCCGTAGGCTGAAAGTAGTTTATGCTTCTAAAGCAAAGCAGATAGGTGGCAAAGGACCAAGACACAATTAAACTTAATTAACGTCAACTTTTCGTTTGCTCTACTGGCTTTGATAGTGACTTTATTACCAGGGGCAAGGAAGCAAAAGCAAAAAATAGGGTAAACATTCTTAACAGGGAAATAGTCAATGCATCAGCCTTTAAATGTTGTCTTACAGATAAAAGCAGATTAAAAAGTAGCTAAACAATTTTTCACCATCAAAACAATTTATAGTTCTTATGATGCTATCCCAGCTTACACTGGGTGAAAGGCATTGCTCAAACCTAGACTGTAAAATCAGTATGCTTTCATAGAAAAGGCTTTTGATTCCTGAAATTTGACCGAAATGTTCAGTTTATTTCAAATGACTAAGTGTTTGTTAGTAGTTTGAGTTAATATTAGAAATGACTAATAAAAATTAAGTAAAACGCATCGAAATTGGTAATACGTGTCCATTAGCAAGCGCATTTAATCACAACTCACCTTCTGTCCAAACCTTCCCCTAAAGACGGCAAGACGAACTTCCACTGTACTTAAAAATCTTTCTTAGACGTTCTTTTTATAATAATTCTATAAATATAGTTTTAGAGTCATGTTGAGTTTCGTTATTTTTCGGTCAGCAGTACTTAAAAAATATGTTCACTTTATGTTTTTAAAACTTTGGAAACTGTTGATTGACTTTAGATATTTGGGTTGCCATTACTTAAAATTCTTTGATCAAATCATTGAAATATAGTAAGCTTAATTTTATTTTTTTAAAATGTAGCTTTAAAGTATATTAACTTAAATTTGTTGTTACAATCACATACATATTTATTTTTAAAAATAACTCAGAAATGATAGGTTCATCCTACCTGTAAGATTAATAACCTTACTAAGATTTTCTTTGAAAAAAAAAAAAAACGACAGCAATAGGTTTCCAAACAGGTGAGACATTCTGAGGCATTTATTGGTGGGAAGCAGTTTTCCCCAATCACTCTTTTTTTTTCTAAAAATAAATATAATAGTTTCTATTTGCACGTCATCATCAGCTTACGTTAACAATACTCTCCGAATATTTTCACAGCGTTTACATAGAACCTGCCTCAACATCCATCCAGAGATGCTGCATATCATCCAAAGCAAGTAATCGAATATTTATCAGGATTTCTAAAATTGGCCTCTTTGGATTTGGTTTGTACGAAAGTAAGATTCACTCCACAGAATGTTAATCATATTTCAGGACACTGGAATAGCACTCATAGTCAATGTCTGCACTAATACTCAATTATATTTGATCCAATAACTACTAAGTACACATAAAGATGTCTTGCTGATAATTTATAAAGACAAATGGAGATCACTGTAAACCACATTGACATGGAACATTTTTTTATAAATATGAATTGAATATTAAAAGTTTTAATGAAGAAAAAGCACTAATAATTACAACATAATTTCTTCTTGGGATGAGCCCTTTGCTACAGTTAAATGCAAAAATAAATCAATGATATATGAAAAAAAAGTACCACAAAGGGGAGAAAAAAAGATGGTGCAACAGAAAAAGATAACTAAATGTATGAAATTGTATACACAAACAAATGCAAATGTATACACAAGTAGAACAACATTGTATAAAGTAAAAAACAATAAATAGCAATAAATAATAAGGGGTAAGTTTGACAAAAACCATGTTTCCCTGGTGCTCTTTACTTTAAATTTGCTTTTTTACAATTCCATCTCACCTTTTCTTTTTTCTTATTTATTTCTCTTTTATCCAGGAAATAGTGTCTTCCATTGACACATTTAATTCCACTCCATATGTGAATAAGTATGGGTGGACCTTGTGACAACAGATGCTATGTGATCTATAGAATCTATTTACAGATGACCCAACCACTCTCATTGTATATGGTACTTTCCTGTTATGTAACTGGGTAGAAATGGGGATATAATGCTTTTTAAAGGAATACTTATTGACAAAAAAAGTGAGATTTGTGCAACACTTTTACACTATAAAACAGACACAAATAATTTTGCCAATTGTTTACCTTTAACATGTAAAATAAACTTACAGATTGTCATGTTCCCTGACTGTCCATAAACTTTTTATCGAATAACATGAGTTCCTTCTGGAAATTCAAACCCAGACTAGGATCCATTCCTCATGACACTGATGAAGGATGAGGAAATACGGGTTAGACTGGATTACTTGAAGACATATTTTTTTATATTTTATCAAATTTGATCCATGTATCGTAGTCCCTAGCAATGGAACAAACCCATGAAACCATGACTGTTAGTTTTCCTGGTTTGGCTACTTTCTCTCTGGACATTTCAGTGTTAGGGGGGTTATGGTCTGAAACATTATAGCTTTTATTACATTTTAAAACAGGTTATTTCTAACTCAGTTAAAATATTTTAAATTAAACTGTCAGTTAATTTCTAAAATTAAGGAATCTACAATTATGTAAATACTCAATTTTATTTAATTGTATACCTGCACATGTTGGTACTCAATTTTGCATCTTCTTGACAACTTTTATGTGATTTTCACTTTGTCAATAAGTAGTTCAGTGTATGTATACTTGCATTCCTTCTTTGTAAAAACGTCAATACATTTTGTTTTTAAATCGTAAAATTGACCACATGTGACAAACATAACTTTCCCAGCGATAGGTTGCGGCTGGAAGGGCATACGCTGCGTAAAACATGTGCCAGAGGAGTTGGCGGTTCATTCCGCTGTGGCGACCCCGAAGTGGAAAAAGCTGACATGAAAATGGATGGATGGACAAACATAACCCTAAAAAAGAAACATGAAGAAGAATTAAGGCAGAGGGGAGTATAGTGGCCTCTAAAGGCAGGGAGACTAACTACAGAATACAACATTTAGTATCCAAGATATATTACAATCATTTGGTCAGGCAACCTGGCATCCTTTTGTTTCAGATAATCCCTTTATTAAAAAAGATGTAATAGGATGTTAAATGAAGGTTTGTTTAAAAACAAAAGTGTTGAGTAACGCAGTTACAATTTTTCTTGGAGTAAAAAAGTCAAACATGCAGTTGGGGGATTCTGAACCTTCCATCGGGGTTTAGCGCTGTGCTAATTAAAGGGGCATGTTCTGGAACTATTCAAAGAGAGCCTCATGGGAAATCAGGAGCTCTAACTTAGACTGAACATGCACTGGAGGGATTTGAGTGTTTACATGCCGCCAGTGATTTTGTGAAAGCAACTATTACAGACGACCAAGAACTAACAAAGCTGAAAGTATGAAGAGGGATGTTGGTGTATTGCTTCTGATTTTTTTATAAAGGGGTTGATATTGATGTTTCATTAGTATTCATTTGTCATTTTTTATCAACCCCCAAAGTTTTGATCCATAATAACATGACCATGACAGAAATATCTATATTTGCTCTAGATTAATTATAGATGAATTATTTGTTGAAACTGCATTTGTTTATTACTTTTTTGACTTGTTTTTCGAATTTCTGGGCCTCCTACAGGGTTGAACATATTTCCCGTCAACATTTTCTGTTCCTGAGATAATAGACCATAACAGCAGAACAGATTGTCTACAAAATAATGGAATGAATTGGTTACATAAACTGATACATAACTCATTCTTTCACTTCATATCTGGCAAAGACAAAGCACATCTTTCCCTGTGAGGCAGTAGAAAAAAAAATCAATGTTTCGCCCTTCAATAGAAGATGAAAATCTAACAAATAATAAAGCAGTGGTGAAGTTTATGTGAACAGAAACACTGATGACACAATGTATCTCCCTTTCTTGAATGAACAAAATAATATGTCACAATGGTTTGTTTAAAGTATTTTACCTACTCATAAACACATTTGTCATTCAGATAGAAAAGTATGATTGTTCTTGCTAAGAATAACAGACTTTCTTTCTTGGGCACGTTTGATATCATCAAGTATGAATGGAAAATAACTCAGTCTATTTTCTTGGCTTAAAAGCTTTCCCGTGTGCTTGCATCTTGTCAGATATGCAGCTATTCTATAGTGAGTGTGCCTGAGGTGTCCAGTTTTCATCATTTACAAGCACACCGGTGTGGTATGTTGTGGTAAATGTTTTTAAAAATGTTCTTTTTTCACGCAAGTATTGTAATTATGTAAATGTTAGCTTACTTTATAATGGCAATACCCTCACATGCCAAATAGTTAGAAGAAGATTCAACTAAGTAAGTTATTTGCAGCCACAAAGTTGATCATCCAGTCTACCCTGTTTGAATTTTGAGTTATGTGGAAACAAACAGCTTTGCAATTGGTTAAATGGGATACGTTGGATAACTGACCAAAGGGAAAATAAGGTAGACACCTCTTTGTTTCATGGAATCCACAGTTATTGTGAAACAACAAATTAAATAGTTTTTAACCTTTTATTAATATTCTTTTTATAATTTTTTTCAGTGTACCCTAGTAGCACATGGTGTGCATAAGACATAAAATGAAATACTTCTGAACCAAAAGAAATTTTAAATATATATTGATATATGGTTGATAAGAGCCTTCACCTACTGAAATTACCTTTTGCTAACTACATTGACTAATTTTGCATTTACATGTCAATTATCGCTACAAAAACTAACTACCAGTATGTTAATGCTCTAAAGAGTTGCAATGCTGCTGCATATACTTTCATACTCTTTCATACTCAATAAATGTTGAATGGATCCTTGAAATGAGGTTTAACCAATTTATTATAGGAAATGCTGGCACATCTAAATGGAGGGCCCCTCTAATCATGATAAGTTCAAGGAATTATAGGATTGCAAGTGCATGTTAAATTAATCCTCTTGGAAAGAGTCCAAGGGAATGTCAGTTCCCTCACCTTTGCTGTCCCTTGCCCACCTCTCAAGGGCAAGGCTTTATCAGTAGCGGCCAGTTCTCCCTCTCTCTCTGCTTACACCCCCAATCTGCTGCTGAATTATAGGGCACTGGCACCCTTCAAAGGGCAGTGCGATGTAGCGTAAAGGCGGAGCTTGAGCCGATAGCAGAAGACACACCCCATCTGTCACTGTCCGAGCCATTCTACTTCTCCACTGCACGACATTCATTTACATGCACCTGAACTGGAAGACAACTTACTTTCTGTCAGTAAAAAGGTATCTCCATTAACAGACTCCACTCTCTGATTGCTCTGCAATTTGGGCAAAGAAAACACTCTCCCTTGAAACTTATAGAAGGAAGGGTACCAGCATAGACAATTATTTTTATTAAGCTTATGATAGCAACTATTAACAGTGGAACACACTTACATATATTACGTAAAGCCCAAGATAATTAAATATTTCATTAAAAGTCCCAGTTAGTTTCACTAAAATTAGGGTCTGGTTATGTTCCATCAAACTGAACTTTAGTTTGTCTATAATATCTATTCCCCTCATCAACACAGGGCATCAGAAGTGTTTAGTACGACGTGTGCTTTTCGAAAACCAGACAACTATCCTAATTATAGACAATTTTGTGACAAGGAAATTGTAAAACAAAAAGTGACATGATTGACTTACAAATAAAATTTCATTTGCATTTCATCCATCATTCACACCAAAGAACCATTTACTGTATTTAACATGGACATAGTAAGATTGATTTCACTTAGCTGAAAGCCAATTAGGGTCAGAGTTTAGGTAAGCAAAAATTTTCTTCCTTGCAAAGTGTCTAAATGAATATGATGGGGAAGTCGGCTGTGCCAATGTGCCGAGCACCCCGGACACCTTCAGCCACTAATCAGGGCCTTTATGGAAAAACTGACATGGAGCAGGAAGCAGATGGATCTTGCAAGGACTGGAGAAGTTGATCAAGGTGGCAATATTAATTATGCGTTCAATTTCTATAGCACTTTTCCTAAAGCTTACAGACGTTTCACAATGTTTAGTGCATTATTATATCACTTCACATTCACACTCTGATGGTGATAAGCTACCTTAGTATCCCTCAACTTCCCTGGGGCAGTCTGACAGGACATGGCTACTAATCCAAGCATCCATACAGGACCATTCAAGCTAGCCAAATACTAATACAAATTAGTGGTGAAGAAGGGCAGAATCACTGATAGGTGGAGGTTCTGCATCCATGTGAAGCAAATACTGACCATCGCATTTTAAGCCTTAAGAACACAGCATCGAGAAGTCGAAAAGTCTGGCCTGCCAGGCAAGTTTAAGTCATAGATATACCAGCATGGTGTTCTTCCAAGAATATTTTGGCCGCTACTTGTCTACAAAATTCAATGTCCACAGTGAAGGCTTTGAAGAGGAAGGTCAGCAACTGTCTCAGGAGGTGGCTAGGTTTGCCAGAATTCTCAGCATTATTGCACTCTACGGGAACAACACAATGCTCCAACTACCCCTGCAATCTTTGTAAGAGGAATTTAAGGTAACGCGGATGAAAGAGGCTTTGACGCACCGGGACTCAAGAGACCCAAAGGTGGCTGTGATGAGGTGACTTGACCCTGGCTGATAAATAGTGCTTTACATTGCAACACATTCACTTACCTACGTTATAGATAAAAGCCTGAGGCGATTCGGGTGCACACGTCCGCCGCTGGCGCATCGGTTCACACACACACAAACACATCCACAAACGAACTTCGCCATCTCCATCCATAAGGCACGCTATTGCCACAAATACACGCACATACACATGTTGTCTGAGTGTTTAATGTTTTCGGTTTGTTTACGTCTAAATAGTTACGGTTGTTATTTGTTTAATATTTACCGCGTCTGTGTCTCTCTTTCGTCGGTCTTCCTGGTTGCTCTTCCATCAGCCGGTCAAACAGAGTGCCTCCCCGTGGCCTGGCTAAATAGTGCCAAGTTCACTGTGGAGCGCTCCGGAGCAACCGGAAGCCGACTCGTCCATTGTCTTCTGGATAAGGGGGGGGGGAATTTGTTTGTATTTATCTTTATTTATCTATATGTTTATGTTGATATGTTGATATGTTGATCTATGGTATTATACTTTGATTACTTGTGACTGGTTGGGGTTTGAAGTGTTTTAAATCATTTAAATTAACCTTGAGGAAATGTACAAATGTTATACTTACCTGTTAATATGTGCGGGTTCATTTATGTTAAAGGGGCGGGGCTTCCTCTTTAAAAGGAAGCCCAAACACCAAATCAAGGGAGAGTTATCCTGGCAGGCGAGCGAGCTACTGTGGTGCCGTAAGGAAATTGTAAATTTGTCGATTAAGAGTGGTTGATCATTTGTTGGATGTTTATTGGGTTGCTGTTTAAATATTCTTTTATTTTTGGTTGTTTTGTTACTTTGCTGGGTTTTGATTTATCTTGGTTTTTTTTCACTCTCGTACACTGTAAATAAACCATCATTTTTGCACGTTACATCAGCGAGTGTGCCATCATTTTTTTGAGGTTTTCTCGATTAATATACTTTTGAGAACCCACTACAAGCCTTCCGGGTTCGTAAACCTCACAATTGGTGTCAGAAGTGGGATGGCAACTCGCAAGACATCTACGAGAGGCAGGAAGCCAAAAGTGCAGCTTCGATCGCAGACTGCAGCTCTTATCGAAGAGGATGTTGCCTGGGCGTCTGCTGAGTCTACGGAGGCGGAGTTAGAGGATGAACTTCCTCCCGTTCGACCCAAGTCCACATCACCGCAAGTCACAAAGCCTGACTCTTTTTCTGAAGCGACGACTTCATCTACTGGAGGTGGGATGTATGCATTAATGAGGGACTTCCTTGACTCACAAGCACAGCGAGAGCAGCGTTACCTGATGGAGCTACAGAGGTTCAAAGAGTCAATGCTGCAAGCTGTCCGGCCAGCTGAGGGGTCGAGTGATGCAGAAAATCCACGATTGGGATTGCCAACTCCAACAGCACGACGACACTCATCTTTCCAGAGAGATACAGACCTGAGGTATAACAGCCAGCCGATGTTGCGCACAGAGCCGAAGTTGCCAGCCTTCCAGCAGGGGGAGGACATAGAGAACTTCTTGCGCCGGTTTGAGCGACTAGCCAAAACCTGGAGGTGGCCTGAGGAGGAGTGGAGCTTCCGCTTGGTGCCACTGTTGACGGGACAGGCACTTGAGGCATATTTGGCCATGGATGAGGACCGAGCGGAGGTATATGAGGACTTGAGGGAGGCGTTGTTATCAAAGTTCAACATCTCACCTGAAACCTACCGTCAGCGGTTCCGGGCGATGTCTACTCCAGCAGGAAAGTCGCCTAATGAGACTTATCATCGGCTGCGAAACCTTTATCGGCGTTGGGTGAAACCTGACATTTCTTCAAAAGAGGAAATTGGTGAGACGATTGTCTTGGAGCAGTTACTCCGGGTCCTGCCACATGAAGTGCGGATGTGGGTAAAGGAGCATGAGCCATCAACAGGACTTGAGGCTGCGAGGCTGGCACAGCAGTATATTAACGCTCACCGAGGCATTCAGCGTTCTCAACCACTTAAAGGTACTGTTAAAAACTTTGTGAGTAACCGCACTGAACTTAATCAAAACCATGAACCTGCTCCAACACAGAACACTGGCACTGGAAAGGGGTTGGTGTGCTTTCACTGCCAGCAGCCTGGGCACAAAGCTCTGGTGTGTCCTGTGCGAAAAGCTAAACTGACTGGATTTTGCTATGTTCCAAGGGAAGGGGACAGTGACAGTATTAATGCTCATCAAGTGCAGTATGTAAAAGCTTCTGTGAATGGATGTAATGTAAATGCCATGGTGGACACTGGTAGCTCAATGTCATTGATAAAGCGGTGTCATGTCACACATGTACCTTATGCAACTATGGTCAATGTACAATGTGTGCATGGTGATGTAAAACAGTACCCACAAATTGAAGTAAATGTGGGGGTACAAGACCAAGTGTATTTATTGAATGTTGCTGTTGTTGATGACCTACCTGCTGATATGATTTTGGGTAGAGATATACCAGTGTTAAGTGAACTGTTAAACATGGAGTGTGGTACAAAAATGCTTAGGAATGCCGCACTGTCATGTCCGGTGGTAACACGGGCCCAAACAAAAACCGGTCTGCAGCCGTTGCCTGACTTCCATAATAGTTTGTTGCATGGCGGGACCAAAGGCCCCAAAAAAACACGCCGCCAAAAGCGGCTGGAGAAAGGACTTGGTACCCCAGTCCCGGAAACACAACCCGAGGGTCTGGTAACTTCTAGTTGGGAAATCCCAAAGGACATTGCTAGCCTGCAGAAGGCTGATAAAACATTGACAGGGTTATTTGCTAAGGCTAATGAGAACAAAATAGACTTATGTGGGGAAAAGTATGTAATAATTAATGATGTTTTGTACATGCAAACCGATGAATCTACACGTTTGGTTGTCCCTACATGTTGTCGTCCTGTGGTTTTGTCTGTAGCACATAACATACCTTGGGCAGGGCACCTTGCATTCCAAAAGACCTATGCACGCATTAGTTCACGTTTCATATGGCCTTCCATGTACACTGATGTACAGATTTATTGTACTACCTGCCCCACCTGTCAAAAGACAAGCACTGTGCGTCACCAGGGTAAGGCCCCATTACTTCCTTTGCCTGTGATCTCTGTGCCGTTTCAGCGCATTGCAATGGATATCGTGGGCCCACTGGAGAGGAGTACATCTGGACATCAGTACATTCTGGTCATCAGTGACTATGCCACCAGGTACCCTGAGGCTTTCCCTCTGCGATCCATCACCACCACCAAGGTAATCAATGCCCTAATACAGCTGTTCTCTAGAGTGGGAATACCCAATGAAATACTTACAGACCAAGGAACCAACTTTACGTCCCGACTGATGAAGATGATGCATCGTCAACTGGGCATCACTGCGATCAAAACCACCCCATATCACCCACAGACAGACAGACTAGTAGAGCGGTTCAACCAAACGCTGAAGAATATGCTTCGCAAGTTTGTGTCAGAGACTGGGAAGGACTGGGATAAATGGCTACCGTTTCTGATGTTTGCCTACAGGGAGGTGCCTCAAGCTTCTACGGGATTTTCTCCTTTTGAGCTCCTGTATGGATGGCGGGTGCAAGGACCACTGGATCTCCTGCGAAAGAACTGGGAGGCCACTTCTTCTGATGGGATAACTGAGAAGGCAAAAGGTATCGTTCAGTACGTCCTTGAGATGAGAGACCGCCTGGAGACCTACAGGGAAAAGGCCCAAGAGAACCTCAAGAAGGCCCAAAAGACACAGAAACTGTGGTATGACCAGAATGCCCGAACTCGTGAACTGCTGCCAGGACAGAAGGTGTTGTTACTGCTTCCCACCTCAACGAATCAACTACTTGTGAAGTGGCAAGGGCCCTATACAGTGCTTCGAAGACAGGGACCAGTAACTTACGAAGTCCATCACCCTGATAAAGGCAAAGAAAAGCAAACATATCATATTAATCTATTGAAGGAGTGGAAGGAGCCACCTAACCAGGAGACATCATTGCTGATCAGGAAAGTGGAGGAGGTAGAGGAGGAGGATCTACTGGAGCCGAGAGGTGCAGAGCCAGGACAAACCACAGGAGTGGTGCTGAGTCATCTGGAAGAATCCAGGCAAACTGAGCTACATCACCTCATGAAACAGTATTCTGGGTTATTTCGTCAGAGGCCTGGACGAACTGACCTGGTGGAGCACCGAATCCAGCTGGTTAACCAAACCCCCTCAAGACAGCGACCATACAGGGTTCCTGAGAGTCTGGTGAAACCACTCAAGACAGAAATTGAAACCATGATCGAACTGGGAGTGATTGAGCCCTCAACAAGTGAATGGAGTAGCCCAGTTGTCATTGTTCCAAAAAAAGATGGTACCCTGCGGATATGCATCGACTTCCGAAAACTGAACGCACAGTCAAGGTTTGATGCGTATCCAATGCCACGGTTGGATGATTTGCTGGAGAGGATTGGCCAAGCAAAATTCCTTGCCACACTGGACTTGTGTAAAGGGTACTGGCAATTGCCCTTGGAAGAGGAGTCCAGACAGTATACAGCATTCTGTACACCCATGGGACTATACCACTTCAAAGTTCTACCTTTTGGCCTTCATGGGGCACCAGCCACTTTCCAGCGGCTAATGGATCAAGTCCTGAGGGGATGTGAAGAGTGGTCTGCAGCCTACCTTGATGATGTAGTCATCTACAGCTTATCCTGGGAAGACCATCTGCAACACTTAAAACAGACCCTTGACAAAATGCAAGCAGCAGGTTTGACCCTCAATGTCAGCAAGTGTGAGTGGGCGAAGGCACAGACCAATTACCTGGGATATCACCTAGGAAATGGAGAGTTGCGTCCTCAAGTGGATAAGGTGGAAGCAGTACAACACAGCCCAAGACCAACAACGCGGAAGGAAGTTCGGTCATTTCTTGGTCTGGTGGGATGGTACCGGAGGTTTCTCCCTGACTTCTCGTCGACTGCAGTCCCCTTAACCAACTTGCTGTGCAAACAGGCCAAGAATCCGATTCAGTGGTCACAAGAGTGCGAAAAGGCATTTACAACGCTAAAGAATCAATTATGTTCAGAATCTGTTCTCAAGAGTCCAGACTTTACCCAACCATTTACCGTCCAAGTGGATGCTTCTGCAGTAGGGGTCGGGGCAGTCCTCATACAGAAAGATGTGGGACAAAACAGGCCAGTGGCATATATCAGCAGAAAGCTACTTCCACGAGAAACCCGGTATTCCACCGTGGAGAAAGAAGGACTGGCAATAAAGTGGGCATTGGAGAGTCTTCGGTACTACTTGTTGGGCAGAGAATTTACATTAGAGACAGACCACCGAGCACTAACCTGGATTCACAGCATGAAAGACCATAATGCCCGAGTGACCAGGTGGTATCTGTCTCTACAGCCATACAAGTTCAAAGTTGTCCATCGACCAGGATCCCAGAACAGGACAGCCGACTACCTTTCGAGGTACCCGAGTGGCAGCCGGCTTGGAGAGGGGGAAGGTGATGTGATGAGGTGACTTGGCCCTGGCTGATAAATAGTGCTTTACATTGCAACACATTCACTTACCTACGTTATAGATAAAAGCTTGAGGCGATTCGGGTGCACACGTCCGCCGCTGGCGCATCGGTTCACACACACACAAACACATCCACAAACGAACTTCGCCATCTCCATCCATAAGGCACGCTATTGCCACAAATACACGCACATACACATGTTGTCTGAGTGTTTAATGTTTTCGGTTTGTTTACGTCTAAATAGTTACGGTTGTTATTTGTTTAATATTTACCGCGTCTGTGTCTCTCTTTCGTCGGTCTTCCTGGTTGCTCTTCCATCAGCCGGTCAAACAGAGTGCCTCCCCGTGGCCTGGCTAAATAGTGCCAAGTTCACTGTGGAGCGCTCCGGAGCAACCGGAAGCCGACTCGTCCATTGTCTTCTGGATAAGGGGGGGGGAATTTGTTTGTATTTATCTTTATTTATCTATATGTTTATGTTGATATGTTGATATGTTGATCTATTGTATTATACTTTGATTACTTGTGACTGGTTGGGGTTTGAAGTGTTTTAAATCATTTAAATTAACCTTGAGGAAATGTACAAATGTTATACTTACCTGTTAATATGTGCGGGTTCATTTATGTTAAAGGGGCGGGGCTTCCTCTTTAAAAGGAAGCCCAAACACCAAATCAAGGGAGAGTTATCCTGGCAGGCGAGCGAGCTACTGTGGTGCCGTAAGGAAATTGTAAATTTGTCGATTAAGAGTGGTTGATCATTTGTTGGATGTTTATTGGGTTGCTGTTTAAATATTCTTTTATTTTTGGTTGTTTTGTTACTTTGCTGGGTTTTGATTTATCTTGGTTTTTTTTCACTCTCGTACACTGTAAATAAACCATCATTTTTGCACGTTACATCAGCGAGTGTGCCATCATTTTTTTTGAGGTTTTCTCGATTAATATACTTTTGAGAACCCACTACGAGCCTTCCGGGTTCGTAAACCTCACAGTGGCCCAGGCAGGAGTGAGGATCTAGACCAGAAGGAAGTGCAATGCTCATGCGGTGGTATTGGATGATGTCTCCCGGTTGCACCACAAAAACTAGTAGTCACGGTAGCCCAAGGTAGAGCAAGCTTGGGACTGGTCCAAACTCCTTGTTGTAAGTTGGCCAAGGGGAAGGAGAGGCAGAGGCAGATCTAAGAGGAAGTGAAAGCTGCTTTGGAAGAAGGAAGAATCAGTAGAGGGGCAGGACTGAGCCAACTGGGGGCCTGATGGACAAAGTGGGACAAGGCCATGGATCGGAAAGTCATGTGGACAGACACCAGGTAACATCACTGAAGATGTGTATAGGGGCATAACGATGATATATGGAGGGCTGTCATAATCAAAAATGTACAAAACGCCATGATTTGGAGGATCTGAAATGGCGAGAACACAAAATTCTGGGGCTGGTGACAGTCTCACAGTAATCCTTCCCCTAATTAATTACCTGTAAATTTACACATGATTATAAGTTTTACACATGAATGATTTTTTACAAAGCAATTTTTAACATGGCTGTCAATTGAAACCTGCTCACTTCTGGAGTCAGCGAGCAGTGTGAATATTGGAGCATCACACCTTAAACTCCTGCTAAAGCTGGAGATTAAACAAGTCTTACTGATCACCAATTCCACTTTTTACAAACTGCTATTACGCAAATTAATTTTTGTTGATGTACTTTGTCATTTGGTCTTGATAACAATAATAATAATAATACATTTTATTTCAAAGGGCCTTTCTCGACACTCAAGGGCACCACACAATCACACAATTAAAAAGCAATATTTAAACAAAACAAGGATAAAAGACAATATCATACAAATAAAACAAAGACAAGAGTAAGTGGAGTATGCTATTTTGAAGAGATGGGTCTTTAGTGTTGTTTAAAAAAACTGATAAAGTTTCAAGGTTTCGAATATCAGGGGGGAGTGGCTGAAGGCCCTGCTCTCCATGGTGCTGAGGTGAGTAGGAGGAACTGTGAGGTGGATTGAAGAGGAAGACCTGAGTGAGCGGGTGTGTGTGGTAACATGAAGAAGATCAGTGAGATAAGTAGAAGATGGACTTGAATGTAATGGATGGACTTGAATGTAATGAGTAAGAGTTTGTACTGGATGCGATATTGAACGGGGGGAGCCAGTGTAGCTGCTTTTGTTGAAGTTGTAGTTTATGAGAAGTTTTTTGAGGAAGACCAATCAGTAGGGAATTGCAGTAGTCAAGATGTGAGGTGACAAGGCTATTGACAAGAATGACGGCTGTGTGAGGGGAGAGCGAAAGATGGAGACGGTTGATATTTCTGAGGTGGAAGTAAGCAGTGCGTGTGATATTGATGTGTGATTGGAATGAGAGAGTATTGTCCAGAATGACACCCAGGCTCTTTACCTGAGGGGAGGGTGTGATGGAGGAATTATCTACTGTGAAAAGCTGTCAGTTTTGTTTAATGTAGTTTTGTTGTCGATGAGTAGGACCTCAGTTTTATTGCTGTTAAATTGGAGGAGAACCAGGATTTGATTTCCTGAAGACAATGGGTGAGGGAGGAAGGCGGGAGGATGCCGGATGGTTTGGAGGAAATATAGAGCTGGGTGTCATCCGCATAACAGTGGAAGTGTATGTTATGTTTTCTGAAAACATGATCCAGGGAAAGGAGATAGATAATGAAAAAAGAGGGCAAAGGACAGAGCCTTGGGGGACACCTGAGGAAAGAGGATAGTGCTGGGAAGTGTATGAACCATGTTTGATGAACTGAGAGCGGGACGAAAGATAAGAAATGAACCAGTGGAGAGGTGTGTGTGAGATGCCAATAGAGTTAAGTCTGTCATTGAGGATGGTGTGATTAAGCGTGTCAAAAGCTGCACTTAAATCCCGTAAAATGAGTATAGTTAGAAGTCCATTGTCAGTGCCGAGTAGGAGATCATTCGAACGTCAATACAATGTTTCATACAGTGTATTATTGGTAAGATGAGAGTCAAGTTGGGATGCAACAATTTTACCAAGTACTTTAGAGAGAAAAGGGAGGTTAGATATGGGGCGCAGGTTATTAAAATCAGTATGGTCTGTACCTGGTTTTTTTGATGATTGGTGTAATTTCTGTAGTTTAGAATGAAGAAGGTACAATGCCTGTGTTCAGAGAGGAATGAAAAATATATGTCATTAAAGAGATGAGAGATGGAAGTGTCATGCTGTGCATTGTTTTGTGGGGTTATTTGTTGTATTTTGTGTTTTCTTGTTAACTTTTTTGGAAAATTCTCTGTCTCTTCCCACCTAAGTCTGTGTCCTGTCATTGAGTTCAGGTGCTGCTCGTTACCGCCTCTCTGATTGGTCCCTATATATTGAGTGCTCTGGCAACACTCTGTGCGAGGTGTTCATGTGTGCAGACGTGCTTCTGGTCTTCCCAGTCCTGCAAACAGCTCTGGTCCGGTCTCGCTAGCCCTCAGTCTGCCTGGAGTTTCTGGCACTTTAGCTGAGTTTTTAAGTTTGCTGCTGAAAGAGTGAACTGACTTCTGTTTGGAGCCTGTGTTCTAAGACAATAAAACTATCTTCATCTCTCGCATCTGGATTGGCAGTCTGGTTCTTGTGACAGGAAGACAGGCTTTAACCAGGAAGGTAGGGAGAGGATCTAATCCGCAGGTTGAGGATTTGGATTTATGGACCAGAGCTGATATATCAGTAACTGGGGGAAGAGAAAACTGTAAAAATATGCAGGGGAGAGTGGTACAGTGAACTTTAATAGATGTTGAGCTACTTGGATTGGGGGTCATTTGATCATGAATCATGTGTATTTTGTTGTTAAAGAAAGACATTATGTAATTACAGTAATCGATAGCGAGGAGATGAACAGGAAAACGGTTGAGAGGTTGGGTACTGTTATTTACAACAGAAAAAAAGGGTTCCCTTTGCTGTTAGTGACTAATTTAGAAAAAGTGATTGATTTGGCAGTGTTTATAGAGTCTTTGTAATGGAGAATATGGTTTGCGTGCAGTTCCTTGTGAATAATGAGGCCTGTTTTCCTGTATAAACGCTCAAGTTGGCTGCCTTTAACCTTGAGCTGACGGAGTTCAGGAGTAAACCAGGGAGCTGAGATTGAAAAGGTGACCGTTCTGGATTTGATGGGAGCCAGAAAATTAAAAATATTTTGCAGGTGCAGATAAACTGTCTGGAGGAGGTACAGCGGTGATAGCAGAGGAAAGTGTTGTAGTGTCAATGATCTTGATATTACGGAAGGATATAGTGCGGGGTAAGTTGATTTTATACAAAGAAAATTGTATATTAAAGGATATTAACATGTGGTCAGTAATGGGAAGGTCGGTAGATTTACAGTTATACGATGTGAGTCCAGAGCTGCAGAGTAAGTCCAAAGTGTGTCCTTTTGAGTGAGTAGGGAAGTTAATACGTTGCTGAAATCCAGAACTGTCCAAGCAAGATAAAACATCTTTGGCAATAACACTGTTCCAATTGTCCATATGAATTTTAAAATCACCCAGCATTGTGATATTTGGAGAAAGGGATGAAAGATAAGAGAGAAAGTACTCTGGCATTCACAGGCCAGACCTTCCGGCAGTCCCGGAAGAGTATCACGAGACCTCCTCCACGGCCCGAGACTCTCGGTTGACAGATGTAAACATAGCCCTTGTGGACGGCTGTCGTTGAGCTGAGAAAAGTCATTTGAGTGTTGCCATGTTTCCGTCAGGCATAAAAAAATCCAGTTTACGGTCATGGATGAGGTCTTGAACTGTCCTTTCCCTGTGAGTGAGCGGATATTTGAAAGACCGAAGTTCACAATTGAGTATTCCTGTTTGACAGCGGGGTTAGTGTTAGCCGACCTAGGCATGTGGGCTAATACGCTGTGGTTCACGTCACGGCTGGGGATACTTGAAGGACGCCAAGACTCAGACCAGATGGAGTTGATCCAGGTGGATTTCTCAATCTGTAACCTCCGACGTGACCCTCAATGCACATGTCTCTGGCGGGGCTGGTATCGGATCTTCGGTTCCAGGTGTAGTGCTAAGGGCGGTGGCTCGAACAGGTGGAAATGGAGCCACAGGAGCTCAGTAACGGAGTACTGTTGGAGACCCATCACTTGACTGTGAATCTCGGAGAAAACCACCCAGATTATCGCTGTTAAGGCATGTAGTTTGTAGATCCATATTTTGCCTGACACAGAGAACTTTTGCTTGTGCTGGGAGCGAGTGACAAGCAAACAGCCAAAGGTAGGCTAAAAATCGAGCCAAGTTCACTTGCCATTAACCGGATCAATTAACCGGAATAGATGATATAACATTCGGATTTTTTAAAGAGTGAACAGACGCTTCAATCAGATTTACAAAATTAAAGCTTAAAACAAGGGTTAATCAAATACTAACAGTAGACTTCCAGAAGCAAAACTTACCTGCAAAAATATATTTGTATAGATTTAAATTGACATTAATGTGCATGCTATTGTGTTCCCATCTGGTATTTTATTAAGACCTTTGAAATCAAACCAAATGGCTTTGTTTATACTTCAAAATTTTCAAATTATTGATATTACTAAATCATTAATTTGAATAAAATTTATACACAATAAAATAATAAATGCACCAAAACCACATACATTTTTTAAGGAAGGTAGTGAAAAACAATTGTTCAGACATGTTTACTTTTCTGTCACTCTCAATTCTTCTTTTAAGAAGATTTAAATAATGCAAGCCAAGGCTTTAATTCTCAGATAAATAAACAGAAAATTAAATTTGGTCCCCTAAAGTTAACTGTCAATCAAACACTAAAGTATATTCTTTGATAGTTTTTTGTAAACGTACAAGAGAAACAAGAGATTTTCAAGCTGTTAATTGGTATGCTAGCAGGGGTGCAGGATGTCTGGATTGCAGACTTGTGAGGACGATTCCCTCATGCAATGTCACAGATTATCCTAAATAAGCTTGACTAAGCCCATCATACCAGGACAACCCACAAAACCAGGCTTTTCTAGTTAAAATAAATATTTTTAGAAATTGCAAATACCCCACGCCATACCCCCTGTTTTCAAGGAAAGATAGGAACAGGGAAAGAGAGATATCTACACATGTTTACATTCACTGCAAACTTTAGGAAGAGACGCTTAAATAACTTAAACACTTGGAGCAGTCAATTAGGAGTTACATAATAGAGAGGTCAGGCCTGTGCTGACCAGCCAGTTTTAAATGAGAATAACAGAACACATCAAGGAGAGAAGAGGATGGAGGATTTTTGCTGCAGGCAAAACTGTAGTAATAGAAATGGAATTGTCACCTCTGTCAGACCTTGGAGGAAATTCCAGCCCTGCCATTTAGGAGTCCTGTTTGACTTTAGGACCTTGACACTGTAAAAGAGAATGAAGCGTGCTTTTAATAGAGCCACACGAGCCTATTTCCTCATCGAACAGATTTTATGTGAAGCTATTTGTGACATATGTGGGGGGACGCATAGGTGGCGGTCTTCTCAATTCTCACACAAAAAACACTGCTACGGGCACTGGGTGAACCTGTAAATTGTGACAGGAAGTGCCTCGTGAAAGCTTTATGGCACATTCAGAAAATTGTATAGTAGCAAGGATTTTAAGATGCATGAACCGGTTAACTAAAGCCTGAGGTTACATAGAAATGCACTCAATAAATACATTCACTTGCAAGCGGGAACCATGGTGTTATGCTTTACATGCTGAATACATCAACTCTTCATGAACTCAAATCATCTTCAAAAGAATACAGCAACCACTGCTAGGGAACATAAGAGGTTCAATGTATAGTTTTAACTCTGATTTGAATTAGGATGTTAGTTGTTGGGCTTGTGATGTTCAAAAAGTATTTTTAATAATAATTAATCATTTCATTAATTATAAATAAAAGCAGAGTTGGCACTGTGCCAGGACAAAATTAATTAAACTAACTTTATATACTCATAAAATGAGTATTGGCTCATTGAATAATACTTTCTTTCAAAGTCAACCAAACTGAGTCTCTACTTCTTTGATTTTAATAGTGTTGACATACCAGCTTCAAGATGCATTATCGCCACCACCTAGACTGGAGTGTAAAGCCTGATTTCTATTACAGTTATCCTGAGCCGTTTCTCTGAGTCAGTGCTGGCATTTGATATCAATAAAACAAAAACATCTCTCATCCAATAATCATCCCTTTTTGGATAGCTTCTGCAGGTTGGAATCGAGTTTGTTTAGTTCTGACCTGACCTCGTCCGACTATGGTTTAAGAAAAATAACATGCTGTATTTGTTGTACATGAAAACAGAACTATGATGTTGAATTTGTCAGTCAACAATGAACCATGGTTTGCATTTTGTAAAATAAATGTAAATGTATAAAATAACATCATTTAAAATCATGGCTGTCTGTAAAAATTTTCATGATTGCTTCCTTTACTATTCATCCAATTGTCTGATGAGATTGACATTTATTTAAAAACCAAAGAAAAAAGCTCTCCAGATAGCATCTTTATTCAGGCAAGCATCAGCGTATTTTTGCTAGTACTCTCAAACACATAATTGCTTTTAATGACTATTGTCAGACTTTTAAAAATGATGCTTCGATTCATTTTTAAATAGAAAACAATTCAGGAGTCCCTTTAGAAAGCTTTTTCTTTTTTAAGCCTTTCATTTCAAGCAAGCTGAAACTGAAAGTACTTTAAGAGATGAAAAGTCACAAGGGCCAATTCGATCTGTGCAGTCCGATCAGAGATCTCTGCATGTGTGTGAAATTATTCTGACCTTGATACAGTCATGAGCTCAGAGTAAAGCTGTGTGTTTGAGTGTGTTTGTGTATAGCTGTGGACACGGCAGCTAGCCTAAAATCAAACAATCTGTCAGCCGATTTCTCTTTTTGCCAAGCGTGGTACTGTATGTCAACACTGAGAGACATCAAGTATGTCGTTTGGAAAATGCCTCCTCGTCTAGTCTTTCACCACATACACATCACTATGAAAAGTAAACATGCATCCTCACAGTGGCCTGAAAAATAGACACCTTGAAAGTGTAGTATGCAATTTTTCAAAAACACTGGTTAGGTTAACTCGTCCTGACCCAAATGTCACTTTTAAATTTTAAATTTCAACATTGTGTTCTGAATTTGCACACTAATATATTTCCAATTAACTTTGGTCTTGTACAACCAAATAGAAAGTGTAGATTTTGTTAGGATTGTAGGATTTATGGTGATTTTAAAAAAAAAACCCTTATTGGAATTTGAAATCATCTGAAAAACAAGGAATATTAACACTTTAAGCAGGTGACAATGGTGTAAAACACTAAATGTAGTTGTTATTTACACAACATATACTAAGCTGGAACACATTATATACTAACTGTGCGGGTTTTTATTCAAAAGTCCTTTAAGTTTATTAAAGCCTCTCGTAGCATCACTGCTGAAACATTTGAAATGTTAAATATAGAACATTTTTAGGCTTTTCACAAGAAAGTAAAAACAAAAATCCAAATTTATCATCCATGTGCCTTCAAAAAAATTGTCAAAACAGCATGGCAAAGTAATAGGTCAATTCTTTGAGCTATTACATTTTGGTAACAAAGTGGTCTTAAAGGAGGAACACAAAGTAAGAGTTAACTGCCTTATAAAGCACAGACAGCTCCCTGTTCCTCACGGTGAGCTTTTCTAGATCTCATCCAGCAGTGTTTCAGACACGTCTGTAAATCAATCGGTCAGTAACATTCTGCCAGAAAGCGCACACGTCCATCATCTCAATAACCCTTCTCCACTGTTGGCTTTCTAAAGGTCTGAGCTGGATACAATAGTTGCCATAGCAATGGAGATGGTTTCAATGGTTGAAAAGCTATATTTAAGCAGCACTTCAAACAATATACTCAAAAAGGTTCACAGTGTTTCTGTTCATATACCTTACTCAGAGTCACCTGCTGGTGTATGTCTTCTATTAAACTAGTAAAAAGAGGAGATACTTTGTTAAATTGGTGAAACAGTTACAGTAGATTTTCATCATGGGGCCAAATCAAGTTCATCTTGCTTTTTCTACTAAATGATGTTTTTGGTGTATCTATCACCCTACAATGATAGATACACCATTTCTACAGTGTTGAAATAATCCCTTATTGTGTTGAAATAATGACCCTTTAAAATTCTATGTTTTTTTAAATGCACAAGAGTACTCCTTTAAAACAAAGTACTTTATAATATTTAAAGGCATTTTCTATAGTTATCTATGTGGTGTTTAAAGTTATTTTAGGTTTAATTTAACCCATAAGAGCTCAACCTCATTGTCATTACCAAAAATGTATGAGTGTTAAAAATAAGCTAAATAAGGACATTTCTAAAAAAAAATTATATCAGGTGACACCTGTATCAGCATGGGTTCTTAAGGTTAAGATGGTGTATTGATACTAAAAACGTAGTGTAGCTACATGATCAACTGTATGTCCTCTGTTAGTGCTCATTTTCTCTTCTTTGCTTTGACCAAGAAAAAGACCAGACCCAGCCAAGACGGGAGAGCATCGAGATCAAGATCTAGTTGATACTGAAGAGCATTGAGATTAAGACCTAGATCAAGGCATGCTAAGCTGACACCAAGATCATGACTTTACAAATGCATTCTATTTCTGTTATTTGAAAAACTAATTTGTAACAACCCAGGCATACTTTTACAGAATTCAACACTCCCACATGAAAAAACATATAAATAATATTATCAGCAGTTCTTAGCTAGGGCCATTTTTGAGAACTCGGTATGTGCCATGAGGAAGTCCATTTTAGGTCTTGTGTATGGGACAGAGTACCCTATACAAGAATAGTTTTACTTAACATAGTTATATTAAATTATTACTAAATGAATGAAAAGTTACAAATCGTTGCTTGCTATGACAAAATATGCTGCTGATATTTTAAAAGAGGCGCTAAAATAGTCTATAATATTAATATTCAATTTCATGAAAGTGACCAGGACAACTGTGCAGCCTAGATAGAGGTCAAAGACAACCAAGACTGAGGCGATACCGAGACCACAGAGAGTCGAGACAATGACTGTTAGTTCCTTGACAAGATCAACCCTAACCCTAACCCATAAAAAATGGGTCTCAAGACCCGTCTCAAGCACTTCAACACTATCTAACACGCAGCAAACAGTCAAAGTCTAACCAGAAAGGTTTTCTATGTTGTACCCAACCCTTGAACCTTCTCGCTCAGGTAACCACACAAATCAGTACTTCCCTATGCTGGTGTGCTAGCAAGTTCAGCAAAAGATAAGCCAAGAAACATCACATCACATTCACTATATATTATCTAAATAAGACTTGTCTGGGGCCATTTCCTCAATCATCATTCAATAATGAATAGTATGGAAAAATGTACGAATAACAAGCAGTTAAATAATTTCTAATCAGTTTCCATTCTTCTGATGGGTCCCGCAACTGTCATTCTTATTCCGCCACTTACTGGAGCATTTTACCCAGGCTGGTACCTTCACAAATTAAACACATTTATTGATGCAATCTCTCAATTTGGAGAGCTGAAAAATGATTGCGTGGCCCCCTAGTGATATGCAATCAGGTCATTAGTCTAAATGTGTTTTGTAGAGATGCACTGTGTACTGCTCAGACAAAAATAAATCATTACCACCAGCCGCACACATGCACAACGTTCCCTCATCTAACACGTACTGTAAAGGTACAGCAGCTTTAACTGAAAATGCTGTTCTGATTAGTGTGATAATACGCTTAATGCCTGACATGACGGAAACTCATTTTTGAACATATAGAAACAGCTTGTCCCAAATCCATTGCTGATTAAATCTACCTCCATTACAACTCTGTGATTTCATGCTTGTGTGGATTAGATGAATTAAGATGACATTGAAAATTGTACCAGCTCTTTCTTCACAGCTTATTTACAAATCCCCAATTTGCATACTGTTTTTAATCTTATTGAGTGTATGATACTTCCAAAACTCAAAAGAGGTAAAGTCCTAATGATTTTGACATGCCTTCTCAGGTGTATTGGAAAATTTAATTTTTTGGAATAATGTTAATTCAACATGTGACTAGCATAAGCAAATTTGTCATCACTGTTTCTAAAAAGCATTCAAAGCATAAATCTTTGAAATATTCAGTATTTCAAACTTTATATATACACTGTATACTACTGTTATCAGTGTTTCTTCATGATGTGTACAAATTTCAATAACCTTTAAGAACTTATATTAATAAGTCTTCCACAATCAATACATGTTTAAAATGTATTACATAAATATGTTAGGTCATTTAATTGCCATGACACACATCATGATTTATAAGCCACCTTTCTTTGCCAACAACACTGATAACTTTACTTTTTTCACATTTTATTCAGGGCAATAGAATGTCATTTATCATTTATAAGCCTGTGCTTGTTTTTTCTCTCTACACCTTCACACAGACCAAAGCCATGCCTGAAAATAATGATGAGATAATCCATGCCTTCACCTATCTCTTGCCAATAGAGTGTGAGGTAATGCTTCTATGTTAGTTTTTTTGATTACTAAAGACACTGTCCGAGGTCATCACACTTTTTAAGGTGAAGCAACAAACCTGTCTTTTGGGTTCGTTCAAGAACTTGTGACAGCTATGGGAGAAAAGTGAGGGGAAGTGTGAAAATGTGTGCTCACAGATGTTTTCTACCTTTCTAGGACGTCCCAGTGGTTCTTGCAACATTCTGAAAGTGAGATGAAAGAGGAAAGTTTGAAAAGCTTGGGAAAGGACATGAAAGACTATTCATGAAGCCATTCACAGACCAACATCTGCTGAAACAAAGGAAGAAAAAAAACCATATCAAGAAGATTTTGCAAAATAAGAATCAGATCCCAAATACACAGATGAAAGTGAGATGCTGATGAAATAGGATAAAATGTTATTACTGCTGTCAAAGATAAATATTAAAGGGTCACAAAACCCTTTGCATCAATTTAAGTCAACCCACAATTATTTTTAAAACAAGTGCCTATGAATTGGGCATAGACAGCTATGCGGAGGATGGTGGGATTTAAGTGTGACTGACAAAATTTGAAAGACTTTTCACTGAATAAGAGAACTCTGGCTTCAATCATGGGCAGGCATTTGTAAAGTTAATCCACACAGCTGGTGAATTCAATTCTAAACCTGCGAGTCCAAAATAGAGTGGAAAAATGTAATTTTACCAATTTTGCAGTATTAAAAGTGAGACACCAAAACATCTCTAAAAAAGTTATGTTCTCTCAATATCTAAAATTGTTAACATAGCTGGTTTCATGACCCTTTAAAGCCACACCAACAGACAGCAGCCCTCACATTCTTGTAAAAGTAAAAGGGAAGTGGTTATTAAACCACTTGGTGCTGGTCCTAAAATGTATTCATTCTCACTAATGGGAACTGGTCTACTTGAATAAAAATCAATGTAATGTACTATGACTTGACCAATATCCCTGCACCAGTGCATCTTAGCTTCTCAAAATTTTGCCCATTTTACTCCTGTTAAACAAGTATTGACAATTAACATCTATTTTCACATTCAACAAATTGTTCTTAACGACACAAATTTTTTGTTAAATCCTTTAAATGAGCCCACAGATACCTCCTCCACCTACAGGATGCTCAAGTCTGTGTAACAGGCTAATGGGAGTAAGTATTGATAAAACAAACAAACTTAACAAAATAAATTTGGGTTATTGTTGGGTTTAATGTGAAGGTTCAAATCTAAGTTTTTTTTTTAAAGAAACCATACATAACAACCATAAATTTAGTCAAATGAGAAATACAAGTGGTCTTTAAAGTGGTTGTAAATATGAGGAGTAGCCAGCGACTAAACTACATGAATGGAGTTGAAAATTACAGGCTATGGCCAATGAATCTCATGATAATATTCAAAGTGCATCAGTTAAACTAGGTTTATAGCCTTCATCAGACCACTTACATGCATCTTCCAATTTAGTTAAATAGATACTACTAAAAATTTACATAATCATATTTTCACCAAGTTTATCTTTGAACACTGTATATATCTCACTTCACACTCAATTTCATGATGTCAGGGGATCTTTTAGCGAAACAAAACCATATCAGATGTGGAATTAATTCCACTTGACTACATGATGTATGAAGGGAACACTGTAATTAGCAGTACACTTTGATATTTTCCTCTCCAGTTATCCAACAAACACATGCATTAGCATCTTTCCACTCTGATCCATGTGCTTCGAGGTGGGTGGCAGTAAAATCTCTGCAGATGAAATTTAACCCAAGATGCTTCTTGGAGTACCAAGTATCTTGTGTTAAAGATTAATTAGTTATCCAGCTAAGGTGAGGAAACAATTAACCTGTATTAGTTGCTGGTGTGCTGCAACATAGTTGTCAAAGTCTGAACAAGTCAGGAGTCAATTTTACCAGACGGTGTAGGATTGAGAGAAATATTCATTGTTATTATAAAAATAAGAGGAGAAACAATATCCCGTTTTTTAGAAACAAGTCAAGCAGTTAAATTGAGACCATTTCAGCAGAATACATGAAGAAGAAGAGCTCTGATGATAGAAACAGTCAAAATGAATAAATGTTTTAATGTGTTCATGTTTTTTTTTTTTTTGCCCGACTGGATCTGGAGTCACATTTTACCAGCCTGGGAGAGTGGAGGAGAAAGTTCTGATGAGGGCATTTCTGTCTTTCTGAGTCACATGTTTGCTCTCAATCTGTCTTTGAAAGAAAAAATGGGGTTTTACCATGATATGAATGCAAATACGTATTAAATTAATATATGTAATGTATGACATTCATTGAATTTAAAATACGATTTTGAGTAACATTATTATATAAAAAAAATGCTTTTGCAACTGGTTCAGATACAGGAGATGAAATTGCCTTGAAAGCCTTCTAAATCATCTGTTTGAGGAAAGGAATCCCAACTGTGTAACCAGTGTGTGATCTATAGGACCCAAGCTCCCTAAACTGGATGCCGACCTTCTGAACCTGAATGTCTTTCCCCTGAGAATAAAATATCCAAATGCCTTACAACCAGACAAACAATCTGCTTGATCTCTTTATAAAACAGAATACTGATTAGAAATTATAAATAAAGGATTTTAATTATAACTAAAGGAATTAAAATGCTTAAAGTGTAAGCTTTTGAAAACAATCAAAGTCCCCCAAATTAGCAAACATCTAAAATTGAAAGCCAAAGGCACTTGTCCATAATGGGGATTTTAGGCACAAATGTCCATGTTTAAATTAATATGCCATATTTAAAAGTTTGTTGTTGGGGTATTTGTTATTGCACCATGATGAATATTTATGTTGCACTTCTAGACTCTTTAAAAGTGGTAAACTCCATTGAAACTTCTTTTGATAGAACTTCCAAACATGTAGCAAACATTTTTTTTCATATAACTTGGATCTTCTGCAAGGCATTATAAAAGCCTGCGTTGGCCTGAAATGTGTAGAGTCATGTTGAGCATGTGGTGTTCATATTTCAGTTGAACCACTGGGGTTTATTTAGAAAGCTGTGTGAAGTGCCTTAAATTTGAGACGCAGTGAAAGCAGCATTTTACTTATTTGCAATTAATCCCACCAAATCTCTCTATGACCCTGTCACTCATTTGGAGGTATTTCCTCATTTACATGCAGTAGCTTGCAATAAAGTACAAATCTCCATTCCCCTACGACATTATAAACATGACTATCCTCTCCAAATGTTTCCACGAAACAATAAAAAACCTGATACCAAATCCTTCTTTTGGAGGAAAGAAGTCATTAGCAGAAGCACCTCCATTAGAGTTTTATTTTATAGTTTCATCACAGCTTTGGGCTGCTCCCATCTGACAGATTTGTCTGCCAGGGGAAATCTTGTTACAAATGAATATGAAATCACAAGTAATTCCCTCGTTTGCCTGATAGGCTTCTCTTCAGATACCCCTCTTCAACAATCATGCAGCATTTTTACTTCCCTTCGTCGATAACAATCAGAAAAGAACAAATTAAGTCTAAACCCCTCATTGCTCAGGACCACACAAAAATCCATAAACACAATGTTAAACAGGCCACATTATGCATTCATTTCACACTTGATCCACTTCATAGTTTGTTACTGCACATTTTGCTTCATTTATAAAATTTGCATGCAACCTATCCACAAGAACACAAGGAAATAAAAGTTTGAAGGTGTACACAAAAAACATATTTTAAGCAGGACACACCGTCCAGCAGCTGTGTTCTACCACTTTGCATTTCATTTAGGACACACTTACCCTGTCAGTAGTCTGGTAAACCCATTTCCACAGCTCTTTTTCATATACCAGCCATTTGGGGACATCTAAAATGATTTATTTGGCAAAAGGATGCCATCTTTCTTTGACGAACATGACAAAATGACAGCTGCTTTCCTCAATAGATTCTAACGCAAACAAATCAAGATGATTGAGCAGATTCAGAGCAATGCTTAGGGAAAGTCAATCTTTGACAAGACATGATCCTACTCTGTTCTCTTCAAGCAAGCACTCCACCCTATACATGGTGCTTAAAAATAGATATGTTAAATTAATTATTTATGTTTGTGAATGATCAATTTTGCAATGTTGTACCACACATGAGAGGAAACACAAACAAACCAAAGCATCTGGGACTATACAGAGAAAAACTGAAATGAATTAAATGCAGATATATAATATAGTAATAATAACTATTATAACAGTAGGACTCAAGAAAAATATTTACTGCTATAACACACTTCATTTTGTGGGCTCAAACTTTGACCTTTAAAAATTGTGTATGCTCACTATCGTGTGTATAATGCATCAATCTTTTAAAATAAATTTTTCTGGAATATCCCTGGTTAGGGTCACAGGGTTATGCTGGTGCAGAATCTCAGGCACACTTGGTGCACAAACTCTAAACAGACCATCCGACTATTGCAAGGCACTTCTAAGAATAAGTTAAATGGTAGAAGGGAATATGTGTGCCTTCTTTCTCTCACGTGTGAAAGTACTTCTTCCAATTTGTTAAAAATAGAAACGTATAATGTGATGCAGGTTGTGTAACACAAAAAGGCACATAGACAACTGTTATAAACACAAACATCTTTCCTTCATTCATCTTCATGTCGGCTTTATTCCCTTTCGGGGTCGCCACAGCGGAATGAACCGCCAACTCTCTGGCATCTGTTTTACGCAGCGGATGCCCTTCCCTGCCACAACCCATCGCTGGGAAACAAACATCTTTCATTTTACTTTTTTTTAGTTTGTTTAAATTTACATGCTGGAACTCTGTTTCTTGAATTTGAAAACATTGGTAGAATTAAAATGCAAAACATCAGGTTTGTGTGAGATTTTAAAGTGCTCCAATTACGTCCATTGAAGATGATACAATATAAAACCTTTTGGGCTCCTGAAAATGCCAAGTTCAAAATACAAATCAGATCTTTTATTAAAAAGTTTCAAAAAGTCTTGTGTCGAATTTGAGTCATTAATTGGCATGAATGGCAGCAGCAGTGAATCATGTTCTATTTCTTCAGGAAAAAACGCTTTATTAAAGCATAAGTAAATGATTACTCTGTGGAGTAAAGCACAATCAGAGAGGGTTAAATTATCTAGACAGGTTCTTCTACATAACAGTTCCGTAACTCCATTTTGATCTGTAGTCATGTAAAAAAAGTAATGAAACCGTGTTGTTAAAAAAAAAAGTTAAAAACCATCAAAATAAAAAGTGCCTGAATTCACAGGTGCTGCAATTTTATTTTAAGCTGGCAATATAAAAAAACGTATTTTCAATGCAGTTTTACCTTTACCAAATATACAAAAATGATTTAATGAATTGAAACCGCTCAAACATGAGTTTGTTCATACTGCTAATGCACAAACTTATGTAAAAACTTTTGATTTATGTTTTATGTATCTCATAGTGATGACACCTAGAGGTCATTTTGTACTGCATTTCAGTGTTGTATGTGTTATAGTATATGTCTCAGCCAAGCCCAGTCATTAAAATCTACCTTCATCAGTCGTTTAAGCAATAATCAATAGTCAGTTTTCTACTGGTTCCTGGAGCGTTGAGACCATACCCACTTATCTCATCTATTCAACTCATTTCTGAATATCCATAACACCTCCACTCACCCAGACTGTCAGTAGCTTTTTGGCTCACTTCAGTGTATCGTTTATTTTTGTAAATCATTTTTGGTTTTCCTTCACTGGTAACCTCCCTTGTTTGCACATTTTCCTTTTATGTTGCATCTGACCCTAGACCAGCCCTAACAGGGTAGTTTACTTAACAAGTTATTCATACTGAAAGCAGCACGATACCTGGTGTGTTCTAACTTGAAATGTTAGCTTGTTATTAATCTGATCAAAATAATTTTTTAAATAGTTTTCTTTAGATACTTTTAAGGCTTACTCTAGCAAATTATTTCCTGTTAAATAAGCACACATTCTCAGAGAGCCTTTGCTCAATATTATAAGTGAACTTTTCTTTAAAATTATTGATAGTTATGAATTAGTTATCTTAACCCTAAAGTCATGTTAGCCGAGGATTATACAGTTCTGCTGAGCAGGAGACAACAGAGAGATCCAGACCAGGAAGACGAATGGCTTTTTAAAAAAGACCAATCCCGGTTGATTTATACTCATCCTCTAGTGCTGTAAACTGAACACACACTGAGAACAAAACAATTTTGCTGAACATCAAATGCTTTAAAGGTTTTTTGCAAGCTTTCAGAAACCAAGCAAATAGTTCAAATTGATCATGGAGAGAATAGGACGAAATATAAATAAAGCAGGTGATGAGGCCGATGTCAGAAAATTGGTGAGCTAAATTGTTGTAGTGAGGTTGGAATACAGCATTATCAGGTGGGGAAACATGCCCATGTTTTCTCGAAATGGGCCTCGATATGACTGAATAGTGGAATTTCTGAAGTAAAAAAACATTAAGGAACTGCAATATCCTTATCTGTCAGCCATAGAAAATGTTCTTCTTTATGCAACCCAAGTAAACAGATTATGTTCTGTCAGGAGATTTGTGAAAAAAAGTTTTGCAGATGGTAGTTGCAGCACCTTACCAAAAAAAAAGATTGTAAACACTTTATCATCAACCAAAAGGCTATATTCTCCTTGAAACATTTAAATTACTTGGAATAGTAAATATAGTGAATCAGTAGTGTTTTAGTTCTGGATTATTGTTTGTTAAGCGAAAAAACATTGTTATTTAAAGATATCGTCCCAACAAATTATGGTGCTTGTGTTTACCAGTCATGTGCTCACATGACTGATAACTTCTTTGACTTGTGTTGTATTTGTTTGTTTGAGCACATGGAGATTTTTTTCCATGTCCATATTCACCTTGTCACAGTCCTGACTGTTTGTCAGCTGTTTAGCTTGAATGTTTATGTAATGATGTGCTAATTGGGAACATGTGGACACAATCTGGGAATACCGTATAAAAGGCTAGACCATCTTGAGCACTAGACAAGCTCCGTTAGAATTGGAGGTGACGTCATTTCCGTGTGTCGCTATTCACCATTAGCAGACCGTATCATAGGACGCAGTGGTTGGCGTGCAGGAACGCGACGCTCAGGGATTTGCCGCTCCGGAAATACTGAGTGCTGCAGCAGGCTCAAAGAGACCGCGTATCTTCCAGACGCGTTGTGAAGATTCTGATCGCCGGCTCACGACTGGCCGTCATATTTATCCGCACCGCCGGAGTTGCTTCACTCGTGGGCGCTCGGGTGTCCCTCCGAGCAATCAGGTTGACTCTATTGTGGGTTTCTCTTCCGCCAGACGCCCTAACCGGAGGATTACAGCGCTAACTAGACTACCACGCCGCTGACGTTGGAGGATCACATCATTGACTGGGTCAGCTCGTTTAATTTTACACTCATTTCTTGTACTTTAAGTACTATATTGGAGCCCTCACTTCCATCCCTGGCCGTGTTTGTGGACTCTGTAGTGTCACTCACAACTTGAGGCTTATTCGGTCTCACCGGTTAATCTGTGATTACCATTATAGTGTTCTGTTTAATTTACTTCGAAATTTGTTTGTATTTTGTTTGTGTTTAACATCGAACCAGTGCTGGCACGGGATTTTGCCCTTTTTGTGAAGTTAGATAATTCTAAATTTGTTTATTCAATTCCTTTGCTAATTTTTTGTTGTTTCTTTTCATTATTGTGTTTTGTTTATCTTCCCCTTTTTCCCAGAGCCAAGCAGCAGTATTGTGTGTGTGTGCGCAACCTAATGCAGTGTCACCACGGGTGTTGTGTGCTGTGTGTGGGGTGAGTCCACGTGTGCTTGCTGTGCTGCTTGTCATCGCTGGCTGCTGAGGCTCCTGGAAAAGGGGGCAGAATCCTCAGACCGTATTGTTTGTGTCCTTCATCTATTCCACAACAAAACTTTTAACTGTTTTTAAAAGAAGATTATAATAAAACGGTGTTTACTAAGAAATTGATTCTGGTCCATGCCTCTGACACTGTTGAACCTGTGTGCTTTAAATTGTGTATGGGAGTGAGTTATAGGGTCCCTAGTTCCCTTAATGCTAGGGTGGCGTAGTCGGTACTACATTTAAAACAAAGGTTCCTGGGCTTGAGGGGATGAGTGGCCCTGTCCCATTTTGGAGTTTATCGCGACATTGTGGAACAGTGGATACACTCTTCCCCCGGGGCTCAGGTCATCTCTAGCTTTTCTTCTCCTCTCTTGTTCTCTCTTTTCTCTCCAATCCACAACTCACTCCCTGACTGGCCTTGGTACTAAGTTTAGTGTCGCCGAGCCGCGCCAAGAACGGAGTGGGGTTGAGATTAATACTGGGGCTTGGACCAGGTCGGCTCAACCAAACTTAGTACCAAGGCCAGCACACAACACCCGTGGTGACACTGCATTAGGTTGCGCACACACACACAATACTGCTGCTTGGCTCTGGGAAAAAGGGGAAGATAAACAAAACACAATAATGAAAAGAAACAACAAAAAATTAGCAAAGGAATTGAATAAACAAATTTAGAATTATCTAACTTCACAAAAAGGGCAAAATCCCGTGCCAGCACTGGTTCGATGTTAAACACAAACAAAATACAAACAAATTTCGAAGTAAATTAAACAGAACACTATAATGGTAATCACAGATTAACCGGTGAGACCGAATAAGCCTCAAGTTGTGAGTGACACTACAGAGTCCACAAACACGGCCAGGGATGGAAGTGAGGGCTCCAATATAGTACTTAAAGTACAAGAAATGAGTGTAAAATTAAACGAGCTGACCCAGTCAATGATGTGATCCTCCAACGTCAGCGGCGTGGTAGTCTAGTTAGCGCTGTGATCCTCCGGTTAGGGCGTCTGGCGGAGGAGAAACCCACAATAGAGTCAACCTGATTGCTCGGAGGGACACCCGAGCGCCCACGAGTGAAGCAACTCCGGCGGTGCGGATAAATATGACGGTCTAGTGCTCAAGATGGTCTAGCCTTTTATACGGTATTCCCAGATTGTGTCCACATGTTCCCAATTAGCACATCATTACATTCAGTTGATTGTAACTGTTTAGGTTTGTGTTTTCTATTCAAGATCTCTTTTGCTTTCAGCTCTTTGTCAAAAAATGTATTTATAACTGTTATATATTTTTACACATAGTGTCTACAACAAGGGTCACCAACTCCGGTCCAGAAAATCTTTTGCCAAGCAGATTTTTTCAATCATCATGAAACATCTATGGACTTAGTTCAAATTTTCTCATTTAAATTCCAATTTTAAATTGGCTGAATGTAGTTCAGAAGTATGTTCTGTCTATTTTGTCAGAGTAGCCTTCAAAATTGGAGACCCCTGGTCTACAGAACCCATCCATCCATCCATTTTCATGTCGGCTTTTTCCCTTTCGGGGTCGCCACAGCAGAATGAACCGCCAACTCCTCTGGCACATGTTTTATGCGGCGGATGCCCTTCCAGCCGCAACCCATCGCTGGGAGTCTACAGAATCATGTTCAGTTGATAGCACAGTCTTTTTTTGTCATCTTTCTACTCAGTTAGAAGAGTTGCTTTTGTTCCAGGTCTTTTCAGTCAGTGACCTGTTTATATCATGCGGCGCTTTTCAGATTTATGTAATAAAGAGAATTTTTGTCAAAACAGGCTTTGCAGTGTGACGAAAAATACAGGAAGTCTATTAGTCATTTTCTCAAAATAATCTGATTAAATATTATCACATTTTTTCTGGAGCATCTCCTACAAGATGGATTGGCTTGATAAACTTTTAATTTGTGACCTACACTCAAACCCTTCCCAGAATAGCTAAACGAGGTTACAACGAGGTAGTCTGAACCCAATGATGGGACCTATGACGGGTACTGTACCAAACATCTTTTGAGCACTGGGAATCTTGCCTTAACTTCATTTAGGTTGATAGCTTGTTTTCTAGTTGACTTTTGTCACTCTGAAAGCTGAGGCTACTCATTTCATCATTACATTGTAACCTTTCCATGTCACATTGACCTTGTTTAGCTATTAATGTTAATGGCAAACCTCTAGGCTTCAAATACACCACAGCTGTTAGACTCCATCAGAGCCCGACATGTAGGAAAGAGAAAATGTGTTCAGTGGCAGAAAGGTCATTGTGCAGGCAAAGTAAAGCTGAAGTATGTGTCTGCAGCTTTAAATACATAGACATTCTACTTATTTGTAATGTTTGACTTACCTAGCAGCTTGAAACAATTAAACAATTAGAAATAAATACATTCAAAGCTAGGTTATATAAATAATATAACATTTTTATCTTAATATCTATACAAAACAATAACGTCTTTCTGAATATTATAGAGTTAAGCCATCACAGATCTTGACAAAATTTTTGTCAATGAGCATTACTTAATGCAAAAAAATTAGTGCTGGCATGAATATACACATCTGGCTGAGCAATGGGCACGAACGGAAAAAAATTTGGCTTTGTCATGCCGCTGTTGTTTTTCTCAAGTTGAATTCTCACAGTCAAGCAATGAAGGTTTGGCAAGTTTTGAGTGCTGTTGGGGTATAAAAGAGCAGTTGGGTGTGTTCTTCAGAAGAAGGGCTGGTGCTGTCTCCTCTCTGGGCAGAGCTTGGAGGTTCACTACCTGAGTTTTGAAGGGGATGGTAGGAACCTTAGGCACATATCCAGGTCTGGGCCTAAGAATATCATGAGAATCACCAGGTCCGAACTTTAAGCAGCTCTCGTTGACAGAGAGTACCTGCATATCCCCCACCCTCTTAATCGAGGCTAACGTGACAAGGAGCGCTGTCTAAATTGACAGAAATTTAAGCGCTACTGATTCAAGCGGCTCGAATGGAGGACCTTGAAGTGCTCTAAGGACAATAGAAAGGTCCCAGGAGGGAACTAACGACCTTCCAGGTCTAACCCTTTTGGCCCCTCTGAGGAATCTGATAATTAACTTGTGACATCCCAATGTGTTTTTCGCCCAAAAATTGTGGCAATGTAAACCTTCAGGGTGGATGGACACCGTCCGCGATCCAGACCCTCTTGAAGGAAGGTTAGCACGAGTTCAACGGGGCAGCTTCTCGGGTCTACTTGGTGAGAGTGACACTAGTCGATGAACTGACCCCACTTGCCGGCATAACAGGCCCTAGTAGAGGGAGCTCTAGCAAGACCCAGTGTTTGAACAACAGAGTGTGGCATTACCCGGGGGTCCTCCGTGGCATGATGTGCCAAACATGGAGATTCCAGAGGTCTGGGCGCAGGTGCTTGTGCCCACATCATTGGGTCAGAAGGTCCGTCCGCAGGGTAACTGGCCAAGGAGGGACTGTCATGAGGGAGCAGAGATCTACGAACCAAGGTTGGTTAGGCCAATAAGGTGCCACCACTAGGAACTGTGCTTCGTTCTCCCTGAACTTGCAAAATAGGGGTGCAAAGAGGCTCACTGGAGGAAACCCATATAGGCATTTTTTCCTGGACCAGTAATGCGCCAACAAATCTATCCCGGGAGGAGCCTGGGACAGAGCGTAGAACAGCCTGCACTGAGCATTCTCTGTCGCGGCGAACTGGTCTACCTCTGCTATACCAAAGCATTCCTAGATCTACTGGACAGCCAGGGGATGAAGTCGCTATTCTCCTGACCGGGGTTTGCATTCCCTGTCTGATTCAACCTGGGGATATGGACTGCAACTAGGGACAGACCCCAATACTGACTTCAAAGGAGCAGTCTGCGGGCGAGACGCTGACACACGGGGTGAGTGTACCCTTTCTTATCAATTGATATACGCCACCGCCGCTGTGTTGTCGGTCCTGACCAACACGTAATGTCCCTGGAGCATTCTCCTGAAGTGCTTTACTGCTAGGAACACTGTACATAGCTCTAGGCGATTTATGCTCTAGGAAGCGTGTTTTTTGCTCCAAAACTCTTAGATTTTGTGCTTCTGGCATACAGCACCCCACCCTGCCTTACTTAGTATGTTACTACTACGTGCCTGGCAGGTCCTTCCAGAGGTACACTGGCACGGAGGAAACGAACATCTTTACAAAGACGCAGGTGGAGGCGGCAACGAGGTGTCATGTTCACCTTCAGCCGCCCTGGACGCCATGCTTGCGGCGTAACTCAGAACATGAGCCAAAGCTGGAGTGGTCTCATATGTAATAAGCTGAGCGGAATAACCCCTAATCCGGAAGCCATATGCCCCAGGAGCCTCTGGAAGTTCTTCAGAGAGACGCCTAATCTTGTGCAGACTCTGCGTGCTGCCTTCAGCAGGCTCAGGGCGCCCTTTAGAGAGAGGCGCGCTCGCATGTTCAATGAGTTTAGCTCCTGTAGAGAAGGAGGTCTGTAGGCTCACCTTCTTGAAGTTGTTAAAAATATGATGATGGCTCACTCGAGTGCACTATGGTGCAATTTCAAGTTTTTATTTTAACGGGGAAAACAAATCCAGAGTGCTCGTGTATATATACAGTGAATAATGTCCAGAAATACAAAAATATATAAATACATAAAGTCCCTTGAAAACCAACAAGTCCACGCTATTCAAAAATAAAGCAAATACAAGTAACCACAATATACTTGTAAGGGCTTTGCGTGCTCTACTGCAGCTCACTCAGCTGATTGCCTACCAAGAGCTCCCCTCAAACTGAGCCAAGGCTCTTTTTATTGCCCAGGCTCCTCCCCCGGGCCCCCCCATTTTTCCCACAAATAAGGGAAAACCTGTTGAGTTGCATAAATAAAGTTTCCACTTTATTTCCAGTTCACTAAAACAAGTATTCTCTTCAAATTAAACACAAATACAAAAAAATATATACTTTTCACTGTCTAAACAAATATAAAACAAATTGAACAACAAAGCTCGATTGGTCTTGTCCACTTCCGGTAGAGCAGCGTCTGCGCAAAACCGTGATAGAGCTATTTATAGCTCAACAACCCAGCATTTGAGTTTGCCGCCAGCTTCCTTGAACCGGAACATATGTCTGACCCTCATCAGGTAAGAATGTTTAAGTTTTGATTTGCGATGATGGGTTGTGTACTGGATAAAAATGAACAGTGTTGATGAAATTAAACCAATTAGCCACGTGAGCATGTGCACCCACTCTGAATGCGGAAAGACAGGGGGGAAATGTATCTAATGGGTGTGTGTGGGTGTGTCTGCGTGTGACCAGCATCATTCAGCCCACATCGACAGGTCTCCTCTCCACAGCTCCATACCCAGAAAAGATATGCTCTGGCCAGGGGTTAGACGGCTCTTTTCTGAGTTGATCTGAACCCCCAGATGGCTGAGGTGGCATGAGATCCTGTCTCTTTATCGAATCAACTGGGACCGTGTCTGGGCCAGTATCAGCCAGTCGTCCAAGTAAGCCAAGAAAATATGCATCCTTCAGATCTATTGTGGTGAACCAATCCCCTGGATGGACTGAGTGGACTGTGCGTTTGAGGGATATCATAATTGATGGAAGTCTCAGAGGATGAGCGTTCAGACAATACAGGTCGAGGATTGGACGCAACCCACCTGTGCGTTTGGAAACTAGAAAGTATGGGATTTCCTCGAGTAGGACTGGGGCCTCTGTTGCTGAGACAGAGGTCATTAGAGCCCCGTTGAACCCGGCTGCTTGGCAGCAAACTGTAGTCGATAGCCGTGCCGGAATGTGTGCGAGTCAATGGGGAAATATTGGGAAGCACCCACCTGGCTTCCTGAAACTCCACTAATGGCATCATACGCACCTCGCCGATAATTTTCAAAGTGGGCCGTGAACTAAGGAAGCTTAAGTGGAGTCCTACCTGGGCGTTTAGGCTCGTCACCTTGTTCCAGCCGAGGAGGTCTCAATCGAAGCTGACTCTAACAAGGAAGCTGAGAGCCATCCGGACAGCACTGCAGACTGAGGAGGTTTTCTCCGGCATCGAGCAGGCGGTGGGGCCTCTGACTTAGAAGGGGAGCTGGATCCGGCCGTAAAAAACCTAGCTGGTTTCCATCAACTCACCAGATCTCCAATAATCCACACACAATGTGTCGTAAGTAGGCCGACTATTTTCATGTCGTGAAAAGCCGACATGAAAATAGATGAAAGGATGAAATGGATGTAGTTAGAGTGTGTCAGTCACTGAGATTCAGACAAAATATGATATTGTACTTTTGGTTGTCTCAAATCTAATTGGTCAACTGCAAGCCTCATATATTAAAAGGGTATAATAATTACCATTTACAAAAATCAAATGCATTTTTTGGCAAAACGAAGTTCCCAATAACAATTTTTTTTTCACCTTGCTATTTTGTGATGTTTCTTTTGAGAAAGGTAATCATCCAATTAAAATCTTATAGATTTCAAAGTAAAAATGTGTCCAATAACGATAGGAAATTTCCAGCTTAAGACAGCTGCAGTCTTGAAGCATTACTTAAAATAGTGAACAATGAGAACATGACAAAGACCTGATAAATGTGATGAGTGAAAAGTGACTGGATGCCTTACCCTGCACAAGTGTTTATTAAGATAGAGATACAAAGAGAATCCCCATTGTGCTAGCTAAAGGGAGATGGAGGGTTTTCCTATTTGATTTTGTGTGTCTTAGCAAAAACGTAGTTACTTCCTGAGACAAATACACCACATGCTGTCCTCAGTTACAACAGAGTGATTATAAATATCCATTTCATGCTACAGCAGCAAATAATATGCAGTCATTACCCTATACTTATTATGCGGTATTACATAGTGAGGATATTCAGATTTGACATTACCTTGACATTTGCAACATACCCTAAAATGTATTAAATTTAAATAAAGCTCAGAATTAGCTGAATAAGCAGAATTAGCAACCAGTTTTGGCATGTTAAACTCACCAACACAAAACGTTGCTAGACCAGTTTTGGTATTAGGTATTATTATTGTCTTTTGGATGTTTGGATAATCATTAATATTATGATTTTGTAGTTGCAATCATTACTAATATCAAGTTCTAGAATATCAGTTAAATTTGGTTTTGGAATATATTATGTTATTTAGGTTATTCTAGGTCATTGTGGTTTAGTCATGATTTGTACTTTTTACTCAGTTCGTTGGGTTCCTTTGTTCTCTTGCTTGTCATTCAATCCACACAGCTGTGTTGTCTCATTTTTAGGTTTTTGATCATCTACACTTCTGCACTGGATAAAAGACTTCATCTCCCAGTGCACCAGTGTGTTGGGAGAAACAACATCCTTGGAACACCAGTTGGTACATCTTGAGTAATGGAAGATGTAGTATTTACAAGAGAATTCAATGCTATATATACTCTGAGGTGAATAATGCTTTAGCATGTTATTTACCAGTTGGATCCTGCTTAATACCTGACAATTACTATAATACTTTTTTTCACGTTATCATCAATTTGATTATCATTGCTGTTGAGGTCATCATTGTTATCATGTTATTATGTAGTTGTCTTCATCATCATTATTATTATTGCACTATTGAACATATTATACTTATGTTTAAACTGGTTTTTACAAAACTACTCTGTATTTTTGTAGTTTTGCCCTTTTATGTTGGTTTTTCTCTTCTGTTTCTTCTGCTTTCTGTATGATGTCCTTGAGTGCTCTGAAAGGTGCATTCAATAAAGTGCATTATTATTATAATCACTTTTGTTATTTTTATTATGTATGTTTTATTACAATGTATTTTTTTTTACAGCCTACTGTAAACCAGTCATTTGTCTGACAAAATTCCGGCACTGGTATTGTGCATGTCTGGAATTAGTAATGCTGTTTTTAGTGTGACACAGATGACATGGGCCAGATATTTAATGTTAATGTTGGGGGATAAATGTTAATGTTAAACTGAGGATTGGGCCAGTCAGGTGTCCATTGTGGACCTTGTCTGGAATGGAGGCTTGATACTGTCATGTACAATTATTTCTTGAATCTGGGCCACACAAAACAACTATTACTTCTGAGAGAATAGTCAATCGACATAGATAAATCTTACCATTGCATGTTCAACATGCTAGCAAAAACTACTGTCAGATGTGCTAAACTATTGATTCATGTGTTCACACAAATAGGATTTAACTCCATATTGACAAAACTGATCAACAATCATCTTGATTCTTCTGCACGTTTAGGCACTTTAAACTGTCAAAATACCAAGATAACTTTATACTGAAGGAAGTATCAGGCTCTTAAGTGTGTATAAGGGAAATGGGTCATTGCTTATGCTTGAGCTTTTCTGATTTAGAACAATTACAATCAAGAGTCATCACACTCTGTTTGTTTTTTACATAGGAAAGAATAATATTTCAATAGAGAGTCAATCATAGGGAGAAATTATGTTTATAAATCCCTCAACTGTGTATGAACTTGATTAGCAGGTTTAATGTCTTTTACTGAACTTCGACTCCTTTTATAACTCCATTTGTGCGTATTTAACTTTAAATTCACAAGTTCAGCCATCCATCTTCTGATAATAATCAGAGATAGCTCACAGGAGCAGCAGTCTAAGCAAGTATGCCAAGAAGTCTCTCTCCCTGGACACCGATTGCAGCTTTACTAAAGCATTCCCAGGACAGCTGAGACTCTTTGCACATACTCCTAGGTGTTCCCCATGGCTTGCTTCTATAGGGAACAAAAATTTCCTTATTTTTAATTTCTATGTTAGATTGGATGGATTGATACCAACAATACGATTAAGATAGTACTATTCCTCTTGAAAATGTAACTAACGACCAGCGCATAAAGTTGCTGCTGTTTAGGACTCCTTGAACAGTAAAGGACAGAAGAAAGAAACAAACAGGTGACATAGCAACTTGATTTGTTGCAAAGCCAATAGGGCAAACATGTCAGAGCAATTGATATTCAACTATATTTGGTTTCCACCTCTATGCTCCTGGTGGTGTTCAGTCCCAGCAGGGTGACGGATGGATCTCCAACGCTGTATGTCAGCAGTCCTAGGATTCATCGGTCGACAGACATTAGAACATCATACACAAGGGATTCCTCTACAAGAGGCAGCTCAGCATAAAGATGCTACAGCTCTCCTGGCACCCATAACTCTTCAATTCACAAACAAAAACAATGTTTTCACTAAAAGCACCAATGTATTTTTGTCTAACTGTGTGACTTTGTCCCAATGTCAATTATATAGTATTTTAAGTTTAAAGGGGTGCTGGTGCCATTTTCAGTCCATATTTGGTGAAAGGTTAGGGGTTGGGGGATTATGCACTTTGGCTGTGGATACTTCTTATAACAAAGCGAGTTTTACACCTGCTCATTTCTATCACTTTTCCATCTTCAGTTATATTGTATGAGATCTACAGTTTTCTGTTCCTACTCTTATCACCCAAAAGACAGTGATTTTGTTGATTTTGATTGTTAAATAAAGAAGTCTTACCACACTGCATTTGCGTCTACGTGTGCTACTGTCTAATACTTTGGTCACAAAATAAAAACTACTCCATTGACTTGAATGGGATTGCATACAACAGTGCAAAACCAGAAGTTCCAGCCTGTGTGGTGAAATTTCAAATTCCATTCTGACGAAAGTTGAGCTGAATTCAACTTTGACCTGCAAAATCACTTCATGTGATGTGACTACTAAACAGATTGGAGAGGTAAGAGCATCTGTTTACTAAAATCTTTTTTTAAAGCTAGTTTTATTTTTAAGGGCTTCAAAGTTAATGTGAAGTACATTAGAGTGAAACTTGCGGCCATTTGGACTGTTTATATTTACAGCTTGATATTTTTTTAAAGTGTGTTACCTGCTAAGCAGGGTCTACGCATGGCCATGTGGTGGCATTTGGAGCTTTCCATGGCGAGTCAGACTGGAGCATAACAGGAAGAAAACTATACAAGATCTAATTGTTTTGCAAATTGTGCCAGAGATAAAACAGTTTACCCTAAAAAACCTTAAACAGTTTATTACAATAAATGTATTAACAATAACAAAAATACTATTACCAGGATCAACAAGGGATGTTATGAGAAAAAGAAACAGAAAATGAGACAACACCCATTCTCCTGTGTTTTTCTTATTTGCCCATATGTCCTTAAACTCAGAGCACCTAACATACACATGTTGGACGTGTGCATTTCAGCAAAAACCCATCCTCCTGTGTTTTTCTTATGTGCCCATATGTCACTAAACTCAGAGCACCTAACATACACATGTTGGACGTGTGTATTTCTGCAAATTGTTTGTCTTTTGCTCAGTTGGGTTTAAAACTCCATCACCCTCAACAACTCCTGAATGCTTCCGAAAGCACTAATATTACAGCCTCTAAACAGCTCAAGTCTGCAAATCCTCTGTGCTATAGACAGCATGTTAACTACTGTAACCAATATCATTTGCAACGCTTCTCAGGTGCTGTATGCCAGGAGAACTGTGCACTGTCTGGAGGGGGTGACCAAACTGTTTCTTCCTCTGGAACAAGGTAGCAAGTGTAGGACTTTAAGGTGTCCAATGCATGTTCAAAATGACCAAGAGACAGGTTGCCAACTGATCGAATTTAATTGACTTCAGCAGGGAGAACTCAACAGCAGTTTACAGCGCGCCGGAGAAGCTCTAAACAGCTTCTGAGTCCGTTTTCCAAAACCCTAGCTCTTTATCTCCTCTCAAGCCGTTTCTGGGGAAACGAAACCAGGTGTTATTTTTTCGTCTCCGCGACTGGTACACTCCCTCTGACGTAGGATAGTCAGCTCCCTGCCTGGTACAGGATGCCTCCTGTGCTCCTCTTCTTATCTGCTCAAAAACAGGATGTTCCATGGCCTTCAGACACACAAAAAGGCTCACAAACCTTCATGAATCTCTTCTTATTTAACTCTTCAGTTTTTCTTGATCAGAATTTAGAAGGTAAAAAGTTGGTTAACAAAATAAGTACTTTTAAATATATAAAAGGTAAAATATAAATCCCACAAAAGCTACAGCATAGGCTCTAATAAGGATATCCCATTCATTTTTTTTATTCCAAAATTAATCAAATTTCTCTTCCTCACGCTGACATTGTAAATGAAAGCTAATACATTTAGTGAACATGGAAACTGAACTATATTGCTTGAAAAGACATTTAATCAAAGGAACATCTTCATGAGCAAGTTGTTAATGTAAGAAAATGTAAAGTTTGAAAAGTTAGCTTGTAATACCATCCATCCATCCATTTTCATGTCGACTTTCTTCCCTTTCGGGGTTGCCACAGCGGAATGAACCGCCAACTCCTCTGGCACATGTTTTATGCGACGGATGCCCTTCCAGCCGCCACCCATTGCTGGGAAAAGCTTGTAATACACTTGAGAGAAATTTTAGCAGAAGCTAAAATCTGTCACGGATCACAGAAGGCAGAGGCAAAGGGTGTGATTCACACAGTGTTTATTAAACACAATAGTCTTCGTACCGAAGTACTAGCAACAGTTCAATGTAGAGTCAAGGTGGTTAGTAGCATTACTTCCCTCGAGCAGAGCAAGCCGGTAACAGGGGTTAGTCTCTGGGTGCAACGAGTAGCAGAAGCTCCTGGCAGAAGATCGGGATGAGAAGACGGAGAGAGATGCAATCCTGTGAAGATGATACCTGACGATGAGTGAACGGCGTGGGTGAGTCTTTATAGTGTGGTGTTGATGACTGGAACAGATGAAGGTGATGAGTGCCCAGGTGTGTCTGATTAGTAATCGGGTGATTGAGTGCGTCGTGTATTGGCTGGAGAATGTGACTGGTGATCGGGGCTGATAGAACGTGCAGGGGGTGTGACAGTACCCCCCCCCTCCACGGGTGACTCCTGGCACCCTGGACCGGCGGCGTGGACGGCCGCGACCTCGAGGAGCCGGACGGTTGGGATGTTGCTGGTGGAATGTTTCGAGGAGAGAGGGATCTAAGATGTCCTCCCGGGGTGTCCATGACCGTTCCTCGGGACCGAATCCTTCCCAGTCGACTAAGTATTGGAGTCGGCCGCCCCGCCGCCGGGAGTCGAGGATTTCCTTGACCTGGTAGATGTTCTCACCCACGACTTCGGGTTGTGCTGGAGGGGGAGGCAGCTCTGGGTCTGTGGAAGGAGGAGAGACAGGATCAGTGAAGGGTTTAAGGAGTGAAACATGGAAGGCAGAAGGAATACGGGAATGAGGTGGCAGATTGAGGCGGTAGGTGACAGGGTTTATCTGGGAGTGGATAGTGTATGGCCCTATGTAGCGGGGACTCAGCTTCCTACAGGGCAGTCGGAGACAGATGTTCTGGGTTGACAGCCACACTTTGTCCCCGGGTTGATATACTGGGTTGGGTAACCTGCGGCGGTTAGCTGCATCGGTATGTCTCCGTACTGCCCGTTGGAGGTGAACGTGAGCTGAGCCCCATACCCTCTCGCTCTCCTGGAACCAATTGTTTACCGCGGGTACCTCCGAGACTTCGCCGGTCCACGGAAACAGTGACGGTTGGTACCCTAAAATACACTGAAAGGGGGTTAGTCCAGTGGAGGCCTGGCGAAGGGAATTCTGGGCATACTCTGCCCACGGTAAGTACTGGCTCCAGGTGTTCTGGTGATGGGCACAGTAGGTCCGGAGGTAGCGAGAGATTTCTTGAATCTTCCGTTCGGTCTGGCCGTTCGTCTGTGGATGGTAGCCGGACGACAGACTGATGGATGTACCTAGTAACTGGAAGAAGGCCCGCCAGACCCTGGAAATAAACTGAGGTCCTCGGTCGGAGACGATATTCTCGGGGAGACCATAGTTGCGGAAGACGTTATGAAATAATGCTTCAGCGGTTTCTAAGGCAGTAGGTAAGGCTTTGAGCGGGATGAGCTTGCACTGCTTGGAGAATCTGTCGACGACCACCAATATGGTGGTGTGACCCCATGATGGAGGCAGGTCTGTAGCGAAGTCGATACCAATGTGGGTCCAGGGTCGGCGGGGAATAGGTAAGGGCTGGAGTTTGCCTTCAGGCAGACGGTGAGGAGTGGTGGTTACGGCACAGACCGAACATCCCCGGACATACTGGGCAACGTCCTTAGCCATACCTGGCCACCAGTATTTCCCCCGTAGGAGCGAGAGGGTTCGCCTGCTGCCCGGATGTCCTGAACCGAGGGAGGTGTGCGTACTTTCAAGGAGGGTGAGACGGTGACTGGACGGAACGTAAGTTGAACCGGGTGGTAGACCCGGAGGGGCTGGCTCCGCGAGAGTGGCGGTTCGGATTTCCTCGTCAATCTTCCACAGGATGGGAGCGACGGAGATGGAGGGTGGTAGTATGGGTTCGGGAGCATCTAGAATGGGATCTGGCGAGTACAGGCGTGAAAGGGCGTCCGCTTTGCAGTTTTTGCTCCCCGGCTGGTATGTGATAGAGAAATTAAACCTCGCGAAGAATAGTGACCACCGAGCTTGGCGGGCGTTCAGGCGTTGGGCATTCCGTAGATACTGGAGATTTTTATGATCCGTGATGACGGTAAAAGGGAATCTGGCTCCTTCCAGCCAGTGTCGCCATTCCTCGAGGGCCAGCTTGATGGCTAGTAACTCACGGTCCCCTATGCCGTAGTTCTGCTCAGCAGAAGTGAGTTTACGGGAATAGTACGCACACGGATGGAGAGCTTTGGGTTTGTTAGCCCATTGGGAGAGTACGGCCCCCACTCCTACGTCTGCCGCATCGACTTCGACTACGAAGGGTAGCGTAGGATCAGGATGTCTGAGGATGGGTGCTGCGGTGAATTTGCTCTTGAGGAGTCGGAAGGCGCGATCCGCCTCGGAGCTCCAGGCGATGGTTCTCCGACCCCCCTTGAGGAGTGATGACAAGGGTGAGGATATGGTACTGTAGTTCTTTATGAAGCGTCGATAGAAGTTGGCAAATCCGAGGAAGCGCTGGAGCTCCTTGACGGTTTGGGGTACCTTCCAGTTGTTTACGGCGTCCACCTTGGCGTTCTCCATCTGGACCCCCGCAGCGGAGATCACGTAGCCGAGAAAGGAGATGGTGGATCGGTGGAACTCGCATTTTCTGGCTTTCAGGTAGAGTCGATGCTCACGGAGACGTTGCAATACTTGGCTGACTTGGTCACGGTGGTCTTCCAGATTACGGGAATAGATGAGGATGTCGTCAATGTATACAATTACGCATTTGTGGAGGAGGTCTCTGAAGATTTCGTTCATGTAGTTTTGGAAAACGGATGGGCTGTTTGCTAACCCATAGGGCATCACCAAGTATTCATAGTGACCTGTGGGGGTTATGAAGGTAGTCTTCCACTCATCTCCTTCTCGAATACGGATCAGGTTGTACGCGCTGCGGAGATCCAGCTTGCTAAACACTCGCGCCTCCCGAAGTTCCTCAAGAGCTGCGGGTACAAGTGGTAGAGGGTAAGCGAATTTTACCGTAGCCTCATTCAACCCTCGATAGTCAATACAGGGCCTAAGTCCTCCGTCCTTCTTGGTCACAAAAAAGAAGCTCGATGCGGCAGGGGACATGGATGGTCGGATGAAACCTTGGCTGATGGCTTCGTCGATGTAGCTCTCCATCGCCTCGTGTTCAGGACGGGAGAGAGGGTAGATACGACCGTGCGGTAGCTTGGCATTGGGCAGCAGGTCGATGCTACAGTCGTAGGGCCGGTGAGGAGGAAGTTGTGCGGCACGTTCCTTACTGAAGACATCTAGGAAGGCGTGGTAGGTGGAAGGAACGTGCCGAGTGGGGTCCGTTGAAGAGTGATCTAAGGCGGTTGAGTGAAGGGGAAGAGATGACTGGTGGTTCGACGAGTGATGAGTGTGGTCCTTGCAGGTCTTGCTCCAGCCGAGAATCTGTCCAGTGCCCCAATCGATGGTGGGTTGGTGTTGGACCAACCAAGGTCGACCCAACACAATATCGACATTGGCCCTGGGCAGCACTAAGAGGTGGAGTTTCTCCCGGTGGTCTGGGGTAATTGTTAGAACGACCTGACGGGTCCGACGGGTGATCTGGCCTTCGCCCAATGGTGAGTTTTGAATAGTGTAAATGCGATACCGGGATTCGTTGAGTACTGTCGGGAGGCGATGTTTACTGATGAAGTTTGTGGAGATGAAGTTCCCAGCGGCTCCGGAGTCCACCAGGACATTAACAGGAAAATCACAAGAGTTCACGGTTAGAGTGGCTTGCAGATGAGGAATTTTACACATTGATGGAGTAATGGAACAGGCACTCACCATTGGACGAGGAGGGCGAACTGGACAGCCGGAGAGTAGATGGGAAGCTTCTCCGCAGTACAAGCAGAGTTGAAGACTGAGTCGTCGGTGGCGTTCCGCGGAGGTAAGGTGGTAGGCATCCGTGATCATAGGCTCCTCCGAGTCGGATGGTGAGGAAGCAGAGTGAAGACGAGGGGTTCCGATGGTGGTGAGTGCTGGTGAAGGGTGAGGATGAACTGGTGCTCTATGGGGAATGGTAGGGAGGGAACAAGCGTTGAGGTGCTGGGAGATGCCGATGGCTTTTCGGATGAACACCTCAAGGTCCACGTTATCGTCGTAAATGACAAGATGTCGACGAACGTTGGGGTTCAATCCGCGCCGGTATGCGGCTAACAATGCTACGTGGTTCCACCCACTACTGGCGGCGAGAGTGCGGAACTGAAGAGTGTACTCGTGGATGGTTAGCTTTCCTTGGGTGAGTGAGATGAGTTCGTCGTGGACTGATAGTGATATTAGTGCTGTGCCGAATACCTCCTTAAGGTGCTCGGTGAAGGAGTGATAAGAGTGAAGGACTGGGTTGTTGGCTTTCCAGAGTGCGTTTGCCCATTGCAGTGCTCGACCGGTGAGGAGAGAGATTACAAAGGCAACCTTGGAGAGTTCGTTGGGGAAGGATGTGGAGATAGTCTTGATATACAGCGAGCATTGCAGTGTAAATCCAGCACAGGCTTGAGGATCGCCAGCATAACTGGCGGGACGGGAAAGAGCTGAGCTCGACATCGCGAGCGGACTCACGGGCTGCTGGCTCAGCGCCGCTGCACCCGGGTATGAGTCAGCGGGGCTCCCGGAAGTATTAGCGAGACCGTCCATGTTCCGGGAATCTTTTATTCGGTCAGGTATCCTGTCACGGATCACAGAAGGCAGAGGCAAAGGGTGTGATTCACACAGTGTTTATTAAACACAATAGTCTTCGTACCGAAGTACTAGCAACAGTTCAATGTAGAGTCAAGGTGGTTAGTAGCATTACTTCCCTCGAGCAGAGCAAGCCGGTAACAGGGGTTAGTCTCTGGGTGCAACGAGTAGCAGAAGCTCCTGGCAGAAGATCGGGATGAGAAGACGGAGAGAGATGCAATCCTGTGAAGATGATACCTGACGATGAGTGAACGGCGTGGGTGAGTCTTTATAGTGTGGTGTTGATGACTGGAACAGATGAAGGTGATGAGTGCCCAGGTGTGTCTGATTAGTAATCGGGTGATTGAGTGCGTCGTGTATTGGCTGGAGAATGTGACTGGTGATCGGGGCTGATAGAACGTGCAGGGGGTGTGACAAAATCTAAATGAAGAAATATATATAATGTCCTCATACATTCTAGAAGCAGTGAATCCAAGAGAAACAAGGAAAATGTTGTTGATTGTTAATATAGTTCAATTCTTCAGTGTGTTTAGGTCAACGTAGAAGGCTAAACAAGTTTGATCACATCATAAAAATGTAAGTATAGTATAGTAGCGTTTTGATGCTGACATTCGGAAATGCTGACATTCAAACATTAAAGGTTTCTTGGGACTGAGAACCCAATTTGGGGCTGAGCTCAGGCCCTTAAACGGAAGTCCCTATAAAAGTTAAAGTGCAATAATATTAATGATGACGAAAGCAACTGCCTAATAATAACATGATAACAATGATGACCTCAACAGTAATGACAATCAAATTAATAATGATGATGTGAAAAAAAATATTGTAGTATTTGTCAGGGATTAAGCAGGATCCAACTGGTATAATAATTTTTTCTATGCTGTCTTGAACCTTGTAGCATCTTTTAATCATAGCAAATCTATGTAAGCTGGGAAACAGAACACAATCATCTGTTTCAGCTCAAATATAGGATATAAGTTATCACTTACATTTGAAATTACAATAATCTACAAACACTAACAACAACTTCCTTTGAAAAGTACAATCGACTTCCTACCAGATGAATTTCAGTCTTTAAATAGGAGCCAGTATAAGGAAAACCACACATAGATAGTTACTACTAAAATGTACTTAAGTTTATTTTTAAATTCCTTTTTAGTTAACTAAATGCATCTTAATTGTTTATAAATTGGTACCAGATATCAATTGTTCATTGCAAAAGTTTGACACAGTCAACACACAAGCGTTTGACACAGTCAACCATCAGATCCTTCTCTCCACTCTTTCTGCGATGGGCATCACTGGAACTGTACTCGATTGGCTTGAGTCCTATCTCACTGCTAGATCTTTCAGTGTTGGGTGGAGGGGTGAGGTCTCAAACACTCCTAACCTACTCACCGGGGTTCCCCAGGGTTCAGTCCTTGGCCCCCTTCTCTTCTCCATCTACACCACCTCTCTAGGCCCTATCATCCTCAGACACAGATTCTCTTACCACTGCTACGCTGACGACACTCAACTCTATCTGTCGTTCCCCCCGATGACCTCTCAGTAACTACCCGCATAACTGACTGCCTGAACGACATCTCTACTTGGATGAAGAACCATCACCTACAGCTCAACATGGCCAAGACAGAACTTCTGGTAATCCCAGCTCATCCCTCTGTGCATCATGACCTCACCATCCAGCTGCAATCCTCTACAGTCACCCCTTCTCCTACAGTCACAAATCTTGGAGTGATTTTGGATGAACAGTTGTCCTTCAAAGACCACATCACAAAGACAACTCGAGCGTGTAGATTTGCACTGCACAACATTCGAAAGATCAGGCCTTTCTTAACTGAGCATGCAACTCAACTCCTGGTTCAGGCTCTGGTCCTCTCACGTCTAGACTACTGCAACGCTCTCCTAGCAGGACTTCCATTAAATACGCTCAAACCTCTGCACATGATCCAGAACTCTGCAGCTCGTCTTATCTTCAAGGAACCGAAACGAGCTCATGTTACTCCCCTCTTCATCACTCTTCATTGGCTCCCCATTGCAGCTCGGGTTAAATTCAAATCAATAACGCTGGCATACAAAACTATCTCCAGATCAGCCCCTGTCTACCTCCATGAGCTCATACGCTCCTACATGCCTTCCAGAAGCCTGCGCTCAGAGAAGGAACAGCGACTTGTGGTTCCATCCCACAAGGGCAGAAGATCTCTCAGCAGAACCTTCTCTTTCACTGTCCCTGGATGGTGGAACAAACTCCCTGATTCAGTCAGGAAAGCAGCAACACTAACAGATTTCAAAAAGCAACTGAAAACTCTTCTCTTCAGAGAACACCTACTATAATAAAAAAATAAAATAAAATAAAAAACTACTAACTTCTTTTTTCCCTCCTCTGTCTTTATCTTCTTACTCTACTTCCTCACTGCTGAAGTTTATTGATCAGTTGATACAATTCTATTATGAGAAGCTGAGATAGACTTTGACGGTGTAACAAATTGAATACTATCTCTCTCCTAATGTAAGTCGCTTTGGGCAAAAGCGTCTGCCAAATACATAAATGTAAATGTAAAAGTTTTTCAGAGTGCTTGAGCTCATTTGTGAATGGACACCAGTACATAACACATAATTTGCTACTATTAATGCTAGCTTTAGGCAATTTTGCTCTATTTTCTGCAGAAACACCCACACCGGAGCACACAAATTTAGCATTTAGTAAGTATTTAGCATTTCTCCTGGTGCTCATGTCCTATTAAAATAAAGCAGTACGTCATGAGTTTTGTGTGGCGAATGTAAAGAAATAGGCATAGAAAGCAAAATCAGCCTTGTAGCTTGTTGCTTACATTAAACATATTAAGAAGAGACCTCATCCATTTATTTATTGAGGTTAAATCTTGAAGTATTTAGACAGGAATCAGTTCTAACGCATTTCTTTTGAAATTATCCAGGGCTAAAGAAAAAACATTTGAGACTAAAACTCTGGATGCCCAAGCCACAGACAACCCTTCAAACAATGCTAATTTGCTTATTTCACAGCAACATATTGAGGATAAAGTCTTTCAGAGGGAATAGATTAAAAGTTTAAATGATTAAATTGGTGGTTTCAAGCCTCCCATTTCAGATTTCTAATGCATTTTTCATAAGCCAAGAATTGAACACCAGTAGCACAAAGATTATTGTAGAGGAAGGTGTTTAATCAAACATGTTTTCCTCTAAAAAGATTAAAAAGAGCGAGACCTTTATCTGCTTAGGAGATAGTGGTATTAGCCGTGTCATCAGGCGAGAAGACGAATGGCTCCAGCAGAGGTAATGTGATGGTCAGGAACCACAAAATATTTTTTCATTTGGAAACACTTTCCTCATGTGGTGCCTTTTCATTATCAGTTTTCTAAGGAGATTTATAAAATATTCTATTTTCCTTCAATTCCATACTGAATCTAATGTCATGCCAGTGTGGCCTGGTTTGGTGCTTTCGTTTATATTAAAATGTTATGTATTATTAAATCATTGGATTTATTGTTTATCCTCCGGTGAGAAAATTTGCACACATGACTGTTAATTAAACTTCCAATAGACAGATTTAAGAAAAACATTCATTCATTCATTCATTGATCTTCATGTCGGCTTTATTCCCTTTCGGGGTCGCCACAGCGGAATGAACCGCCAACTCTCTGGCATATGTTTTACGCAGCGGATGCCCTTCCCTGCCGCAACCCATCACTGGGAAACATTCACACACTCTCATTCACACTTTAACACTATGGACAATTGTTCTTATTCAATTCACTTATACCGCATGTCTTTGGACTTGTGGGGAAACCGGAGCACCCGGAGAAAACCCACGCAATCACGGGGAGAACATGCAAACTCCACACAGAAATGCCACCTGCCCCAGCCGAGCCTAGAACCAGCGACCTTCTTGCTGTGAGACAACCGTGCTACCCACTGCGCCACCGTGACGCCTTAATAAAAAAAACATATAATTGGGATTTTATTAAGGATTCTATTATTAAATTCTATGTTACAAATATCGACGATTTTTCACAATAAATCAACTAATTGAAATTATTCCATCTATAACTCGAATAAGCAAACTCAGAACTCTTTCCATCCCCCTCTCTCATTTGTTAGATCCTCCTCCTTCAGCTCTGCTCCTCAGCAGGTTCACCACAAACCATCACCCTACCTTCAAATGTGCTGCTGGCCCTTTAAATCCTCTCCATTATAATTCCTGGAGCGAGCAGCTGGCCATAAAAAACAGCGAGAAAGAAACGGAAAAGCACATAGTCGCTTCAAAACACAAAGCTAGACACACACAGACATGCTTGCTCTCTCACCTTTTCCCATTGACATCTGAAGGAGGGGCGGGGGGACACGGAGGAGGATTTTCCAGCCAACAGAAGTGAACCAGGGAGGGAAGCAGAAGAAGTTTCTTCACAGACAGGCTTGGATCACTCTGCAAGACAATGCATTCTTGTCGAGTTTTACCTGCTCCGATTTTGGATTTGGTAAATCTGTAGAATAAAAATTCTTCAAGAGGTCTGAGACAGAGAGAGACTGAGTTAAAGGATGCTCCATCAGGTTTTAAGGATTTTATACATCTTGTCTTTTTTCTTTTTCCAAGGGGGCTTCATCAGGTAAGACAAGCAGGAGGATTTTGAAATAGAAGTTATTTTATTCAGGGGTGTTGTGTGCTTCGATTGTGAGTGTTTATAGAATCTTTGTTTGGTTAGATGTATAACAAGTGTTCCTGGACTTTAAAACTATTTATTTAAGGAACTTTCAGTATGCCATAAAATGCAGCCAAAGAGCGGTGTCAGTTCATGTGCATCAAACATTTTGACTGTCGTTATTGGAACTATTTAAACACTTTTATTCTGAAAAAATAAAAGATTAGTTAGCTGTTTAACCAGTGGTGCATGATTATATTTACTATGAAGTACTTTAAACCTGTCGAATACTAATAAAAAGCTAAATCCAGCAATAACCAAAAACTGCTTTACCCACAATAAGATTTGTCGGTACTGATTGAATTGAAATGATAAAAAACATTTAAGGATCAAGAAATGTTTAGTTTCAAAAAGAAAAAAAAGGAATGCCTTCAACAATGTAGCGTTTTTCTCCCTTTTAAAATTTCTCCCCTTCGACTTCTTGAATGAAAGCCTTGAAAAGTTTTGCTGTGAATGCAATCTTTCTTCCATGCCCTCATACAACCAGGTGTGACAGGGATGGAGGTAAATTTGCATAATCCTAAAGCTTGCAAAAATCTTCTATTCAGAGAGAACGAGAGACAGAGGCATGACGAGAAGACGCTCTTCACTCTAGTTTGACTGTTTGGAAGTAATGATGACCAAACTATTGAGGATTTGAGTGCATGAGACAGGATGAGAAGAGGTGATTGATGTGAGAACATGCAGTAGATGTTGCGTACGTCACATGTGACATGCACACAAGACCACACAAAAGCCAGGTTCTCTGAAGGGCCCCTGAAATGATATTCTTGTTCAATGGCACTCGCAGCCTCAGGATGTCAGACGGTAGACATTATGTGGGTGATTTAGAGTGGAGTGAAATGTGGAGACAGAGTTTGGAAAGAGCTGTCCAAGGCGAGGGGGCGAGGATCCAGCAGGTGGCTGATTATTAGGTAGACTTGTCACCTGTGTGAAGCAACACCACAGGGGAACCCAAGAAACAATGTTTCTCAGCATGTCTTTGCAGCCAACAGGTCAGCCGTGTAGTGATTGATTGAAGATAAAAGTGCCAGCATGTGTTTTCCCCATCATCTTTTCATTTTAAAGAAAAGTTTGGAAAAAAAACCTAACCTCTGGGACATCGTGTGAAAAGCATTACCTAGAGAAAAAAAGACTGACGTAGAGTGAAAGAGCTGCTGACACTGTGCATAGCAGATGAAACAGGAAAGAAATAGAAAGAATTATTTGATAGAAAATACAGGAGGACTTTCATTTCAGTTTTTAACTTGGCTTGAGAATATACCATTCCGTTCAATCAGCAAATAAATTAATTTCAATTTGTTCACAATAAGACACCAGTAAAACAAAAATTGAGAGGTCAATGGCTACTGAGCAGAATCCTTGTTGTGTAAATAGACTAGTACATGTGACTCTGATTAGCTGACTTCCATTCGAGGCAAGAATTTTGATTGAATTAGTCAAAAGGTTTCTAGTTAATAAGATATTAAACGTGGAAAACTATAGATTGTATTACTTTTATATGATTTTGCTTCAGAATTAATCTACACTGTGTTGACTTCTGTATTGACAGTATATGACTTTTGATTACCAGTTATTTTTAAATATTGGTTCTTGAGGTACCGCGTAGGTGTTCAGAGATAGTCCAGAGCACACTGTTGGGTTCTGGACACAACAGTTTACTTATTTGGTGCACTCGCTGCTTGGATGCAACAGATTGCGAAGTCCACATGCTTTTTGCCCACTATCATCAACCAATAAGGATTTGCTTGAAAGCAACAGGTGACTACATACAACATACTTAACCAGCAGTGATGTGTTTAAAGTCAACAAGATTTGTTGTTGCTGAGATCCTATTGTCATCATAGAACACTTTGGTTAAATTGGTTCATGCAAGTGGTGTTCATGGTTGAAGTGTGTTTACTTGATGCACTGTATGGGAAGTTGATGTTTTCTGGTACTTCGAATGAGTCATGCCACTGCTAACATATTTTAATAAAATGATTCGTTATATAAAGATTGTTGGAAAAAAGAGCTTCTAGCAACATCTGAATGCTGTCTCTGCTTATATCACAGCAACAATATATTTTATACACTACTGCAGAATATAGACAAGTGTTTTTTTTTCTTAAAAACTTTGCTCATGCGGCTTATATTCCGGTGTACTCCATAGTCTGGTAATATCATACCTCCATTGCTTCTTCATTGCATAGTAGAGGAAAGGTAACCTGATCCATGGTGATCATCAGGGGAAAAGGGGAAAGACCCAATCACCAAGCACACAGCTTTAACCCCTCACCAAGAACCAATTTGGGACAAAACTCTGCCATGGTGTCAACGTAACTGCCCTTGATGTACTGTACAGCACTCAAAATTGCAACTCTGCTCAAAATAAAGGTTCCGTTCAAAAAAAAAACACTACAGCTGTGAACGAAAGTGAATAAAGGTTTGTGCCTTTTATCTTGGAAGTAAAAGGCCAAAATTGTAACTGCAGGGGATTCTCCATTAAAGATAAGCATAAGGTCTACATTACTACTAGGAGGCCTAAGGGAAGACCTGGAATGCAAAAAAGATACAATGTCTATCTTTTGGCTTGGGAATAACTCCCCATTCTGCAAAAAATATTGAATTAAAGGGAACCTATTATAAGAAAAATCTACTTTTGGAAGAGGTTTGGACATAAACCTGTGCATTAAAGGTGTGAAGAAACTTGTTTAAACATGTTGGAGTTGTTTAAAATTCATCAAGTTATTTTTGGTAAATCAGTAAAAGTAAAAAGGCATCATACCATTTTCAGTCAGGTCGATTTATGATGTGTTAGCAGTTTATTACATAAAATCCTTGCCAAACAATGTTGATTGACATGTGTGTTTAATCGTGCCTTTTCCCACCAGTCCTTTTTGAAAATTCGGTAGTGGCAGTTGTTTACAAAGAGTTTAAGCTATCTCCCAGAAAAAAACTGCTGCTCAATTTCAGAAGATATTTCTCAATTCAAGACCCTTTACCATTATCAGTGACCCTTTACCATTATCAGGGGTCTTTGTATGCAGAATTTTCGTAAAATGCCTAATCCGTTCTAAGCCACACAGAAACAGCACTACAAATTGAAAATAACATGGAAAACCAGAGAAAAATAAACTAGGATTCTTCAATCCTTAAAAGTACACATTATAAATCTAATAAATAATAAAACAACATTTAATAAATTAACCAAGTAACAATAAGAAAACATTTTATAATATTAATAAATTGAAAAAAATGAATAACCCTTATGTTTCGAGGGAGGCGATGTGGGGAAGCGCTTGACAAGGTGGTAGAGTAGGAGAGCGGATGGTAGTGGAGGATAGGCATGACCATAAAAAAACACTTTGCCTAAAAGCTACCTGAAAATCATCACAAAATTAAGAAAGAAAAAGGAAAGCGTACATATGGACAGGGAGAGCTCTTCCTGAGAAGACATCATGGGGCGTCAGTCGACCATACTACACACGAACACACATAATAAGGGCTGGATCTGACCAATAGGAGAGCAGAACATTTGGTGGCACGTTGAATGTGGTCACAAATTCAAATATTGAATATGTGTTTTTCATACACATTTTTTGTATCTTGAAATTATTTTCGTATCATGAAACAAAATTTTGTCTGCATGGCCTTTTGTATCTTGAATTTTCTGTAACGTGAAGCATTAATATGTTGAGGTACCACTCGTAATAAAACATGCTCATAAAAGAAGACAGAAGCATAAAATCAACATAAAGCACTTTAGAAATTAGTTAAAAAAAACATCACACTCAAATCGTGTTAAAATACACAAAAGCTGATTGGAAGCCTATGATAAACGTTAACGTCATGTCAAAGTGTATTTTATGCAACCTTCAAGTTTCCACAGGAAACACTGGAATTGTATGCTAAGCTGTATTAATCACATAAAGAATGTTTCTTTTTCATTTATAATCACCACCTCTGAGTGGAACAAAATGTCTTTTTAAATCTCCTAATTAAAAATCCCATTCCAGGTTCACACAAAGGACTTGTGACTCTCACAAATATTTGTCTGTCAACCTCAGCAGCTATACGGGGCAAACACAGAGTGCAAAAAATTGCATACAAAGTGATAGATGGAGGATTTAATTCAGGGCTGCGTGACAACAGCACAAATGTTATCTTGATGTGAGAGTGGAACATGCAGCAGAGATAAACTTTTTGTTCTGAACTCATTTCAGAAGTGAGGAAACTCTTTAACCTCTCTGTCATACATGTAAACAAACTGATTATAAGCGAAAGTGAGCGAAAGTCCATTGTATTTGTTCAGCAATGGCTACAAATATGAACCATTTCTGATGCTTTTGGAACTTGACTGTGGTGAATTCCATTTCCATTCCTCTGCCAACTCCCAAACAGCACCTCTGTTAAAAAAATCATTTTAAAATAAAAACTTGACATGAAGTGTAACTAATGCATTTGGGCCAGAGCGCCTAATTTAAATGAAGGGCCTGTGGGATTCTTCTCTTGCTCCTAGTTTGACAGATTGAAGCCCTGTTGGAAGTTGCTGAACTATTACTAACTAAAATAGGTTGGCAGAACATTTACAAATTCCATATAAAATCTCAAAGCTGTTGCAATTATTTCAATATACTATAGCAAAAATGCAAAAAGACAGTGAAATGCTACATCTATCACTATATCCAAAAGCCAATCTCAACATTATTGTCATCTGTTTAAAAATAATGCTTAAAATAACGTTAAAATAACATAATTTATTTAGAAAAAAAAGTACTGGGAGAATTGTATGAGACTTTTATTCCTAGTTTAGTATTTCTAATTTTATTGATAGTTTCTGCTAATATTTAAATGTAAATTTCCTTAATGTTACTGAAATTTTATATCTGTACTTTATAATGTATATTTTAATAACATTGCCAAACATTGCTTGTACTTGAACCGAAGAGCACCTTTACATCAGTCCTGTTCACCGTCCTATACCGCAAGTCATTAGCAATTACTCTAAGGTTTTACCAGAATATATTCATTCAAGAGCTGAAGTCAACACATCAAAGGAACAAAGTTAAAGTCAAAACAAACAACATCATGCCATGGTTATATTATGTGACCTTTAAGTGTCCATAAACAGAAAAATATCAAGTTGAATGTTAACTTGTATTCATCACATAAAGAATGTTTATTTTCCATTTATAATCACTATTTCTGGGTGAAACAAAATTTATTTTTTAATCTGCTAATTAAAAAATTCTATTCAAGGTTGTTCACACAAAGCACTTGTTGCTCTGAAATATTTGCCTGTCAACCTTAGCAGCTACACGGGGCAAACCTGAGGCAAATGGGAGACAACCTGTTCTCTGTGCTCCCTGTATATCTTCAACAATGGGGACTGTCCACATGCATCAACGAAAGCGAATCACTGTCTATGAAGTGTATGACATTGTCTGATGTCTGACGAGTGGGAAGAAAGAAGCGAAGTTATCCGATAAGAAGATATCAGGAAGAGGAAAAAAAGCTAGTAAAAAGTTAGTCACAATAATTTCCAATGTTTTCTACAGAATGCATTTGTTAATGCAATTTTAACTGTAAAATGTGCAAAGTTTTGGAAATATGGATTTTTGCATTATTGTCTTAAAACTGGTCTACTAAGAAAAAAGTGTAACTTTTTCTTGGTTCTTATGAATAAAAAAAATCTAATTCAGAAAAGCTGCAGGGACTTCTATGCCTTAGCTTGCCTGAGCCCCCCCCCCTCATATATATATATATATATATATATATATATATATATATATATATATATATATATATATATATATATATATATATATATATATATATATATATATATATATATATATATATATATATATATATATAGCAAGCCAAAGACAACCTGGCTGTTTCTCTTAGTGAATCAGTTACAGACTGAATAATGTTATATTTACACAATGTCAAGTTAGAGTATGTAAATTATTAATATGGACAATATGGAATACAAATTATTCATTGGGGTCATGTCGTGTCCTTTATTACTGAGATGTAGATTTTATCAGAGTCTAATAATATCACTGGTTGTCCTATTTAAAAGTGTCCCAGAAGCAAAAAAAAATAACTTATTGAAAGGGTATCAAATACTGTAATCTAATATATAATAATAGTGATAATAATAATAATTTTGTATTCTTTAAAGCTTTAGAACCTTTGTCTTTCTCAAGTGCATACTTCAATATCAGCAAGCAGGAGCTCTTTACAGTTTTCTTCAATCCGGTGGAGAATTTCTTCGACAATATAATGGTCAGTGAATGGAGGTCTTGAGTTTATAATGAAAAAAACTAACTGAATGGAGAGCAAGAATAATTGACAGCAACCCTTGTAAAATCAGGGAAACAACACACTAACAAACTGTGCTACATGACAATGGATAATAAGCACAAGTAACAAACCCCAGTAGGACACACCAGTCTCTCTGTCTCCCTCTTTATCTTCTGCTTCCCTTTTCTGCTCACCAGCCTTTGTTACGTATGGCTGGCGAAGCAGTTTTGGGAGGGGAAGGTGAAGGGAGATGGAAGTTAAAGTGGGGATTACAACTGTGCTCGTCAGATAACACTATGTAAGCGTGCGAGGCAGCACTTTTTGGGCACGGAATGAGAACAAGAGTCCACTGGAGCCGTGTAATTCCTCTAAACGCTGAATAAATGATTAGTCTCCGTAAGGGAAGCTCTTTATTGTAGAACAAACTACATTCAAAAGCACTAATCTCAGTGTTTCAGGAAATGCCTAACGTGCTGACCTGCAGACGGGTTCAGAAATTGTGCTGCGTTGATCCAGTATTTGGTTTATTGATATTTCTTGTGTCACTGCAGTTTCGAAAGCGGCAATGCTAGCAACAGGAGATTCACTCTGCTGGGCAGTTGCCATGACAATTGAGGTTTATTGATCTATTTAGCTTATGGCCTTCTCCAATAACATAGTATGACAGCTGATTTTTCCCTGTAATGGAGAAACGGAAACTGTTTCTAATGAGAAAAACAGCAGTATAGTCAAGGAGGGATGCGGGCAGACTGAGGTCACGCTACAGGCATGAGAAACATGTTCATTATCATTAGCATGACTGATTGACTGTTTTAATAGGTGAAGTACAACAGGTCACAAGAGGCAGAGCCAGTGAGTCTGAGTTGACTGCTACAGTAAAATTCATGTGCAATTAGAGTATTTCTAGGTATTGTTCTTTTCCTTTGGTTGTTGTAAATATATTTAATGGGGAGCCAGGAGGAGATTCAACAAATAATTATTAAAATAATGTACAGGCAAGGACACCGAGAATCACACTGCAAGACTAACAACTGACAAGGAGCGAATGAACAAACCAACTTAAACACAGGACTAACAATAAGGAGATTAGATTTAAAAAAGTAATTTGGTAGCTGAATTGGAAACAAGTGGGCTTGGAACACAATGAAATCAGTAAAGAACAATTGGGGTAAAACCAAAAACAACAGCAAAGGAGTATAACTGAAAACCAGGACTGGATTCAGGAAGAACTAAAAATTGGAACGGAACACAAAATTTACAGCAAAATATTGACATTGTTTAATTCCAAGAAATTAATATAATCAAGCCTGGCTTTTTTTTCTTAACACAGAATATAGCTGTCAAATAACTAAATATTAACGATTACATTATCTACAAATGTTTAATGAATGAAATAAATGTCAAATGTCAAAATAAATGGAAGCAAACATCTGCCCATTACTCATCTGAATTTAACAATTTGTCAAGGAACAGATAAATGTAAGCTTAAAATCTTTAACGGTCTTGAGTTGAGACGCAATGGAAAAACTTAAACAGCCAGTATTGTGGTTCTGAGATCATATGTGTTTTGTTGTCTCAAACAAAATTATGACATCAATTCAAGGTCAAAAAACACTTTAATTTTGTAATAATATACATTTATTTCTACCAGATTTTTAAATGAACCCAAAATTATACCATTTATGGCTTGTTCACACAAATCTAATCTTTTTTGTGATGCAATCTGCAGCGATTGGTAGGTAGACTCAAATCTGCTGTTAGTGGACACAGCGTCTAACGCTTCAGAAATCAACAGTTATCATCGCAGTTACCGGTTTTGAATATAAAGATGCGAAAAGAGAAAAAAATTCCTTGGCATGATGCAACCGAATCACCACCGCTAGCAACTATGTTTTGAACAACACCTTTCCAGGTAACGTTGTATGAGAGGAGCTTAGTATGTTCTGTACAATCCTATGTGACTTTCGAAAAGACTTGTTTTATTGAATCTAAGTCGACACATTCTTTTTTAAAGATGATTACTTGACACACAAATACTTTTTTACGAAAAAAAGCTCAAACTGGAAGTTTCTCAGACTCAGACAGTTATCCACAGCATGAAAGATTATTTTCAAGGAGTCATAATACTGACTCTTTAACAGGCCACTAGCCAAAATTGCAACTTAGAGTCCTCCCTTCTTGGGTATGAAAACATATTCACTAGAGGTCAGCAGTCTCTGGAGGAAGTCCCTGAATGTGAGCAGAGTAGATTAAGTTAAAGACTCAACAGTAGAAAAGTACACAGCTAGACAGGACACAAAAACCCTCAGGAAGAAAAACATAGAACCAGTAATGGCAAGCCCAGATGGGGTGGTTTAGCGCAAGTGAGTGGCAAATGCTATAAACACCTTTAATGGTGGAACAGGACACATTTGGACACACTAGGCTGGACGAGACTGAACCTGACACAATTTCAATACATTTTCCACAATCAGACTGGATTACAAATTTGATGAGCTAAAAACAGCTTGCAGATGCAAATTTATAGGGAATGTCTACAACTTAGAGATCCTTAGTGAGTTCCCTGACAGATTAGTTCCAGCCTTGGGTAAAAACAGACAAACATGTAGCTTACAAAATAAATAAAAATACAGGTAAAACAGCTAATACAGGTATTCAACTAAAATGTAATGTCCGGTTACACCATTTCTTTGGAACCAGACGTCAACCTCAAACTTTTTTTAACCTGCCGGTCCTGCTAAGTTGAAAAAGAAAAGTCAAAAGTGATTGGCTAAGTGGAGTTGCATTGTTTAACTTGCAATTAATTGGCCAATTCGTTTGCAATGAAACGAAATATTACCTTCCTACCAACCGCCTTAGAGCCCATTCGATTTTCAATCAAAGCGCTCAGTTTTGTTTGTAGCTTCAGGTCCGTATAAGTTTCTGGGTCTAGATTTGGACTCAATGCTTTGCTTAACATAGATTGCCATTCTATCTATAAAAATACTGTTTCTAATTACCTGAAATAGACAATGATTGGAATTCACTATTGAAGAGTAGTAGGATATATTACTAAGGAGTTAGATTAAATATTTAAAGAGGCTAAATATTAACATTGTAGCTATAATATTAGATACCAAACTATTTTACATCTGTTTGGCTTTGACAAAAATTATTTTTCATGGTTTCTTTAGTCAAATCAAATTCCAATAGTCAAAGCAATACCTTTCCTGAATACAAAAAAGGTTGTGGCCAAAAGGTTGAATTAGACATGCATGACCATGCTGACTTGCTCTTTATCTCTGTCTGCACAACCAGCTGCAAGTCCATGCCCCATCTATTACTCAAGCGCTCCACTATCAGCTCATCCGGTCTTCCCATGTTGCTTCCCTCTTTTCCCTTTCTCCTATCTTTATTTTCCCCATCACCTTGGCCTCCAAGTTCATAGTTTCTGACCTCGAATTTTCCTGGCTCATGCTAGTCTGTATAGGGCACCAGAACGAGATATCTGGACGTCAGAAAAAATATCTGCATAAGAAGACGGAATCATCTTCTCCTGTTTGACTGTTTAAGAGATTGTTGTCATTGCTTCGACATAAGATGTAAGATCATGATCTACCAATAGTTAAATTGCTCTAAAGTAATTCAAGTTATTCAGCATGATTGTGTGGGTTAAACAATGGGTGGGTTTAACAAAAAAAGTGTGAATGGATCAAGGAAGGACATTAGAAGTCATCTATCAATATTTTACGTTATTTACATATTGCCCTTACTTTACTTATTCAGAAATTAGAGAAATGACTTGGTTCCAGTGGAGTCGTGTTCTCATTCTGTGCCCAAAAAGTACTGTTATTAAGATGTGTGTAGTTTTTAAGGGATCTAACTGTATTAACTAAAATGCCTTAGATAGGTAAGCACCCCAACCCTCACATCTGGGTCTCTTTGTCTCAAGTTATTCTGTTAGATCTGAAAGACTATCTCAAAAAGATCTTAAAATACATTTTTAGACTTGGAAATGTATTTTTGCCAAATAATTTATTCATACACTAAGATATTTTTATATCACAAAAAAAAACTTTACTTCCTAATAATTTAAAGATATTATAAAAGAGACATTAGTAAAAGCACTTTAAGCTGGGACAATACATGGAAAGGTTTAAAACAAGGAATTTTTTCTCTCTAATTTAGTGATCACAAAGCACTGTAGTACTGCACACTACTGGTTCAACTTATAAACAGAGATTTCTGGGAGAGAGGCCAAAGTAAGTCTAGACAGTTGCTTCTTTAACTCCCTTAAGCAAAGTACGCTCAGTGTTTCTAAGATTTTTGTATGACTTACCACCCACACTGTGACTGAACTAAGGAGAAGAGCAACGCTAACTCTCTTTCAAAGATTTATCACAGCTCTTCCAACATGAGCTGCTTCAAAATGTACTTGTAAGTTCTCGGTCAAAGATTACCAAAAAAACTCTCCTCTAGAGTTAAGTGCATTGGAGAGCCCTCCAATTAAAGTGGTTATTTCAAGTGTGCTTTGAAATCCCTATGGGGTCTCACTCGGTAAAGGTGAGCAAAAAAAAATCTGTACTCACCAGGAAAGTCTTAAGCCAGCACCAAATAGTAGAACACTAATGTTTTGTTCTGATCACTTGTCAGCATAGATCACGGTTCCTGGTTTCCAATTTGCATAATACCGGCACAGTACCAAAATAGTATCACAACCAGAGAGAAAAAAAACCACTCATTGTATATAACATGCAGATTGTTTTAAATATGTCATGTAAAACTAGGGCATTTAAGTAAAAAATCTAGCCACAGGGGTTTAATCTAGCCACAGGTGTTTCTAGCCAGTGACTTCTGTGCCGGTCCCAAGCCCGGGTTGCGTCAGGAAGGCCATACGGCGTAAAACATGCCAAAACCAAATATGCAAGTCATCAATTCTATTTCCATACCGGATCGGTCGAGGCCCGGGTTAACAACGACCGCCACCGGTGCGGTTGACCTACAGGGTGCCGGTGGAAATTGGACTACTGTTGGTCAAAGAAGGAGAGGAGGGAGAAGGATTCGTAGGCAGCAAGAGAAGAGGAAAGGCAAGAGTATAGGTCTGAGAATAGGGACCCTCAACGTTGGTACAATGGCCGGGAAAGGTAGAGAGCTGGCGGACATGATGGAGAGAAGGAAGGTAGATATTCGGTGTGTGCAGGTGGAAGGGTAGCAAAGCGCGTAGTATTGGAGGGGGATACAAACTGTTTTACTATGGTGAGGATAGGAAGAGAATGTTAGCGAGGGCAACAGAGGTGATGAGGAAGTGATGGGCAGGTTTGGTGTTAAGGAAAGGAACCCAGAAGGACAGATGGTGGTGGACTTTGCCAAAAGGATGGAAATGGCTGTAGTTAACACTTATTTCCAGAAGAGGGAGGAACATAGAGTTACCTACAAGAGTGGTGGTAGGAGTACGCAGGTGGACTACATCCTAAGTAGACGAGGCAATCTGAGAGAGATCACTGACTGCAAAGTAGTGGTAGGAGAGAGTGTAGCCAGACAGCATCGGATAGTGATGTGTAGGATGTTTCTGGTGGTCAGGAAGAAGAGGGGAGGAAAGATGGAAAAGAAGACCAAGTGGTGGAAGTTGAAAAAGGAAGACTGTTGTGAGGAATTCAGACAGAAGCTGAGACAGGCTTTGGATGGTCAGGAAGAGCTTCCAGAGGACTGGGAAACTACAGCAGAAGTGATCAGGGAGACAGGTAGGAAGGTGCTAGGTGTGTCAGCGGGAAAAAGGAAAGAAGATAAGGAAACATGGTGGTGGATTGAGGAAGTACAGGACATCATCCAGAGGAAGAGGCTAGCTAAAAAGAAGTGGGACATCGAAAAGACTGAAGAAAGTAGACCAGACTACAATAAATCACAGCGCAGGGTGAAGAGGGAGGTGGCAAAGGCCAAACAGAAGGCATATGATGAGTTGTATGCCAGGTTAGACACGAGGGAAGGTGAGAAGGAATTGTACCGATTAGCGAAACAGAGAGACAGAGATGGGAAGGATGTGCAACAGATAAGGGTGATTAAAGATAGAGATGGAAGGGTTCTAACAAGTGAGGAGAGTGTGAAGAGAAGATGGAAGGAGTATTTGAGGAGTTGATGAATGAGGAGAATGAGAGGGAAAGAAGGGGGGAAGAGGTGAACATTGTAGAGCAGGAAGTTGAAAAGATTAGAAAGGATGAGGTGAGGAAGGCTCTGAGGAGAATGAAGAGTGGAAAGGCTGTTGGTCCAGATGACATCCCTGTGGAGGTGTGGAAGTGTCTAGGAGAGACAGCAGTGGAGTTCCTATCTAGGTTATTCAACAGGTTTCTAGAGAGTGAGAAGATGCCTGAGGAATGGAAGAGAAGTGTCCTAGTGCCAATCTTTAAGAACAAGGGTGATGTGCAGAGTTGTAACAACTACAGAGGTATCAAGTTGATGAGCCACACATTGAAACTCTGGGAAAGAGTAGTGGAAGCTAGGCTAAGAAGGGAAGTGGATATTTGTGAGCAGCAGTATGGCTTCATGCCCAGGAAGAGCACTACTGATGCAATTTTTGCTCTGAGAATGCTAATGGAGAAGTACAGAGATGGTCAGAAGGAGCTGCACTGCGTCTTTGTGGACTTAGAGAAAGCGTATGACAGGGTGCAGAGAGAGAAGCTATGGTCCTGTATGAGGATATCAGGAGTGGCAGAGAAGTACGTCAGAGTAGTTCAGGATATGTATGAGAGGAGTATGACAACAGTGAGATGTGCTGCAGGTCAGAAGGAGTTCAAGGTGGAGGTGGGGCTACATCAAGGATCGGCTTTGAGTCCCTTCTTGTTTGCTATGGTGATGGACAGGTTGACAGATGATGTCAGACAGGAATCTCCATGGACAATGATGTTTGCAGATGACATTGTAATCTGTAGTGAGAGTAGAGAGCAGGTGGAGGGACACCTGGAAAGTTGGAGGTCTGCTCTAGAAAGAAGAGGAATGAAAGTCAGTTGTAGTAAGACAGAATACATGTGTTTGAACGAGAGGGAGGGAAGTAGAACAGTGAGGTTACAGGGGGCTGAGGTCAAGAAGGTGGAGGAGTTTAGGTATTTGGGGTCAACAGTCCAGTGCGACGAGGAGTGTGAAAAAGAGGTGAAGAGGCAAGTGCAGGCAGGTTGGAGTTGGTGGAGAAAAGTGTCAGGGGTGTTGTGTGACAGAAGAGTGGCAGCAAGAATCAAAGGAAAGGTGTACAGAACAGTAGTGAGACCAGCTATGATGTATGGGTTAGAGACTGTAGCAGTGAGGAAGAGACACGAGGCAGAGATGGAAGTAGCAGAGATGAGGATGTTGAGATTCAGTTTAGGAGTGACAAGGATGGACAAGATTAGGAACGAGCACATCAGAGGAACAGCTCAGCTTGGTTGTTTTGGAGAAAAAGTCAGAGAAGCCAGATTGAGATGGTTTGGACATGTGCAGAGAAGGGATAGTAGTTATATTGGTAGAAGGATGTTGGAGATGGAGCTGCCAGGCAAGAGGGCAAGAGGAAGGCCAAAGACAAGTTATATGGGTGTGCTGAAGGAGGACATGAAGGTAATTGGTGCAAGAGTAGAGGATACTTAGGCCAGAGTTAGGTGGAAACAGATGATTTGCTGTGGCGACCCCTAAACTGGGAAAAGCCGAAAGAAGAAGAAGAAGATGTAAAACTAGGGCATTTAAGTAGACATCAATTTTCCACAAGCAAATTTGATTATGATTGGTATTCATGAAATGTTTTTATTATGATTATTCACCTACCTTTTATATCGATAAGCAACGATTGTGTATTTTTCCAACAAAAATTATTCAATTGTAAAACATGACAATTACCCTAAAAATTTGGCAGAAATAATAAATATTGTTTATACCTAGTTTTAGTGCATTAAAAGGTAACAAATTTGTATTAAATGTTGTAAGTATCTGGCCTCCTGGATTGATTTTCTAGTTCAAACGTCCCTGATTACATTTGATCCCAGTTTTATAACTTACAGTAGAGTTGAAGCCCATGAGCTTGTCGGGACCTGACCAATTGGGTTCGGTTAAAGGTCAATTGTTATCATCTTACTCACATTCGGGTTGGGCTTGACCAGACCGAAAAATAGATATAGATACACTCTTTAGTTGATTCCCCAACTAAACCAAGGTTTGAGGTGGAGACATCCGTCTTAGGTAGAGACTTTGATTACAGTTGAATACAGTGGAACTTATTGCAATGGGCAAGATTTGATGTGTTATGGCTTGTAGGGGGCAAGAATGTATTATTTTGTTTCATTACAAAATTGTTATCGTATTTTAGAGTACTGGTTAGAGCACTGTTCTGATTGTATTTGAAAGCTTCCAGTTAATATTATGGACCCTTCAAGCATATAGTTGTCATATATTTCATTTCTCAGAGTTTCAGGAAAGCTCTGAAAAAGTAACCTACTGCTTTTTATTTGAGAAGGATGCTCTTAAAGTGTGGTAAGAGCTTGACCCAAACTGAGTTTTATAACACAGCATGTGACAACTTTGGTGCACTTTTAGGTCCCTGTTTAGGGTGTTCTGACAGGTGGAGTTTTGTCAAAGCCATTTGAGGGTAAAGTGAGCCAAGCCTACCGCAGGAAGGGAGCTATCCAGCAAAACAATGAGCGAGGCAGTTCCCTGAGGCAGGCAGATGGGAGGTCTAATTACTTAGAAACCAGAAAGCAGTGAATTACAAAAAAATAGTAGAAACTGCAATTTAGTATATAATTAGTGAGCCATCAATGAATTCCAAAGTCGTTCTTTTGAAGACCAAAGAAAATACAAGGAAATATAATGATATGACATAGCACAACTCGAAGTAAATACGTTCTATTTTTGTTCCAGAATTATCACATTTGAGTAAATTTGGGCAAATTGTAGTTTGTTGAATTTGATAAAATGTTGTTTAAAACATCACCAATTCTTTGTTCCAGTTTGTAAAAATATTCAAGAACACAATAAGAATCTTTAATACAACCTTTAATACACCACCTTTATCATCCAGCATTGGTGTGTTGCAGATCCTAATTGGACACTAACATTACATATGCACTCGTGTGAGGTGTGCTTTTAGGTGACAGCAACTCATTCATTGTCACTAGACAGAAAAGCCGAGTCTGTTCTGTTGCTGAACTTCAGTCATCAAACTCCTCCATTGTCTGGCCTTCATTTCTCTGTCACACCTGACTTCCAGCGCAATTTCCCAGTACTCTCAATTCATTAACCTGAATGGCTAATAAAATAATCACCCAGCAGTACTAACTCTGACAGGAGGCTAATATTCATTTACAGTTCATCTACCCATTAAAGATGGTATGGTAAGGTATTGTACTTTCAAAGATAAATATAAAAGACTTTTTCATCATCATTTAGAGCATTTGTACTTTAAGCAAATGAAATATACTTATCTAGCTACATGTAGCAAACTCGCACGTAGACTTTAAAGCACAAGATCTTTAAATATCCAGGTAATAGCAAAAAAAAACTACAATTGTTATTTCAGATAACGGATAGGAATCAAACCAGAGATGGGTGACGAAATTTATAAAAGTTAGGTTTTAGAAAATATTTATTGATATCAAAAAACGTATTTTTTTGTAAATGTTTGGATTCTTATTGGGTTTTAATAGTTCAGAGCATACAGATTTGTCTGAAATTACAATGTTTTGCCAAAAAAAGGAAACATACACAAAATAGCTCCTAACACCCAAACAGCAGATTGGTGATTATGAACATCTATGGCTCCAGCTGACAGAGAAGATATATCAGGACCCTCCTGGGAGGGTGAAACCGATAGGCTATACTGCTTATTGCACTGACAGAACCGATCATGTCACGAAAAGACCCTTCACAGCTATTTGTCTGTGCGCTGGCACCCCCAGACAAGTAATCAGAAAAGTTGGATCGCTGTCTCCAAAGCTGACTAGAGACAATCCCCACTGACCAAAGGTCTGCTAGCAAATTAGATTGCTAGACTGTGAGGGGGTGACACAGCGGGATAATTTCTTGCATGTCATTATTTAGATTTTCTCACTAATTTTTCCAAAATGACAGGTGTTCCCATTTCTTTACGGTTTGTAAGACTAATTACTATTAGACATGTTAAGGATTGATTAAATTAATTTAACTTAACGTTTTGGGGAATAAACAACCAGCAAACCAAAGCAAATTTATATAACCAAGCAACTGTAATTTTTTTCTCTGCTCTTTACCACCACTAGAGTTTTATACTTTGATAAAATATTATTTTGCACCCATAATTTCACAATATTATTTCTGTGTTACACAAAAGACATAAAGTGCTACTCTTTATTAAATAGGATTTGCACCCATAATTTCAAAAATAATTAATTATGTCTTAAACAAAAGATATAAAGTACTATACTTTATTAAAAAAGGATTTCCACCCCTAATTAAAAAAAATATTTATTCTGTCTTAAACAAACATTTAAAAGTACTATACTATTTTAAAAACGATTTGCACCCATAACTAAAATATAGTTAATTCTGTCTTAAACAAAATATGCACATTTTGGAAATAGAATCCCAAATTTCCAGAAGGCAGAGTAAAGTTCATCGACTCTCATTATAATTACGGCACACAGGAGATTTAAGCCAATATATTGTGAAAGCTTTAGTTAAACCACAGTTAAAATAAATCAGGGATCTTAAGGGACTAGTGACTACAGGCAAAAGGAAAGATCAGATTAAAAACTGAGCCCCTCACAGCATTTTTGAAGGGTTTCTGCAACTCAGTATAAATTTAGCTGAGAAACATGATCTAATCTAAAGGGTCTTCTGAGATATAAGAACCAACCTCCTGAGGTGAAATAACGCTCTACTGTATGAGTTAAATAATGCCATCTATGGATTTTGAGCGTCAGCTGGTCTCAAATGTTAATGTAGTTAAAAGGTAGTACATTGAGGTGCCTTTTCAGTGGGTTGTCCCATATAGTTGTTATGACTATTAAGAACAAAAAGCGATTGGAAGCGATTTTAATTATGTTGTAGTTATAAAGAACAAGAGGTTTTGTAGGAAAAGTGTTGTGAAGCACTGTTTATCATACTTCTCATTCAAACCAGATATTTTAACATGCATAAATCTTTTTCGCTCAACTAACTTCCTAACCAAACAGTTAAAATGGATTTGAAACTGAGGACATCACAATCCAAAGTCATTTCTTAGTGCTCCAGTTGATCGCTATATTAAATCTTCTCGAAATTCTTTGGAAAGTCCTTAATAGACTTAATATAGTAAAACATCTGGAATGCAATGAGACACTTAAAACACACCAAACCATTTCACACACACTGACACAGTTAAAACACATGGAAACACTTGCACGTTACACTGAATGTTCTCTCATGCACATGCTCTGACTGAAAGTGTGTGAGGTACATGTTCACAACTTGCTGAAATCATAGTTTTGTTGTAACCAGAAGACACCTGGCATTTAAAATATTTCTTGAAGTCTATAAATACCAAATTTTTTTCTTGCTGATTTTTGCCTGATGTTATTGGTAACTCTGGTGATATTTTACCATCTCTATTCTGTCTTTTGAGGCATAGAATGTTTTCAAACTTCACTAACATGAAAGCACCTTCTACTTATACTGAAATACCTTCCTTTCTCCTTGAAAATTATGCTACATTTATGTGAGAGATTGAGATAACATTCTATCTAATGATAACGGTAATTAGTTTGAAGCATTTTTACAGTGATCGCACAAGATAATACAGTGAGTTGGCAGGAGTAACTAGTGTAGTGCACACATGTTTTAGTGTGTTTAAAGTGTTTCATTGTGTGTGTGTTAAGTTGAAGAACTTAATGAAGACTTAATGACAAATTCATTTTTTATGTGAAATCTTATTGTTTTTGGTGAGTTTGTTTCCATTATAAAAACATAGACATGCTGTCTGTCTTCTGTATGAACAAATGCAGCTCCAATGTAACACGCATACACAGAAGAGGAAACTACGTCCCCCAGAATGCATTGCTAACAGAATAACACTAGAATGTGAAATCTTTGTGGGCGTAAATACAGGTCCTTCCCAAAAAACTAGCATATTGTGATAAAGTTAATTATTTTCTATAATGTATTGATAAACATTCTTTATGCCATGATTTTGGCATATAGCTCATGAAAATCCAAAATTCCTATCTCAAAAAAATTGCATATTTCATCCGACCAATAAAAGAAAAGTGTTTTTAATACAAACAAGTCAATCTTCAAATAATTGTGCTCAGTTATGCACTCAATACTTGGTCGGGAATCCTTTTGCAGAAATGACTGCTTCAATGCAGCGTGGCATGGAGGCAATCAGCCTGTGGCACTGCTGAGGTGTTATGGAGGCCCAGGATTCTTCGATAGCGGCCTTAAGCTCATTCTCTATGGGGTTCAGGTCAGGAGAGTTGGCAGGCCATTTGAGGACAGTAATATCATGGGCAGTAAACCATTTACCAGTGGTTTTGGCACTGTGAGCAGGTGCTGAAAAATGAAATCTTCATCTCCATAAAGATTTTCAGCAGAAGGATGCAGGATGTGCTCCAAAATCTCCTGATAGCTAGCTGCATTGACCCCGCCCTTGATTAAAGACAGTGGACCAACACCTGCAGCTGACTTGGCACCCCAGACCATCACTGACTGTGGGTACCTGGGGAATGCGACACCTGTAGCCCATTTCCTGCACATGCCTGTACATGTTGGCTCTGAATGTTTCTACTCCAGACTCAGTCCACTGCTTCCACAGGTCCCCCGATGTCTGGAATCTGTCCTTCTCCACAATGTTCCTCAGGGTTCTGCCACACTTTTTCCTCTTGACAGACTTCCCACTGAGGTGTCTTAATACAGCACTCTAGGAACAGCCTATTCGTTCAGAAACTTACCCTCTTGCTTGAGGGTGTCAGTGATGGCCTTCTGGACAGCAGTCAGGTCGGCAGACTTACCCATGAGTGCGGTTTGAGTAAGACCTAGACTTGGAGTTTTCAAAAGCCTCAGAAATCTTTTGCAGGTGTTTAGAGTTAATTAGTTGATTCAGATGATGCGGTTAATAGCTCGTTTAGAGATTTCATGAGCTGTATGCCAAAATCATCAATATTAAAGCAATAAAAGTCTTGAACTACTTCAGTTGTGTGTAATAAATCTGAAATATATGAAAGGACATTACAGAAAATAATGAACTTTATCACAATAAGCTATTTTTTTTTTAGAATGACCTGTTCCTGTTACTATTTCAGCACAAGAACATCTTTTCCAGTGACTTGTATCTATGAGAAAAAAGTGTTGTTCTCAAGACAAAATTTGTGAGAAAAGTTGGGCTCAACGAACATGCCTTACAAATGTGACCTGGCTGTTCAGACTGACAGCAAAAAACAGGTATTGGATTCAGGAACCACAAATTACAGTGACCTGTGTCAGTTTAAATAAGCTGTTCAGACTGTCCTAAAAATTTAGATACAGGTCATATATAAACAAAAAAAATCAGATTTTGGTCACTTTGGGTTGCGGCCTGAATGTAGCCTTAGTATTTTTCAGTGTGCTTTACCCTAAAAGGCTTAACATAAAATTCTACTTTAAATTAGTATGAAATCTTGCAAAACCACTTTTTTTTATCATATTCTTTTTTTTTATCATATCATACTCTTTCGCATACCTTCTCACAAAAAGGCTGCACAAATTTTATTATAGGTGCTTTTCTATAAAGGCATCTGACCAGTTGCAGCTTCAGGGCAGTAGGTGACTGACTTCACACATCACCGTGACGTTCGTCTCCATGGACACTGTAACATTACCAGAAAAAGATCAAATCAGCCAGGACCAACAAACCTCAGATTGTTTCCTTCCCCCAAGGATGATACTCAAAGGAAAGAGTGAACAATATAATGTCATGATAGAATGATAGAATGAGACAGACAGCACTGAAGTGATCTGATGAAAACATGAATCTGATAATTGAGCAATCTACTATAATTGAGTTAAACAGCGCATTTACCTCAAACGATCCCTCTTTAAACTCACCTGAATGTTCATCCTTCTAAATATATAGAGTGTAAAATATACTTGAGAGCGAGCATTGAACGAAATGACAGGCTCTACAATCTATATTATATTGTGCTAATAGCGCCGCAAACCTTGCTATCCTTCCATGGATGTCTAATGGCCATCATTTTATTTTGCATGTGGTAAAAATGGTCTGCTTTAAAAATTAATATGCTTTCTAATCACTGGCTTGCTAATAAAAAGCCATTAGCAGCATATGTTTGTAAGTCATGTGCAAAGACTCTGCTGGGACTGGGGAAGCTAGGTCATACTTTATATCTTATGCTCTATGTTATGTTTCCCTAATGAATTCATATCATACTGGTAAGCATTGGATTGATTGGTTAAAGGTTCATGAAAACCTTGAAGTAAAAATGGATAGACGTTATAAGTTATGATTAGTGTCTAACTGCATGTTTACACCAAGAAAGGAAGTTGGATCATTTATTTGCAAGTGATTTACGAGTTAATTTAAGTGCGCAAATCTAAATCTAAATTTGATCGAATATAGAGATCCGTGGAGCTGGTAGATTAAGTAAAAAATTGTACTTGAAAAAAAAATGGTTTGTGCGCAAAATCTAAATTAATCGATTTTTCAGGTACATTTTTTTATATGGTTTGCAAACCTTACTTACATTTGTAAAACATTTATACATTATATTCACTCCATACTGGTTTTGTGCTGTGGCAGTGTATATATTGTGCTTTCATTTTCAAACACCTGTGGAAGGTCATTTTGAGATGTGCTCCACAAAAAACTCTCATCTCACTTCACCGCACTGCAGTCCATGCCCAATTCCGGAGAATTTTGAAAATGAATAGTTAACTGAAACAGGTGGTTTCATAGTTCTTTAATCAGCATAGCGGTGTATAACTAAGACCATACTCGTTTCATTTTGCGAGGTTGCATTTGCAGAAGTTAGTCTTGGTAGTGCAAGCAGAAATTGGTGTGTAGAAATACATACCTGGTGAGCTGTCCATAGGAGGGCTTAAGGTTTGGGAAATAATTGAACCCCGAATACACCCTTCAGTGAGGCGAAAGGAAGGGGTGGTGGAGGGTTTTTTGCTGTTGCTTGCTCAATGAGATTGGGTGAATTGATAACTTATAAAGACTGGAACTCCAAGCCTAATACAGAGACCACCCTGTGCTAATTGACTCCCCAAATTTTGTTTGTAAACATCACTTTGTGAATTGTACGGATGTCACTGTGCAGTAAAATCCAATACAAATTAATTTATTAGTATATCTTATCTTAGTTATTTAATGGAGAAAAGTTTTTTTTTGTTGAGAAATTAACCCTACTTTATTTTTGCTTACAATTTTTTAGTGGTTTAGGGGCTTGAAGCCAATAGCTAGCAACATTCAAATTAAATTAATATATAAATAGGACTTGCACACACAAAAAAACATACAGTAAAACTCAGTTTGGATTTTATCCCTGCCTAAGACTAACTAATTCCTTATTTTAACTCTAGTCAGAGCAGGACCAATTAATATTAACTAATAGCTTTTTTTTCTTTATAGCACTCTGCTTGAATATGTGCCATCTCTTTACTATATTTCCAACTAACCTCATCACAAGCCTAATATATAAGAAATCTCAAAGCCTAGAATCATGTGTACATTCCATTTTTGAGGTGCTAAAAATTTGTCCAACCAGAATGGTTAGACCCACTGAGAAATATCTCAGACAAATGTGTTTGAAAGTCATTACCATACAGAGCGCAGTTGAGACAACAGGGCAATATCAATTACATGATGGGAAGCAGCCTCTAATAGAATAAAGGTTAGAGTTTCACTTTAATTTGATTCATACTGTGCCAAATATACTAAGCTCAAGGCTTTTCAAGAACGTGTGACTACAACGTTGCAAACAATAGATGGTTTGTCTAGTTTTGACTTAGGACTTAAGGGGGCTTAGGTCCAGATACTGGTCACTGTTTTGCAATAAGAACTCCTGCTGAGCCCCTAGATAACATATTTTAGAAGTTATTTGGGTCTCATCTGAAATTTTTTATATTTCATGAATTGTTAGAGTGGTCCCAAAATCTGCTAAATTTTCATCATATTTTTTTAAAGAGTCAAAGATCCTAATAAGTCTCAGGAGTAAAATTACTGCAGAGAAAACATCGAGGAAGTATCAAAGCAGGAAACAATGTTAAATAATCTCGTCATTCCACAGACAGAATCAAGGATCAGCGAGTGCCTGGAAAGGTCAGACTGATTAAAAGTCCAATATTACCATCTCAGTGATGCAGGAAAAAGCCCAAGCCTCTATTAAACCTGTTATTTGCAAAGTGTCCAGCGCAGAAATTACCAGCACAACACAGTGGCCCCATGACTCTGTCAGACAAGAGGCAAACACTTCACAATAAGAGCAGTTAATTACTGGTTGTCTCTTCATTAGTTTTCATCTTGTCCTTTTGCCAGAACTGATTTTCTCTTCTCCTTAGCTCCACTTTTCATCTCTACCCCCAGCAGCCAACTGTTTACTCCATGGCGTCCTGGGAATCCCCTAAGCATCTGCCTCACACTGTTTCCAAGCATTTCCACACCACCACTCACACTTTGAAGAGTAGCTCCCAGAATCGCACGGTTACGTGACTGGATTGCTTTGCCGGTACAGTTCTGTCTAGTGGGAATGGGTTTGAGATACTGTGAAGTGAGCAATTGGTAAAGGCAGTTATTAAAAATTCATGAAGGCTGAAACAGGGGTCAGCAATCTCTCGAGACCATTAAAATATATGGTCATCGGCCTGCTGATGCCAAGTCTAAATTGGTGCTATGGGTTGTTTCCTAGGTTCCTCTGAAAAGTTCAGAGAAAAGCTAGTTTTATTTTGATCTTTAATTTTACCCCTTCAAAACTTTTATGCATTGTCGATGAAAAATTAAACATGCTATGATACATTATGCTGATGTATTCACTATCTGAAGTCATTTCTGATGACTAAGAACTTAGAGGGGTGTTAAATCATGAGTCTTTCCACATAAAAATTAAAAGAAAAACTGTAACAGGGAGAGCACAAGCAGATGAAACACAGAGGCTGTGTGAATTAATGTGAGGCAGCAGTGTAGTTTCACAGGGCAGTGGGTCGATTATTGAAGTTAATTAATGACTTTTTAATTGAACACTGTTGACAGACTGCTTTTGTGAGAGATGGCAGGTAATCACATGTGACTTCTCCAGTTAATCTCTTCTGTGCATCTGAAGAATTAATTTTATGACCTTTGTGAACTTTGCTGTTGACTACGTAACAGATTCATAACACTAAGTTCCACTTTTATTTTGTCATGATGCATGTGATTCTAAGAGCTTAAATTCCAGCTAGTGTCAACCAAGTACTTTGTCTTGTAAAGTATCTTACTGCGATCTTACGGAATGTAAACTAATTAATCGCACTATTTTTTTATAAATTTCTTTTTTATTGATTAATCACAATGACAAGAGTGAACCTTTTTAAATTTATAAAGGTAAATTCGAAATACTTCATGTAAATATGAACTATTTAAATTCAAAATAGGATTGTTTTTGGAATTTTATGTATAACTTGTAGCTCAGGTTTTGTCATGTAAACAACACACAATAAACCATCAATATGCTGCAAATTAACTTTTTGCTTCTCTTCTTTGGTGGCGGTTTGTTGTCTCTTCAGACTCTTGTTTTCCAGGACTCTTAACAGCTTGTTTAGCAAAACCTCATTCCTTTCATCTTTGGGAAGAAACAATTACAGTAGTGATCTTCATCTGTATGATATTAGTGCTGTCCTTCCTTTAATATTCTGAGGTAAAATCATGTTTGAATTTAACTATAGGCTGACCATCCTCTGTTGACGCTATAATTTTGCAAGTGGCATAAAGCTGGAAATAGCACTGAGCAGGAGAATTTTTCATTTACATGATATTGTTCAACAACATATTTATTTCTTCTTCAACTTTTTACTGTTGTTTTACATTACCTTGAACGTATTTTCATTTTATGTAGCATACCTTGACAGTCAGGGCTGGACTGGGACCAAAGAAAGGCCCTGGCATTTTTAACCATGGTGGCCCACCATGATTTTTTACAAGATATGCCATGGCACATACAAAGATTACTGAGACACAGGATTACAGCCATGTATTTTCTTTCCTTTTTTAGGGTATTGGCACAAAACACACAGTAGTTAATTGTTTTACATCAGTAATCAACATTTTAAAGAGTTTATCTGTTGAGTCAGTATTCACATTATATTAGCAAAGAGTAACGTTAGCATAAACTCGTGCTATAAATTGCATCAATCTTATTTAAATTCTGAATATCTGGTTAAAAACCGTTCATTTAGGGTTAAAACTATTACCAAACATACTACAACATCTTTCTTCTTTCCAACTGCAGACATTAGCGATGCATTAACTTTGGAGCATCTTCGTGTCGTCACAACTTGCGCGAGCCTACTAGTCTAGCGCAGAGAGAGGAGAATTTGCATGCGCGTGACTGTCTTCACTCTTAAGAACCTCAACAAAAGTTTATTTACATGTGCAGGAATATTCCAGACATACGTAGGAACTTTTAGCATTTACTTTAGAATTTTGATACATTGACTGCCAACCCTACTATTTTTCCCCTGCCAAAAGAACAATAGAAGTGCAAGACATCCGTTTCCAGAGACGACTAAACCTGTTACTCCACCCAAAGTCCGAGGATACCGGAACATTTACAAGCTTGATCAGAGGCAGGAGGGAGGGCTTGCTATTTCATTGGACAAGCCCAGTGTCTGTAAAGATAATCAACCAATTAGCTGTGACTTATGTGTCAGACACACACTTACACAGCCGACTATGTGTGGGTGTTTTTTTAATACATGACAACCCGGCCCAAAATTGTGTGTCGGCCAACCGGTCTTTGCCTGGTACAGTCGATGAGCAGTCCTTGCCTGTTGACAGTGGACACGTATTGAGCTTTAAGTGCCCAACAATCTTGCCCAACATTTAGCAAGCACACTTTCAAACCCACTGTCGTGAATGGAAACCTGACATTTTGAAATAGTATTTCTTTTCCAATTTACTTTTCTAAGTCTCCTATCAGTAAAATGTATGGTTTTCAAATAAACAAGATGTTAGTTAATGAGTTTTAACTCGCAATATACACAGAACTGTGTCATATTTAATTTAATTGGTCCATTGATTTGATTCAAATTAATGTTAACCCAATCATTCTAATTACATACCAAGATCTCTAAAATGTATTTTACATATTCTTTAGTTGAATGTAAAATAGTTTAATTACATCTCAGATATTTTAAGTTTAATTAAATATATATAATTATGTTTAATTAAATATATTAGTTTAATATCCTCAGATATTTTTAACTACCTTAAAACAACCAGTTTGTTTATTGTCTATGGGATACATTTGACCTTGATACCCTTATATGAATCCTGCTTATAATAACTCCATATCTGAGGGAATCACCAGCTGCAAGTTGAGCACTTTTAAACTAAAATATGTCTGCATATACTTAAATCTGTTTAGAAACACAAAAACTGTTTACTGCATAATATCCGTATTATATCTGCCCATATTAGATCAATTATATCTACCCAACTAAATGTGTCTTTGAAGTACTCTTACTTGTAAAATCTGTTTTTATTGATTATTGAAGAAAAAAAAACTATTATCACCTGGCATGTTTCATTGTAAACAAATGTTTTAAACACTTTCACTCTGTTTTTTGGAAAAAGAGTGGAGTTGCAATCATGGGTTTGCTTAAAGCATGCAGTTTAAAAGTATTAAGGTCATTAGAGCTGCTGGAACTAAATTTATATAGCATTTATATAGCCTTACAGTTGTATTTAGTTACAACCTTGCTTTGTTTCATTTTACATCGCACTACTTTAACTTTTATTTATCCATCCATCCGTCCATCTTATTGTCCTCTTGACCGTGCTACCCTCTGCGAAACTGTGGCACCCACTTTTATTTATTTACTAATTTTTATTTATTTAAGTAATTCTCTTTTGTGCTATGTTTTATGCTCTGTGTCTCTGTATGCACTTACTGAAGCCAATTCCTAGTAATATGGAAACCTCTTCATTCCATGGCAATAAAACATAATTCCGATTCTGATAAGTGTGCGATCTGTGAATGATGGGTTACAGCAACCTGTTTGAGGTGTAAAGAGGTCTCTTGCTAAATGTGAGCTTGACTAGCTACACTGTACTGAAACTTAAACATTATGCATTACAAGGTATAGGGAAAAATTGGATAATGAATAAGCATGTGTTGCTTTGGCGATGATCTGTTTTGTATCTTTTTGGAACATTCAGATTGAAAATAGAGGTCAACATGCGTGCAGGAGAAATTATTTTCAGGAAAGGAATATGGACCTTTACCCTGAGGCAGAAACTTTTATTGCACCTTAGAGTCTAAGCGTGCTTTGAGTCTGGGCCTCTATCTGATTTACAGTCATTAGTTACTGTTTGGAAGCATTTAATAATTCATATGACTACACTACAATAGCTACACCTTGCTTTCCTTCAAAACAGATATTTTCTTAATTTACACAATCAAATTATGAGAGTAAAATTAACCCTAATCAGAGTTGTATCAAATACACTCTGAGTAGAGTACACAACACTCATAAAATAAAAAAATATCTATCAAGTTATCATCTAAACTACCATTTTTTTACCAAAGACTTCTACTTTGTATAAACATGTTTGTATTTCACTATATAAAAAATCACATTGTCCAGCCCAATGTTGAAAATGGGATTTTAACTTACATTTCTATGGTTCAAGATGAAGGGTTCAGTGTTAATTTAACTCTGTATAAAGTAGGACCAAATAGACTAGGAACAGAGTCCTGAATTGACATTTGTGAATTTTAAATGCAACTGAATAATCTCTATAAAAAATTTGAAGGCATGCAGAAACAAAGAGACAAAAAGAGCAGAAACCGTAGATTACCACTGGCACAAACACCAGCAATGGATCTTTTCCCAGATTTCTTTTGCCTGAGCCTCATATTATCCACAGAGTAAATCTGTAATTTTAGACGACCCTAAATAAACTGCAGTGTTAAGAGGAACATGTAGTGCTATGCATGAATTAATATTTCTCTAAATATTTTCTCCCCTAATAAAAAAAAAATGTTTATACAGAGGAAAATCAACCTGTAAGGAGCACAGCAGGAGCTTCCCAAGTTCAGAAAGAATTTGCTATGTTCTTGGCATGTATCTTCCTAGAAGCTGTGAGATTTATAAACACAATCTGACGCTGATGGTTCTTGGGTGTAAAGAAACCAACTTGATTGCTGCCTCCCCTCGCCCACGACTCTTTAAAAATGCATGCTCAGCCCTAACACTCATCTCATCATAAACCTGCTTCAAAGCAAAATGAATGCAGGCAAACAGCAAGGTTTTCTAATGCAGTTGGACCACATAAAAAATGAGGATGATTCATGGAGCGGCATCATATTTTTTTACGGCAGGTAGTCTAGCACTGACAAAACTAGCAAAAAACTAGCTGAACAGAGTGATTATGCAGCCCTGGAGCCTGTGAGACAAATTTGAACCTGTAGTGAACTTTATATTGCTCCAAGAGAGATTCATTTCTTCAAGGTTTTCAGATGAAGACATTTCCTCTGGCTGCAATTTTCCCAAACGCTACGCCATCCAAATGTAGAGGTTTACACGGAAACTTCCACCAGACTTCAGTAATTCTCAAGGGAAACAATTGACTCCCTCAGGTCTGCACTGTACCTACTTACAGGTGGCCCTTTATTTCTCTTGAACTGGAGGCTGATCTGTATAAACTGAATCAAACCCACATGGAGAAAACACTTCTGCTGAATCCTGGGCTGCTGCCTTCAGGATTGGTTTGCTTTGGCTTGGCAGATGTGTCAGGCACAGACTTAATCCGCCTGGAACCAGAATCAAAGTCTCCTCTCCAAAACCGAGACATTCACAGCATTACAATTGAGCCATCAGTCTTTCCGACACAACAACTCCCATCTCTGGAGCATTTAGGGAGCTTGGTTTTTCTTTGTCATGATCAGAATGACATGCTTTTATAAAATATAGCATGGAGAAAGGATGTTTAATGCATTATGCTTTGGATTCCGGCTGGACAAACACAGTGTGGGAAGCCTCATCATACATATTCAGTTCTGGTGTGCTGAATTCAGTATCAAAAAGAGCATACAAATACAGTGTGGTTTTGGGGGGTAATTTGAATAGCTTTTTTAGAAACATTCATAAAAATGATAATTTAATTCAAGGTGATTTTGCTATTTGAATGTGTTTCTCTTTCTGACTTGTTTTCATCATATCTTTCTCTCTGCTTTCTCTATCTCTGAAAGACTGGGCTCCTGTAAAGAGGAGATAAAGTCCCCCAGCAGACCAGCTCAAAAGCCTATGTCCCCATCGGACTTTCTGGACAAGTTGATGGGAAGAACCTCTGGATATGACGCCCGCATCAGACCCAACTTCAAAGGTGTGACAGATTGCAAACAAGCTTTTTTTTCTTGGGATTTCTTCTACATCTACCAAAACTGGTTTATCCAAATGCTTACACTCAAATTTATACACCATTTTTTTTATTGCTGTCACATTTTTTTATTTCAAATGTTACAGAAAAAAATGGGTACATTGGCTAAAAAAAGTTTTAGAAAAAAAGTTTTTTGAGATTAACATGTATGTATTTTTCTCAGGTAGCTCTTTTTTAATGAAGCACTTACTGGTTTTGAAAGGAAAAGTTTCAGGAATTTGTAGAAAAGAGAAGACTTCTTCCAGCAAAAAAAAATTTGGACCCAGGTATTAGCATACTGCACATGGTCTAAACATGCTTCAAGTCTGGAAGTGATAGCATTGTGTTTAATGTGGCATGAAAGTTCTGGCCCAGATATTACATTTAAGGCTATCTTCAGGGCTTGGTACAGTCATGTTGCGTAATTCATTAAAGTACTTTGAGTTAAGTGCAACAATCTGTGTAAGCCAGAGCTTTACAAAGTACAAATTGCTGTGGGTTGCTATGAAAGACAGGTTTTCTGACCCTTTGGGGTGTTTTTGTCATTTTTGTATATAGAGGATATATTTACAGTATAATACAGTATATAGACAGCCTGCTCATGCGTATCAAGTAAAAGATAGACTTGAAAACTATTACCAGTAAATGCTTTTGATTTTTCCTGCTGCTGCCTTTCCTATTTGATAACTACCCAAACTATGTACATATTTTTGAGGAAAAAGTTAAGAATTGTTCTTGTGCATTCTTCTACAGGACCACCAGTCAATGTCACATGCAATATCTTCATTAACAGCTTTGGATCCATTACGGAGACAACAATGGTGAGTCACTACTGAAATCTGACTGTCTCTTCTTGCAGCTCAGGCCTTGACCTAAAATGTCAAAGTAAATTCCCTCTCTTTCTTTGCATCCCTGTGAGAGTAAGGATTACACTTCTACTCTGTCACCTTTAGTCACTTGCTTGACCTCTCTATGTCTCAAGGAGCATATCACTTTAGATTTCAGAGTCCACTGGGTCTGCCGATGGGCTGATAATGAACTGTCCAGTATGCAATTAAAATGAAAAATTGAAAGAACCGGGATCTTGAGGGGAAAAATTAAAAGGTAATATATATTTGTCTGGTAGATCCAAATGCTTGGCCCTAAATGTCTCTGTCAGCATAATCTTTCGGTTGACCATTACAGATAGCCGTTGTTATCATGCTATTGGGCAGTTCACACAAAGATTAATCCAGGAAGTGCAGGAGGTCTTTCAACTAAAATGAACATCGGATTTACAAGCAAGTTAAGAGCAAGACTCATTTTGTAGTTTCCAACATTAAGGGAGAAAAATGAGAAGAAGTAGAAGAAAAATATATTGTAATTTTTTTAGTTGCAGAACAATTGGATTCCACACCCTGTTCAGATTATTTGTCTTTCTGTAGGATTATAGGCTTAACGTCTTTCTACGGCAGCAGTGGAATGACCCTCGATTGGCCTACAGTGAATACCCTGATGCATCTCTAGACTTGGACCCTTCTATGCTGGATTCTATTTGGAAACCTGACTTGTTTTTCGCAAATGAGAAAGGAGCAAACTTCCATGAAGTCACGACAGATAACAAGCTGCTGAGAATTTTTCAAAATGGCAATGTTCTCTACAGCATCAGGTAAGCTGAGAATCTTTAAAAACATTACTCTAGTAAATAAATTCACTTTTAATTGAAACTTAATATTGAAAATTCATAGTCTTTGAGAGTGCTCCCTCTTATTCGTAACTTTTAAAGAAAAAATATGCTTTTTAACTGTACTGTGCCAGGGAACAAATTGAAGAGAATAGACTTGTTTGTCCATAAAAAGTGGCTTTTGTGAACATGATGTGTTAGCAATTTAGTTTCCGGATAATTAAATCTACAAATCACAACAACTTGCATTTGTTGGTTCAGTTTCTCCTAATAGTACAAAACTTAAAAAGCAATTTGCTTAAAGTACAACAGAATTTGTTAATAATGACACCATTTGTAACCCACAGTTTTGATTCTATTAGCATACCCAGCCAAGAGCTCAAAAGGAGTTTACACATAAACTTCTAACAGGATATAAGAATTAAAATTTCACATAAACTCCTAACAGGATATTTCATTTATTTATTTATTTTATTATTTTATGTGCTGTCTGGTTGATAGCAGGTGAAGGGTGAGAGGGAGGAGTATTAAAGCGAATGTATAAAGCAGAAATACTCATTTTTTATTTATTCATGTAAAGTGTTATGTATCTACACAAATTGCAATACATATTTTTATAAGACAGTTTCCTCAATTTTACAAATTAGAAACAAGAGGAATACTACCAAATCGATCTGAAGTTGATCAGTGATTACCCAAGATTGGATCAATCACAAAATAATAGTTACAATACAATCCCTGCAAGCTGCTAATTATTGCATCAATCACATTGTTAAAAAATTCAGGTTCAGACACAAAAAAATTTACATTTCTGTTGAGCTTTCCTTTTAAATTTCTTTTGCTTTCTTTATGTCAAACTTTTTCTTATTCCGTTTCCCTCTTTCGACTCACAACCCCCCATTTTGCTCTCTTTTGCACTTTGTCCCAGGCTAACACTCATCCTGTCTTGTCCCATGGACTTGAAGAATTTCCCAATGGATATTCAGACCTGTACCATGCAGCTAGAAAGCTGTGAGTCCTTTGTTATTCTCCTCATCTCTCCCTCCCTTTTCCTTTCCTTCTGTTCTTTTTACTGCAGTTGTACTGCTTCTAACGCTGGTTTATAGTTTGATGTATGCTCCAATGGGCAAATGAATTAAATGTTAAATTTTACATGCACATTTAATACATATCCACTATTTTCCAAGGACTGTGTTTTCAATTCAAATGGCTTCTTTGGATGATCATTTGTGATGCCTATATGGCAGCTTCGGAAAAGGCTAGTTCGGAACTACAAATGTTCTGAAAGCTTTTCAACTACTGCAAAAGTAAATCAAATTATACTCAACAGGCTTTTAACAAACAACCTGGTAGTTTACCTTTTTTTGGAGAGTGGATGGATCCTTTTATTTTCTAGGGCTCTAGTCGTATATCAGAATTAGTTTTATTGCGAAATATATGTACAGAGCAAACAATATAAATACAATATAAGTAAGTAAAATGCTAACAACTAACAAATAATTAACATAAGGCTGTTAGGTAGAATATTACATGTGATGTGAATGCTACCCAGTAGGACTTATTGTACATATGTAAACAATTGAAAAAAAAATGCAAGGAGCTGAAATGTGTCAGAGTCCAAGTGCAGGTAACAGAGTGGGATGGTGGGGAGCTATGAGTTCTTTAGGTATGAGCCATGTACACTTCTTTTAAACCTATCTCTCAAATTGGTAAGGTTTTAATATTTTTATTAAATTTTTGGTGTCACATAGGCCTTTCAAGTGGAGCCCTGAATGTAAACAACCAATTGTTCTAATCCTTCACTTCCAAAGAAAGAACAATTGCATATCTAATAACATTTGGAATGACCACCTATTGTTCACAAATTGTTTAAAATACTAAAATAATATTTTATATGTGATAACATAAAATTTGGGATAATTTAAATCATTTATCGCAACACAATCAGAATGAGGATTTGGGGATTATGAAAATTAGGATTCAGCCATATTTGTTTTGCACTCAATCCCCAAAAAGAACAAAACACCATCACAGCATGACCATTTCCTTTTACTGTGATAAAACAAAGGAGTGAAAGAAACAGGCTATTCACCACTCCAGTGCCCTCAGAGTAGATAGCATCTTAACTCCTTGAACCAATTTAAAAGCTATCAATAATGAAACTTTCATTTGGTGTCCCCTTTATTGTGTGACCTACCTGTGTTGCCCAAGAGACCTTTAATTCCACCTCCTTCGGAAAAGAGAAAAAAGTTCCCCTTTCTAATCCTGAAGAGTAGAAATGAGCAGTGTGGGTAATAGAGAAATGTAAAGCCAACTTAGTTTGATGTCCGGATCTGTCTGACAGCTTATTTGATTTGACTCTCCTTTCATTATTTGTGTTATGAACACAGACAGCACCATGACTCATTCAGTTCAAATCATTTAGTTAACGTCCTAGAGTCAGACTCTATTTTACTGTCCTTTTTATGTCCTCTGAATGTCTTCTGTATTTATTCAGTGACTGTAAATGGCCTTGTCTGTGGCCACAGTTAAACGCTCTCTTTTAAGCAGCAGGGTCATGTAGAAATGGAAAAATAGAGGAAGACAGGCAGGTTTATGGTCTATCAAACTGTTTAGGAAGACTGTAATCATTTGCAATTAGAACAGGGACACTTTTTAGGGCTTTGACAGAACACTGGTTTGATAAAGTTGAGGGCTAGGATTACCTTGTCTGATATAGACAGGAATGTATTCAGAAAGATCAAGACAAGATCACTTAAATAGGAAATGAGAAGCTTTAAAAACATTAACAAAACCGAATTGAACTGAAGTACATCAACTACTTGTTACAGCACAAGCCGTTGACAATTCATCAATGAAGCTAAAACCTTAAGTGAGCTACAAGCTTTGACCAGATAGGTATTTAGCCAGGAGATGCTTTAGTGTGTTATAATAGAAAAAGTCTAATGAGCTGTGAAAAAATTTACTACAGTAATTACATTCTGCCAAAAATTTGATACACAAGTTGGCTGTTATGAACCATGAATTGGCCTCTAACAATAATGGAGTCTATGCTTAAGTGAGTTGAAAATTTGACAGTAGTAACTTTATCCCTTCAGAATCAGAACCTTTACTGACACCTTAGTTCAAGGCTTGGTGGATGTATGTTTGATCAGGATCTTGATGTAGGATGAAATTGAAATCTTTCAAAAATCACTGTTGAAATGACAGGGCATTATTTTAGAAAAAAAAATTGGGAAATTTGTTTATTGTCTAACTTGTCATCATTTCCTTAAATATTAGCAACTTAAGCCAAAGTAATATTTACTTTTAATCGCTTATTTCGGTTTTTCAACAACCAGTCAACCCACGTTTTGGCCAACATGACTTCAGGGCTTACATTTATACTATGTTGTCTTATTCAGTCCTAGTGTGGATTTACAGGAAGGAAAAACGTTTACAAGATTTAAAAAAATACCCACATCCCTGTTGACATCGCTTTAGACTTTTGACTGGTTAAAGAAAAAAGTAAACTACAAAAAATAAACCTTTTTAAGCAAAATAACTTTTAATAAGCTAATTGGGAATTCTGCACTTGACCTATTATAGAACAAATGCCTGAATGCAATATTTGTTAACAATATTCAGCTAATAACCTGATTCATTTCATATGGGCCCAAAAGGAATCCAATGTGATGTTGCATTAAACTTACACACACAGCATCTTAAAAACAGTGAAAGAAGCTGCGATCCCTAAAGGCTTTCATGTCTCTGTAGTTCACACATATAAATAGACATAGTTGTCAAATAACCAAAACCCTATATCACTGTAGAAGAGCATTCATATTCCTTATATTGCTTTGAAAATCTCACCAAATTTAAAAGCACTCACAACATTCAAGGATTTCTTTCCATGGGTTTGTTGTTTTGAAGACGGAGGTTTGTGAATAATGGATGTCTTTGTAAATCCCAGAGGGTCTTCTCTGATAGACATCAATATTATTCAGATTTGTCAGGTATTCTACGCTGTTATTGTATACCTCATACAATTTTAATAGGCCCCCAATATCCCAGTTTACTACAGAGGCATAGAGCTGTTAGAAATTGTACGAAGATTCAAAGAGTTTGAATTATAAGAGCATAATTATATAATATTAGATTTTAAGCAAACAACAGCATGGCATCTTATGTTCCATCTATACATTTAAGTGCTTTTTGCCATTGCTATTTTACATGGTTCTTCTATAGATACCAGATGTGAGGGGAAACTTGAGAGGTGAATGTGTGTAGATTAGCATTTTTCTCTATCTCATCCTCGCTGCCCTTTCACAGTTGGCTACACAATGAACGATCTGATCTTCGAGTGGCTTTCCGAAGGCCCTGTGCAGGTGGCAGATGACTTGACTCTCCCTCAGTTTCTACTAAAGGAAGAAAAAGACCTTGGCTACTGCACTAAGCACTACAACACAGGTACATATTCCATCTCACCAGAGTATTGATCCATATCTCTAAAATCACCCAACACATATTTATAATGCTGAAAAAATGGATCTGTTTTTGTATACAAACCCAGCTAACAAATTTATGTTATGTTTATTCAGTGTTTTTAATGTTCCGTGAACGTTCTCTCAAGGTTACTTTTTTTAACATTCATCACTCGCAAAAAAAACATTCTAGGAATGTTCTGAGAAAATTTTTTCCCAGAATGTTTTCTTTCAACACTGTGAGAACATTCATCACTATCAAAAACATTCTAGGAATGTTCTTAGAAAGTTGTTTAGATAATGTTTTTAGTTTACTGTTATTGGAATGTTACTAGAATGTTCATTTGGAAACGTAATGACCCAACGTTTAGACAACCATTAAAGAACGTTAGCTAATGTTGCGAGAACATTCCCTGTTAGCTGGGCATATACTCTTTTTCAGCTTTTAATTTAGGCATAGGAAAGATACAAAACCTATATTCGCAGCTATACATTTAAACACTCAATACAATCAAAACATGACTTTTTGACTAACTATGATATCTTTTTCTAAGGTAAATTTACCTGCATTGAGGTGAAGTTTCACTTAGAGAGACAGATGGGCTACTATCTCATTCAGATGTACATCCCCAGCCTGCTGATAGTCATCTTGTCCTGGGTGTCTTTCTGGATCAACATGGACGCTGCACCAGCTCGGGTTGGTTTGGGAATCACCACTGTGCTCACAATGACCACCCAGAGCTCCGGATCAAGAGCCTCCTTGCCCAAGGTAACCCTCAGAATGAAGTCTGATATGAATAAAATAAAAGGAAGCACATTTCAGAAAAAGAAGTGAAATACGTTTTAAATTGCATTAACGAGAAAGCAGAAAAAATTATTGAAGAGATAAACCTGAAAAATCTTTTACACTAAAATATGAAAGGCAAATTCATTTTATTCATTTTTATTTATTTGCTGTACAAATATATCTTGAAGGCGTCACGGTGGTGCAGTGGGTAGCACGGTCGTTTCACAGCAAGAAGGTCGCTGGTTCTAGGCTCGGCTGGGGCAGGTGGCATTTCTGTGTGGAGTTTGCATGTTCTCCCTGTGATCGCGTGGGTTTTACCGGGTGCTCCGGTTTCCCCACAAGTCCAAAGACATGTGGAATAAGTGAATTGAATAAGAACGATTGCCCATAGTGTTAAAGTGTGAATGAGTGTGTGAATGTTTCCCAGCGATGGGTTGCGGCAGGGAAGGGCATCCGCTGCGTAAAACATATATGCCAGAGAGTTGGCGGTTCATTCCGCTGTGGCGACCCCGAAAGGGAATAAAGTCGACATGAAGATGAATGAATGAAATACATCTTGCATTTACCCACACATACTACAATTAAACATTTCTGCAAAGGATGCAAAACAAAAATGCTAAAAACTTAACATGACAGAACACAGAAGGCAAAAAGAAAATCGCTTACATTAACAGTACAGGAGAGGGCACAAATCAAACGAGGTAAGGTGGAAGATGGGGCAAAAGAAACTAAAACTTATGTGTTCAAGAGACAGGAGAGCATGTGGTAGAAAACAGGAAAAGCCATTTGCTCAACCAAATTAAAACATTAACTTGTTACCACTAAAAAAAGATGCCAATTCATGTAGAACAAGACAAAAAGCTCACCTCACTTTCAGAGTGCCTGAATAAAAAACTGATACTGGCTGGTAAAAAAAACAACAACAAAAAAAAAAACAGGTAAAGCCTGTTGACTAAACCACCAGAGGTGTTTAAAGTATGAACATAAGTATATTTGTTCAGAATATTTCAGATGAAAGTACTAAGTGAAAGTTCAGATGAAAGTACTAGCTGCTGGTAGGGGTGAGTGTGTGTTGGGGGACTGCTGGTTGATGTGTGCATGGGGTCGGGGTGTGGCCGGGGGTGGTCCTGCCGCGTCTGGAGTGGTGTCCCTACCCGCCCCCTTCTGGTCCCTTGGCCGTCCTCCCTTTTTCCTGGCGGGTCCACGGAGATGCCCGGGACTGGGGGCCTACCGCGGGGGGATGTGGGCATGGCGGTGCTTGTGGGTGGGGCCTCCCAGTCTCTGCCCGCACTGTCAGGGGCTGCATTCCCACCTAGCTTTGGGCTGGTCGTCCTCCTGCTGCAGCGGGCCCACTGGGGCCTCGGGCATTGCTCTCTGGGGTTGCTGACTTTACCAGGGGAGGTAGGGCGGGTCCGGCTCCGGGTCCCAGGCCCCAAAACTTGTCGTTCTGTGGGGGGTGGGCTGGATATCTGGGTAGTTCCTGACCATATATGGGACTTGGCCTGAGGCAGATCCCACATTTCACTTGGGACATAGAAGGTTAGTCACGACACCTGGGATGTTTGGTCGCTGCTAGATGCTTGAGGTTTAGGTCACCTGTCCTGTAACACTCAATTACTTATGTGTATGTGTGTATATATATGTGTATGTATGTATATGTATGTGTGTGTGTATGTATGTATGTATATATGTATGTATATATGTATATGTATATATGTGTGTGTATATATATATATATATATATATATATATATATATATATATATATATATATATGATTACTAATTCTATTTATTATTATTTTTCTGCATGTTTATCTGCATGTATGTATGTATGTATATTTATATTTGTATGCATATCTGTAGAAAGATGCGAACTACTTGGATGTACTAAGGTAGGTATCTAATATTACTTATTTTACTTATTCTCATTTTCAACTCAATCTTGACTCCTTCCCCCACAATTACCTCTCACCTTCTTTTTCCCCCTCCAAAACTTCTCTACCTCTGTTTCCCCCTCATTTACTTCTCTACTCTTTCCCCTTTTTTTTTATTAACACCGTCCTGTCCTGATGTATGTTTATATGAATGATTAATGTAATTATTGTGATGAATGCGAATGAAATAAATTAAAAGCTTCTATCCAGAGGAATATTCAATATATAATATCTTCAATTCTCTGGAAAGAGCAAAACTGACCAACTCATACGAAGCACCTCCCTTCTCATGGGGCTGCTTTGAAGTAGGACAGGACAGGTTAATATAAAAAAAAAAAAAAAAAAAAAAAAAGAAGTACCTTTCTTCTCAGGTGCTTAATTGCTAAATACTTCCGAATTTAACCGTAAAAGGCAAAAACTTTGCCATTTTTTATTGAAGCATACTTTTTATTGAGTCATCTCTTTTTGAGCATTGTGGTTATGCTTATGTTTTCAATTGACGTTTTTGCTTCAAAGTTAGTTCCATCAAATACATTTTACTTCAGTGAATAAAAACAGATAAAATAGTCAGCACCCCCTGTGAAACAGTGTTAAAAATCCTAGAACATGCAGTAATAGTTAGTTTATTGCATTGCCACTGGGTGGTGCCTTATGCCGTGGCCCCATGAGATATTAATAGATCCGATAAGTGCTGAATTAGCATTTTGGAGTGAAGATCCAGCCCACCCAGCAATGCATTTTTCAAAATACAAAACTCTAAATATAAATGACCCAAACAGGCTTAATCTAATCAACCTTACATCAACACCAAAGTTGCTATAAAACAGGTTTCAGTATGCTCATGGTTATTGAACAAATTAAAAAGGGGTTCTTTCTAAACAGGAAGTTGTAGTTACATCAGGTGATGCAATACCGCAAGACAAAGTTTAATTCTGCTTAACTTCTCAGAGTATAATCCAGAATAGCACTGTATCCTTTTGAACGTCTGTCTCGCATTGTCATGATCCCATTCAAGTCATTGAAATTCCTTTAATATTTGACTGTTGCATTACTCTAATAAATTTTTAAACTAAGCTGAACTTAAACAGCAAACACAAAAAAGCAAAAAATGTAAAAAGCAAGAAAAATCTTTGAATATCAGGCTTCAAAACACTATCAACCAAGACCAAGGGTGGCAGAACCCTGACAAACACAGTTCACACATATGTGCACTAATAGTAATTCTGAATTAAACGAAATGCAAAACAAGCCAATTTATTCAAAGAAGTGTCAAGATTTGTCACATCCCATTGTATATGCCCAGCATTGCGCTTATTGATTGATGCTGACACATCTTTCAATCCCAGGTGTCCTACGTGAAGGCCATTGACATCTGGATGGCTGTTTGTCTGCTCTTTGTATTTGCTGCCCTGTTGGAGTACGCAGCAGTTAACTTTGTATCGAGACAACACAAAGAGTTCATCAGGCTGCGCAAGAAGCAGCGAAGGCAGAGAATAGTAAGTGAACTAACACACACACACCCAAGTACACATAAATCCAGGCTGTTCTGTCTCCCTGGATTACACTGTGACTCGCATTTCTCCTCTATGAGTTCAGCATCATATTCAAACACTGGCAATGGCCACACTGCAGCTGGCGGTCCTATCTCATGTGGGGAAATTCAGACCCTCCTGTTTCCATAGAGAATAGCCGCTTACGAGGAGCCCGGTGTGTGTGGTGCCTTGTAAAGCCTTGCCACAGCCAATTTCCAAAGGCTAACAACCTGCTTCCTGATCCACGATCAAAGCTGACTAAAATGCTAAGCAGGCTTCTAAAGGCTTAACTAATAATGGGTTTGGCTGGGTCAGATTACTTTGAACTGATGAAACAGGTATAAACTCATATTAAAATCTATAGATTAATTATTTGTAGAATACAAAACAAACAGTATATTTAAGGTTTTATATGTATTTATCCAAGCAAAATTCCTTAAAAATCTTTAATTTGAAACAAATTGGCATGGTTCCAAAATGAAAAAAAAAAAATATTGTAAATTAGGTAAATCAATGAATTAACATAAGTTTGGGACATAATTGACCATCCAATCATATAGCTCCACTTATAATATTTCAGTATATAAGACATTAGCTAAGAGGGTATTCTCCGGGCCTAGGTTGCTTCCTGGTCCTGGACTCCTCACTCAGACAGCTTGCCATAGCATGCTTCTCCCTTACCCGCCACTAATGCTTGCGATATTAGGTTATTATAAGCAAAAGCAAACTTGTGAAATGTGATTATAGACTTTGATTCTTTAGACCTACTAGATAACCAATAAATCTAATATGTGACTTCATGCAGTCTAAAAAACACACAGACATGTGGGCATTTTTTTCCCGATGGAAAATACTAGTTTCTAAATGAAAAACAGACAGGAGTTGAAATGATAACAGCACTTTAGGAATGTACTAAAGAAGAGTAACGGAAAGAGTTTTGCTTGAAATGCAAGAGAACTTGCAAAACTTCCTATTTGGACGTTTATCTTAAAAATAAATTAAACAAGCATCAGAGTACTGAGTTCTCATAGTCTGGTTTATAATGCATTTAATTATATTTGGTCTACTGAACTATATGGGGGAGTTTTCCTTTTAACCTAATTTATAAATATATTATAAATAAAATAAATATTTTGGGAACGTGTCAGTGGTTAAAACATTTATTCACCAAATGCTTCATGGAACGCTTTGCAGAACCCAGAATTCTTTAACTGCTTAAATCTCTTAAACATAGAATCATTTCAAAATGAAGTTAGCAATATGTAGCTTGATACATATGAATGGATATTATCATCTTTTGTTCTTGGAATCTGACAGAAAATCGTCAGATTTAGCTAGAATGCACAGCTATCTGAGAGTCCCTTGGTAACCAAAAAAAAAGTGTAAAAATCAGTGTTGCTTAGCAACATGGATGGTGGTGAGAGCAATGACTTGATAGCTGTTGTCTTAAATTCTGGTTGAAGTATTTACACAGTCGCCAATATAAATGAAAAAAGACCTGCCTGGTCTACCTAGACATGTTCTGCACACTTTAATGTCTTAAAGTCACTGAGCTGTGAAAGATACACAATCATGACAAGGTGATTGATGGATGGATGTGCTCTATTGATCTCCAGAAGTTAATTTAGGAAAAAAATGAGACAAATGATCCAACCGGTTACGTAACCGTAACTAAAAAAAAAAATTTCAGGACTTGTGATGCTTCCAGATAGGTTCCTATATCGAGTTAAAAGGTTTCTGCTTGCTCTATGAAGAGTAAACCTGCTCCTTGGCAACAGCACAGCTAAAATCAACTAGTGCTCCAACACCTGTGCTATATGATAAAAATACAATCTGTGTCCCCATCTCATGTGCCTACGGCCAAACTGGTTTGGTTCACAGCTGGTATGAGCATACTTTTGAACGTGAGATTCCTATAATTGCCTTTTATTGCTGACAGCAATGCATCTCTCGTTGACCATTTGTTCTTGGAAAAAGAGTGGAGGTTCATATCTGGGTTATAAATTAGGATGTTTACTGATCTTCTCAGAAAATCTTAGATGTATATGAATATTACGATAATATAGCAGGCAACTCACAATCAACAACCCTTTTAGCATGCTATTATCAATATATCCACCCTAGAAATGTAAGAGCCAATTCTTGGTCAAGTTCCTTTATTCGTCTTCAACCTAAATTTGTTTTTTGTTTGGTTATGATGTTTAATTGCAGATGGATGCACTAAACAAGTGGTTGCAAGAGCATGGACAACTAAGAGTCAAATGTCCATTGGAGAACGCATTGTAAAATTTTATTAAAAAGGAGTCTGACGAAATGTAAAAATCCAGAGAAATTATAAGTATAGTATAAACATTCATTCATTCATTCATCTTCATGTCGGCTTTATTCCCTTTCAGGGTCGCCACAGCGGAATGAACCGCCTAGTATAAACATATATATAAAAAATATAAGTATAAACCCTATTAATGTAAAAATGCATTTCAATCTGTTTTCTTACTAAAATAACAAGCAGAAAATAAACAATTTTAGTCGTCCAGATTCAGTGTCAATAAAGCAGAGAGAACATTAAAATGTATGTTTAAGGACCTTTAATCAAACATTTTCATAGCTCCATCACCAGCATATTTTATTTCTTTAAACTTGTATAATCAATTTTGATACTGATAAAAAAAAAAAACTCCTGCCTCTATAGTTTACTCCAAGGAGGCTTACTCATGATGCTTAAACCAAGATTAAAAGTTAAACAATGATCTAAACATCTTGATTGCTGGCAGTCTTAATGATGTCTTTGCCTTTAACCAAAGACATCACTACTTCAATCAAGTGATTGACTGGGCTGTTTTAGGTACAAGCAAAGCATCTAATGAAGAACTAAACCTAGAACTTAATCTACTTACCCTCTTGAGGAAAGGAGTAATTTGTTATAGATTGACAGATAAACTTATCCAAGTGACTAATTTGGAAGGCATTAAAACAACGATTTAGGTCACAGTATCTCTATGGGGGAAAAAACCTTAAAGTACACAAGAATTTTTGTAAATATTACATTTAGATGAATCAACATAGATATAACTAACATGGATGTAAATTTGTAACATTTCATGTGATGTCATAAAATCTTTATATATTATGTGTACATTGTACAAGTGTCAGGGTTTTGGCCGTCAGGGCGCGAGTCGCGGACATCTGTGTTTCCCTATCTGACGCTCCCTTCTGTCTCCGTTCGCGCGTTCTCCATCTCGCTGTGTTTTCCCTTGTGCCGGTTCCTGGTCGGCATGTTCTGTCTTCAGTTTTCCCGACCTGTCATGTGACTCCCTCGCGCTTCCCTGATAGGCGGTTATATCGTCTGCGTGTTTGCCTATGTTCTGTCTTCACCTCGTGGTTTGTTGCGTCAGTCTTTGCCCTGTGCCTAATTTGCCTTTTGTCCCTTCAGCTGTCTTCCCCATGCTCTCACGTATTAGTCTCCCTTTTTAAACTCCTGTGCTTGTTTTGTTCTTCAAGGGTGCATTAATTGTCTTTGTGTGCGTTTACCTATGCGCTAGTCAAAGTGATGTCTGGTTAGTTATTTTGTTAATATGTTTTGTTCCAGTGATCAATGTCATTAGTTTTTTCCCAAGTTTTTCCCCCTCGTGGGTCATTTGTTTTAGCCATCTCTTTCCTTTGCTTTTTTCTATAACAAAAGAGCTTCTTGTGTCAAGCTGTCTCTGCGTATGAGATCAATCCTACAACGTACACTCCAGATCCTGACAACAAGGATGCATGAAATGTCCCCATTAAATGAGACAAGTCCAAATTATTCTTAGACGGATTTCTTTTTTGTGTTTAAGGAGGAGGATCTTGTAAGGGAGAGTCGTGGGTTTTATTTCCGAGGCTATGGACTGGGTCACTGTCTACAGTCGAAAGATGGGACGGCAGTGGAGGGCTCCAGTGTTTTTTCTCCACCACCACCTCCAGTGCAAGTCTTATATGATGGAGAGGCAGTCAGGAAGCGTTTTGTAGACCGGGCAAAGAGAATTGATACTATATCAAGAGCAGTGTTTCCGCTCAGCTTTCTCATCTTTAATGTCTTCTACTGGATTACATATAAAGTGCTGAGACATGAGGACATCCACCCCAACCTGTAACCACTACATCTCTAATGAGTATCGACAGCTTCCTCTTTGGCCATTTTCATTTAAGCTTCCTGCACCTGAGCCAAATCTGTTTAATTTCATTTATTTACATCAGAAAATATCTAAAGATTGTTGGTATGTGGTAGCTGATGTTGTTCATGGATTTTCTTTTCTGTGAACGTCAATGGAAGCAAATTTCCAATTTTTTTTTCTTTTTCAAGGTGCAGTATGCAACGTCTGGGAGCTAAGGTTGACATGTTTTGGCAAAAATCTTTAAATGGGGCCAAGAAGTTCTAAATTACACATTTTATGCTGGTTTTCTATGCATCTGTTTTGATGATAAAAAATCAGCTATCAGCTACCAAAAGAAGTCTGCTAAATCATCATATTTTCATGACCACATAGTAATTAAGGGTTTTTTTTCTTTCAGATTTCTATTTATTTGACAAAAAATCCATCACACTTACTCTAGAAGTACACATTTCTCTGCAAAAATGGCATCAGTGCTAAAACCATGTGCTCAGGTGTGACTTCTGTATTTAAACAAGATTTTAAAGTGCCCTCTGAGGAAGGGGGATCATAGATGCCAATGCTGCTGTTGGGGACCTGGCTCTCCTCTCTTTTACATCTTCATTCAAGTGGATTGCACTACTAGTGATGTTGTTGTCCTCACTCTTTAGGCTCCATTTGAGTTGAAAGTTTCTTGATTGGACAAAACAACACTGACTTGAATTTTAACACAAGGCGCATCCTTGAATGAATGTTTTTGAAACTTACAAACATGTTTTTTACATCTTAAAATGTCAAACTTCTGGGCTGTGAAGGGGAGGACTGGGATTTATTATTCGGGGGTACTGTTACGGGGGAAGGGTGTCCTGTTTTTCCTAAATTATGAGATTAACAATCTATATAAAACTGTATAAAATGTACATACGCTAACTGCAGACAGCACAAATGTGTATTTCTGTTGTCTTTTGAATTGGAATAAATGGATATTCTACCAGAGAGTCTGAAATTATCATATTATGATAAAAGCTGTATTGTCTTTTTTTTCTTCATTTAAGGTCTGTATTATGGTGTTCAATGAATTGTTTACGCCTTCAACTTTTTTACTTATTATTTTCAGGTTAGGTTAAGTAAGTTGAATCTGCTATAAGTCCTAAGCATTTAATTGATAAACATTTGGTCAGAAAACTCTTTTGAGGTCTGAGGTCTCTCTTTCGCTGCATGTAACAGTGTAGTGACAAATAAAGGCAGTCAATCTCAAAGACCAATCAATTACATTTATTTTAATTAATCGCTTTCATACATATTACAAAACACAATATTCAACATAAAGTAAAACAGTTACTTAGTGGTTCTCAAAGCATAAGTATTTTCTGAGCTCAAATTTCTGGAGGACCATCATCACCTGGTGCCATCTTTGGCACCATCCTTGACCAGCAGTGCATCTTCCCTGATCTCAATGGAAACTGTGTCTTCATCTTTTATATCCCATATGACACTCAAGAGAACTCAAGAGTTCATTGGCTTCATTTTCAACCGGAGTCTATATTGAAGGTGCATGCAGAGAGTATGACAAGTTCCTGTGTTGCTCACTAGAGCCCCTTCTGTCCATCAGGCAGTCTTACAGATGTCCATAGTTGACGTTTCTCCCATTCACCTGAACCTTCCCCTAAATCTGCTTTGAATGTAGTTTTAATAAAATTTCTTGCAAGATAACTTTAACCCACTTTGTATTAGTACTATAATATCTGTACTATTCTTGAAATATGCATGAAAATAAAGTTCAAAATGGAAGGAGAATTGCACATTTTCAAAGTTATACAACAGGTTTCATTATATAGAAATAATAGCTTTTCTTTTCTTGGCGCATTATGCTTATTGTAGCTATAAAAATTCCAAATGATTTTTACTTGTGTGTAATTCTAAAGCTTATAATTCCTTTACAATGTTTTCATTTCTATAAATGTTTGACCAAATTGATTTGTTCTAAAAATCATTTGGAATTATCTTCAGCCAATGAAAGCATTCATTTTCAGCTACATTGACCATTTGGCTCTATTGAACGTAAGAAAATTAAATCAAGCAAAATCTCCAGGACATAAAAATGTATTACTCATAAAATCATGAGGTTTTACCAAACTAACAGTAAAAGCTTGATTTATCCATTGTTACAGATAACCTATTTAATCATGTCATTGAAAACATACAAATTTGCAAATCACTCCACCAGGCATTGAGTTATTTAAACAAAAAAGAAAGAGTTGATTTGTGGTGCTATGTCATGGAGACAGTACTAGGCTTTAATTGTCTCAACAAAAAGAGGCATGCATAACAAATCACAGGCATTTTTTATTATTGCTTGCCCCAAATGTGTCCCTCAGACAAACATAAAAGCCATTATTTATTTTCCTGTCTGTGGAGCTTCTGGAGAATGTGTGGAGATGCTGGGTGAAGGAGAAAAGCGTTCACCCCCAAGAAGGAATTTAATGGGAATCACAAGGTGTTTTATCAGCTAATGAGTTTGAAAAGGACTCTGCGTTCTTTCCTAATGACAATGGATTAAAGTCATCAACCTCAATGCAGAGTCTTTTGTATGTAGAGTATCTAATCTAGTTTCCCTCAAGCGAGTATATCCCAAGGGGGATTTAGTACATGTATAGATAGACTTATTGAAAACAAAACAAGTGTTGAAAACTTTTAATACCAATTTTGACAACCAGATTAGAAAAGTGGTTTGGGTGTCTGGTGGTTAATGCTGGAGCAATTTAGCTGATCACTCTCTTTGAGATTTTTTTACTCCACCTCTCCATCTGCTGGCCTATTTCTTGTGGAGTCCCATAGGGACCTATTCTTGATCATTTATTTTTCATTTTGGTGGATTTTTAAAAAGAAAACTTCCAACCAGTTCATTGGCAGCCACATAAACATTAAGTAAAATTGGAGCTGGCAACTAATAGATCATTTGAGCATTTAGGTGATGTCAAGACTTAATTAGAGTTCAATGATCTGCGTTTAAGAGTAATATAAAGAGTAATAACATGTTTTTTTGGACATGGGTAAACTCAGAAAGCATGCAAATCATCATTGTTGATTGACCTGGATTGTTGTTCTATGCTTGTAACTTCAAATTATCTCTTGTCTTCTGTGACTTGTTTTAATCAATGGCTAACCAGGTGATATGCCCACGTCCTGCAACACGTCACTATGCTAAAAGCCATAGGATTGGTTGTTTGGCATATCTGTCAGTTGCTTCTTGGGTGGGTCCTGGCCAATAAAGCTGCCATTAACACCTTCCTTGATGGTCTGGACATGTTAGACTATTAATAGACTATAATTTTTTGTATGTAAATAATATAACAGGGTCTATCACTTACCCTCTATACTTTCCAGACAAAAAGCTAAAGAGACAACATGCAGCATAAAGGATACAGTTCATAATACAGTTTAAAGTTAAACTAAAATTCGGGTCCGCCTTACACTCTACAGAACATGTAGGAGTACCATCAAGCTCTAATGCTTTCCTGTCAAGATTCCAGGCTTTGCTCTTTTCAAATAAGTGCGCCTGATGATGGGAATCTGTTTTTTAATTCCGATGCGAATCAACGCCTCCACTCAATCCCAGCTATCCTAGAATGTTTGTAGGTTTCTCAATTTGAGTGAATGTGGTGTCTTGACATTTCGCTTAAGCTCAGCATGCATGCTTGACAGTTTAAGTAGATTTCTTTTATGAGGAAAACTGGGGGCAATTGGCAAATGTCAGAAAGATTGGCTATTGTATCTCACAATGTGAATTTCCATGAGAGGCTTTTTGAGTTAACACAGAGGGATTCTGCATTTATTGGTTGGGAGACGTCATTTGCAGATCATGCAGAAGCGATGCGGTGAATGTGCAGTGCACAACAATGAAATGTCCAGGTATTTTTGAATGTTTCATTTATAATACAGTACCACATTTTAAAATGATGCGCTTCACTATTTTTTAAACTAAAACAATTATGTGTCAAATACATATATGTTTACTTTCTTAGTCAGTCAAGCAACCTCCTCATTTCAGCTTTTTGGTTCCCTTTTAGTTGCTACAACTCTGAATGTCTTCAAATTTGACCAAAAAAAAAAGCACCAAAGCACTTACCCCATTTTTTCTAGCTAAAATGACTGTGTTACAAGACTGTTCTGGGTTTGATTTTAAGAGGGGCAAACTCTGCTTTTGTCAGCTTTAAGAAGATTTTCTAAATCTTCAGCACGTGACTGACAAACAGAAAATAGCAGTGTGATTTATAGCACAAGCGACACCCGCTACCCGCCCCTCAATCAGTGTATCACAGATACGGAAGCTTTAATGGATTTCAATCACAGAGGAAATCGCACTGACGCCTCCCATGAGATTGTCCCGTGGATTTTCCTTCAATAAGCTCAGAGAATTCATAAGCTAACATCATTATTTCTACTATATTTACTGATAGAAAATGACTTTAGTTGATATCAGCAGGTGCTCAGATACTTCAAGTAATGAGCAATCAATATATGTGAGCAAAAAGTGCAAATATGAGACGGATACAAGAAAAAAAGAGTGGCACCATGAGTAGAGCATTCAAGGACATCACTGAGAGGAATCAATAAAACAATACTCCTGTACATATATTGATTCAAAATGTGTCGTTATGAATGAAGTGTTGCCACATATAAATGACTTGATATCCAGTGCTTCACACTCTCTCAGTTCAAATCACCACAAAGCAGCAGCCAAAGGCATTAGTCATATTCCCCAGAGAGCAATTGAGGGCTTTGCATTTATTGTTCATCTTCATGTAAGCACTCAATAACATGGAAAGTGGGCAGGAATGCTGCTTTGATGAATGGTAGGCTTAGATCTTATCCTGGGTCTGTCCTTGCACAAACTCAAGGGAATAATCAGAAACTGAGGAGAATGGTAATACAGCCCTGGGGAAAGCAATAAAGCTAGAGGCCCTTTCTCGCTCACATTTTTAGTGAGATCATATTTTAGAAACCCTAAATGTGTATAATCCTCCATAACAATACTCCATATAACACCGGACATTCTTTGAGTTCCACTAGATAATCAACTCTTGCTCCATTCTAGATAATCAACTCTTGCTCCATCTCTATTTATCTGATTTTAAAATTAAAATAAAAAAGATTTTATATTATTATAGATGATAATATAGATATATGAAAAGTCTTCTTCTTTTTCTTTTTTACAACTGTAACATGATTAGCATCCCGCCCAAAGATTTATATAAGTAGCCTATCATTAGGTTGCTATTTTGTATAAAAGGAGTTTACCTGCCGCTTGGTCTGCATCACTCTCTGTGTGCCACTGCGTAATTTCTGCAACCGTGTATAGTTTCAGAGGAACCAAAGCGTTCGGGTAAGAGATCAGAGCATTAAGTCACCTAAAACCCATTTACATTTATGCATTTGGCAGACGCTTTTGTCCAAAGCAACTTACAGAAGGGGAAACCATCTATGCGACGCGTGGAGATGCTGGGGATTAATCCCAGGACCTCTTACATGCAAAGCATGCGCTCTACCACAAAGCCACACTCCCCACCCCCTAATACCCATCGCAGGGTAGCTCAAACTTTCTTCATTTTTGGACACCTGAGCCCGTGCGACTATGTTCCTGCACTGAGGTATTCCCCTCTCGTGTGTTTGTTTGTTGAGCGTACTTTCTGCGATCAACACAGAGGGACTGCTAAAGCCGGTATGTGCATTATTATGTGTTTGCAACCAGTCATAAAGCTAAGCGAGAATGCTTGGGTGCTTGACTTATCTTTTACTTTTAACTGCCTGTTGAGTCATTGAGAGCAAGAGCATCCAGAGACCTTACAGACTCTTTCTAGAATTACAAGAGAGCTAATAAAAACGATTTCTCTGGTTCTTTTGTCCCATTGTTAACCACATAGAGCCCAACATGGAATTCTCGAGCTCGGTTTGCAAAATCCATGAGATGTGAATTAAGTAATGTCTCTCACTGTGCTTTGAACAGCATAGACAACTTGTAAAAATAAAGATTAATTCAAGTAAAACAATAGCAGGATGACACTAAAGAGCCATATCAAAGATTGATTTGAAAGACTGCATGCTCCTGTTTAGACATCAGCATCTTGACTTTCCATTTAACGCATAATTTGAACAATAGCGAGTCAAGACCATTTTATTTGCATAACACATTTTCAAACATGTTGACAATTCAAAGTGTATTACATAGGAATTAAAAGAAACTTGGATTAAGATAAATTTAAGCTAATTGTTGTAATATACCACCAGTAGTTTTACTTTTCAAGACTCGTTGTGAGAAAAAATTTCAGAAAACCAGACAGGAATGCCATTACACATTGATTGAATCCATAGATTAAAGAGAAATAATAAATAAAAAAATTGTGTAGCACTGTTTGGACTGGAGTGCTCAGTCTGTAAATGCACATTTTTTGGATTTTATTATTGCTAATGTTTTATCTGGTGCTAAACAATTAATCGCATTTGCAATTAATCAGCAAAATGTATGAATGCAATTGCAGTCGCGTGAGAGTTCAACAGGCAGAAATGTTTAACTTTTTATGAATCTGAATCTGTCTGACAACATTAATCAGTTCTTAAAAAGTATCACAGATTTACATGTTTACAAACAAATTACTAAAATATGGGAAAGTTACATATTAATTGACTTGAACCCATTGATCTGAGAGCTCTGTTTGGCTAGTATGAAGTGAGAAGATCCTTTTGTATTTTTGGTGCGTATTTAAAATAAAATTTAATTTGCAATCTAATCTTATCTAATTCACAAAAAACAAAATGTAAAAATTTTAATAATCTATTTATATATCACAGAAATTGCTCTGACTACCAAATTTCCTACCTCAATTTCCAGAGTCATGCTCATTTAGCACAATCTCAAATGTAAAATATGTGATCATTTTAACAGGACTTTTAGCAAATAGTTTTTTTTGCAGTTTGAAGCATGTGTAGGTTTTATATGTGCAGCGCTGTCAAAATCAATTGAATTGAACATTTCAACAGTGGCAATATCACTGGTTCTGCTTTCCTCCGGAGTGTAGTGAGGAGTAATTCAATTTTTCTGACACTCCATCTTAAAATAACCTCTGACAGCCTCATAAAGACTACTGTCAAAGTATAGATATTGAGTAAATGTCACAGAAACCAAAAAGCATTAACTTCTTTTCACAACATACAGCACAAAACATTAATGTGCAGATTATAATTTAAATTAACTGCCAACACTCCTTTCAGATCAGTTGAGCTATAAAACACACAAACTCTTTTACTTTAGAACTGAGTTATGAATTCTGTGATTAAAATTTTTTTTTGTACTCGAACTTATCCAAAAAAAAAAGACATCAAGTCAAAAGATCTTGTCGATCTTTGGCGTTCTTGTGGCTCAGTAAGTAGAGTTACAAGTAAGGCCATGTTTAATTTCTACCAAAAAAATAACTGATGAGATTAATTAATTTATTTCGATGTAATTCTATTGTAAATGCAAACTTAAGTTATGATATAATTTATAAGTTCGTTTTCAAATTAAACAGCCAGGTATGCAGTATGCAAAGCACAAAAAACAACAGCTGTGCGTTTGGCTTTTTCCCTCTTTTTCCCCTTTGTATTGCATTTCGCTGACTTTTATTCAACTCACCCATTTCGTTCTTTCCTATGTGAGTTATATCCAGAGGATACAAGACTCATTATAAAGATGAGAACAAATTTAGGCAGCCAGTTTGCTTCAGGTGAACTCCAAGATCAAGTAGACAAAGAGGAACTTATTTTCATGCTCTGTTAGATTCAAGCCCAGGGTGGCTTATGCGCTGCTGTAATAGATGACAGCCAAAGGTTGTGATGAGACAATATTTGATATTGGACATAGATTTTTTTTCTTCAAATGTTAAAATGAATGGAGGGTCTAGAGACTGTCTTGTCTTCAAAATCATATATCCCCTAAAGCTTCTAAGCACTGATCCTGTTCCTTCAATCATTTAAAAATAACTGCGCAAAAAATGCATGTTTTCCTATTTATCCATGTAAAATCCTATTTAAATTTGGTTAAATTTTTTCTTCAAAATTTGGGAGAAAAAAACTGCATGTAATTTGACAACAATTTAAAAAGACAGTAAAACTGAATTTCTTCCAAACATGCTTTATACATTTTGTAGAACAATTTAGGCTCCAATCATGACTTTCAGAGATTTTTTTCAAGCAATTCAGCTGTAAGAGTTAACCCTAACATCAATAAATTTTTTCATGTTTTATTGGAAAAATTCAACATCCCTCAAACCATCCAAGCCATAAGAACAAGCAGCCCAACAATTGTGGGAAAAAATCAATACAGTTGATTACAGAGGAATACATAAAGAGATCACACAATGGACCACATCAAATACTCCACTCCAAATACTGTTCTATTTCCTCTTTCAATTTCTGTCAGTTCTATACAGAAATTCTTGTTTTCTGTTAAACCTCAATTCACTGTTTCACTTCCTCTATGTAAATTACAAGACGTGGACCTGTCTGAGGTGAGATAAGAGAGAAAATTATTGAAAATAAAAATAGTTTAGAGTGGTAGGAGACGTGTATAATTTCTTTAATTTATTCACTTTCAATGTTTTGAAATGACTCCTTTCCATTTCCAATGAAAAGCAAAGCATGGTTTATAGATTGCATCATATTATAAAATGTGAAATTGCATCATTGCATTAATACTGTTCACAGTGTTTCTCCAAGTTTTATAAGGTCAAATGTAAATATAAATGTAAATAAATGTAAGACCTTTTGAAGACCATTAAGAATCAAGATAAAGACCTATATCATAACATCAAAAAACATACAAAACTTTTTTTTGCATAATAAACAGTATATTTCAAATAAAAAGTTTGAAACCCATAACATCACTTTTATGTTTTTGAACATTTAGAAAGTTTTTCTCTAACTCTGACAACCCTAACTATACCTTTTACAAAGTTGAAAGTTTACAAGCATTTTCTCAAACTCTGGCAACCATAGTTGTCATTTGTACAATTTTTTACTTTTTTTCAGGATTGTCAGCATTTCTGAACATTCGTGGGTGTTTTCTCAAACTATAGTAAACATTACGCTTATGTTTTTGATGATTTACAAAATCTTTCCCAACCCTAATCATGACTATTTTAATTTGTGAGCTTGTATGCACTTTTAGTCCGACTATTGAGAGCCCTGACCATACTAGTATTACATAATTTTTTTAACCTTTAGGAGAATTTTCTCTATTTCAACCAACAATAAAACGCACATATCAGATGAGCTTTACCTGTACATCAGAACAATATGACATGCAAAAAAATATTATTTTATAGGATTTAACTACAAGTAAACTTGACTTTTTAGAGCCACAGATTTGGGATGTAAAATTTTAGACTTTTTAAGATGCCACAGAAACCATGTGATCCAGTTTTATTTTATCTCAATATTTAATATTATATATATATATATATATATATATATATATATATATATATATATATATATATATATATATATATATATATATATATATATACAGCCTAAAGACAAGAATGAGTAGACTACCAGAAAAACTATCCTGTAACACCACTCGACCTTCAAAATATTGTCACCTTTATACTGCAATATATATATATATATATATATATATATATATATATATATATATATATATATATATATATATATATATATATATATATATATATATATATATATATATATATATATTGTGCCAAGATCCATTAATAATATTGAACATTCAGGACACACTTCACAAAATAAAGAAAACAAACAGTTCATTCCTGTCGTCCTCAATAGAAAACGTGTTCGTAATCATTCCGGGTAAACAGAGGCTTTTCTGTTTCTTCCCAATCCTTCACACTTTACTACCTTACAGGCAGTGGGAAAAGGACAACCTTGGAGCGATTCCCTTGCCATGCTGACACTGAATCAGTGACGCAGGTCAGTAGTGTGAAATGAAAAATAATGGCTTTCTGTGGAGAGCATTAGGACGACACCCCTGATTCACAAGTGCTAATAGTCTAATAGCTGTACAGTTCTTTCAATAGCCATAGAGAGGCCAGGACCTTTCTTAATATACAGCACATATCACTTGGCATTCTATCACCATAGCAACTGGCAGATTTACAGACTAATTAAATATAAATCCAACTTTAATCATTATTTTTTTATCTATCAAAACATTCTTTTAAAAAAGTTTTGGTAAAGTTTGTTATGTTCAAAGACCATTCACATTGGTAACAAGAAAAAATATTGTTTGAATAAAATGTTATCAATCAATCAATCAGTTTTTATATAGCGCTTCTTTAGCAATTGCTTTCAAAGCAGCTTCACAAAGTCCTTGTGAGGATCAGGTAGAGTAAATAGGAGTTCCCTCTGTGAGGGGACTCTCGCTGACTGAGGCAGGTGCTAGTCACCTCCCCAGCATAAAGAATATACAAACTTAATTTCCATCGACGAACGGTTCGCTGGACAGCATCTGAAAAAACAAAATAAACAAAGACAAAACAGAAACTAACAAATGGAGAAACAATGGTTAGAAAACTGTAACACAGACAACAAACAAGTGATCAGCATCAGCTGCAGGATGAGTGAAAAATGATGAGGATAGGTTAGAGAGGAACATTGAACCACATTGTTTTTTAAACAGTTTGTATGTATATAGTGCTCAGACACTAGATCTGTTTAGACAAATACCAAGAGATTATTATTCGAATGCTAGATTAAACAGATATGTTTTTAATTTAGTTTTGAAATCTGTGAGCGTAGCTGAGCTCTGGACAACATCCGGGAGTTTATTTCATAGTTTCGAGGCTCTATATGAGAACACTCTTCATCCTTTTGTGGATTTACTAACCTTCGGTACAATCAATAGTCCTGCTTCTTGTGATCGGAGAGAGCGAGCTGGAATATATCGTGATAGGAAACTGCTCAGGTAGGCCGGAGCCAAGCCATTCAGCGCCTTAAAGGCAAGGAGTAGTATCTTGTAGTCAATGCAATATTGTACAGGAAGCCAATGAAGAGAGCACAAAACCGGTGTAATGTGGTCATATTTCTTTGTTCTTGCGAGAACTCTAGCTGCTGCGTTCTGTACTAAGTGTAATTTTTGTAGCGTGGCGTCCGAACAGCCGGCTAACGAAGCGTTACAATAATCCCTTCTGGAGGCCATGAAAGCATGCACTAATTTTTCTGCATCTGCGATAGACAACATGTTCCGCACTTTAGCAATATTCCTGAGGAGAAAGAAGGCAGTCTTAGTAACATAAGAGATATGTTTCTAAAACGTTCACTATCTATAATAATGCCAAGATTTTTAACTGTAGTGGAAAAATTAACAGTGTGTCCCCCCAGTTCCATATGTAAAACTGAGAGATTCTGTAATTGCTTTAATAATTCTGTAAGAAAACCTTGAGGAACTCCATACTCTACTCCTATTGTGTCCGATGAGTCACCATTTACATGAATAAACTGAGTTAAACCATCTTAGAGTCTAGCCCTGGATGTCTGCATAGTTCTCTAGTCTCTCGAAGAGACTCCTGTGATCTATCGTACCGAAGGCTGCACTGAGATCTAGTAGAACTAGAAGAGAGATATTCCCTTGATCCCAATCAAGTAATCGATCATTTGAAATTTTAACCAGCGCAGTCTCCGTGCTCAGTAGGATCCAGGTGCGTTTTCTTGATTAGTGGTTTAATAACTGCATGTTTTAGCTGTTTAGGAATGTAACCTAGCGATAGAGATGAGTTTATAATATTTAGCAATGGTTTTTGAGTTATTTGTAGCAATTCTTTCAGTATTTTTGTTGGTACAGGATCTAGAGAGCATGTTGTTGATTTAGATGCTGTGATTATTTTTAGCAGTTTTTTCAGGTCAATATTTAAAAATTTTGCAGCAAGTGAGTCAAAGGCATAGAATTTGAGTTAGGCTGCTAAGATTGAATATGAGTTTTAGTGATTTTGCATCTAATAGATGTAATTTAATTTGAGAAATAATTCATAAAATCATTGCTGCTAAATTTTATAGCTGCATTTGAATCTGTCAATGTTTGACTGTTTAGTAGATTAGCCATTGTTTCAAATAAGAGGCGTGGATTATCTTGATTTGTTTCTATTAATTTGTGATAGAGGTTAGTTCTTGCAGTTTTCAGTGCTAGTCTATATTTAGACATGCTCTCTTTCCACGCAATTTTGAATACTTCCAATCTAGTTTTTTCCATTTCCATTTAATAATTTTAATTGAATAAATTGCTTTGTAATTGAATAAAATAATTTTATCTGGCTGATTAGGTGCGTAACTTGAGCTTTAGTAAATCTCACTGTTGCTCTCTGTAGATCCAGACTTTTCTAAAACTTATACTGTCAATGGCCACTGATCAGAACGAGGGTAAATATTTTAATCTTAATCTTTGAAATGAAATCAACACACTGTCTACTATTCTCTGAGAAAAAGAACATGATTTCTCAATGTAAAATGATTTCTCAAATTCTGAACCTTGTGAATAATATCCTGATGCTGCTGATTTTTTTTTTCTGGGCTACCAAGCCACGCTAACCAATCAGGAGCTTTATCAGACACAAGAGGACATTGTACTTACCTTGCAGGGGAGGCATCATGATCAAAAAGGGGGATCCAGGTTTAAATTCTTTCGCCATCACCTGGTAGCCATTAACTGGCCCCAGAAATAGGAATGACACAGGATGAAAGGATAATTTTTAGTAAAAGTTATTGAGGGGCTCAATTAATCTGGTAAGTAAATAGAAAGTTGTTAGCTCAAGTAAGCTACTATCTCAACATAATCTACTTTGGCTATTTTGTAATGAGTCTGCAAACCAATTTTTGGAAACTGCACTGATATATGTGCATACCTTTTGTTATGATACGATGGTGAGCTGGGTGTTGCCTATAGACGAACAAAGCCTTTTCTTTTACAATTTATTTTGCGTTCAAAGACAATTTTTGCATGATGTAACAAAACTGCACTTTTTATATGGATCAATCTTTTTGGTTTCCTAGTAATTAAATTTTTCTCCTAAAGTGCAGTCAACGTGAAAGGAAACATCTCAATTATTTTCTTAGTACTTAAGAAGTAGATTAAAACAGAAAATAAACAAATCTACTATTAATGTCAACTATTTCCTATAGATACATTTTAATTGTATTGTTCCTTTTTTGATGTCATAAAACATATCCTCACAGAGTGTGATTTCATACCCTGTTGCAACATTGCAGAGTTGCATGTTTAAAGCTAAAAAGGAAAACATAAAAAGATACCCCTGTCAAGAAAATAAACTCAATGCTGTCACACTGATTCCACAGAGAACCCATGACTGATGCATAAAAGGTCATTTTCTCCATAGCAATTAAAGAGGGCCAAGACATTTGGCTAAATATCACAGTGGGTTTCTCTGAATGCCAGTGAAAGCATATTAATGCCCTGTCTTGATTCTTCTTAAGGTTAGGCATGTTTGTTTCATTGTCTATGCTTGTTAATTTAACAACTGGCAGACAATCTAAGCACAGATTCATGGGAAGCATTGAGTGCACATTTTCAGAGTATAATCAATATTGCTAGCTCTAGTTAATAAGTAAAAAAAGTTATACATATACACATATATAGAATACATATAGTCACTTTTTAACAAAAAAGAAATCAACTCAATAAAGATTTATAAGTATACCGATAAGTATAAAACAAATTATTAAAAATCAAACAAAATTTTACAGTTTTTCAGAAAATACAGACATTATCACACCATTCAAGAAAGACGAGAAGTTACCTTCTGAATTACCTTCTGAATAACAAAAATATTGGTTTAGGGAAACGAGAATTACTGAACAGCCCTTGTTGCCATGGAAACCAGTGCCTACCCAAGCATAAAAGAGTAATAGGTGTATGGGAGTGGCAGGGGGTGGGGGAGGGTGTCTCCAAACCAAAAGAGGAGAAAGAAACCAGTGAATTGAGCGCATGCACCATTCCTTCACCATCTACTCCCAGTGCTGTCATCATATCTATAAAGAATTTTTTTTCTCAGCTGAGGCCTTCATCATAAAACCCACATCATCTATCTCTATTACAGTGGTAGTAAGGCAACTCTTGTATGCCTCATCACCCATGGAGGATGCCATTTCTGTCCAGGGGGTCTGAGACATGCTAAATTGAGAGGGAAGGGGTTTTATGAAGTACCCGTACCCTATTATTTTCTGTACAGCTCACAATTTTCCAAAGAGAGTGAAACAATATTTTTGACCACTTAAGATGTTGCTTTATTAGGTTTTTTAAAAGATGACATGTATTTGTCAATATTCAGTGACTGATATGACAGGCCAAAGATGCACTACAAACAACTTAAATTAATATTTCCTCTAATATTCATTCAATACATACAATTGTCAATACCACTTAAGTCAAAAGTAGCTGATATTTAACAAAGAATTTAAAGCAATTTCTGTTCTAATTCCTCTGTACTTGTGATGGTCTACACAAAAGAAATTGACAGGAAAAACCAACAAATTTAAGTGCATGAAGGGCTTCCAATCCAATTCCTTTTCATGAAAAAATTCTGCATTTCCTCAGCCAAATGCAACAAGAACAAAGCAAGTAACGATGCCAACAGAGTGACATTGTTTTCAGATTAGATTCACAATGAAAAAGTTTGTAGGTTCCAAACACTAAACAGATAAAGCCTTTGCAAAGCTGTTGAAGCCGCAAAACTAGCTGAGCATTTTAATACAGTGTGCCATGTTAGTGTTTATCAAAACACAAACTGATCAGATGATATGGTGGGGCATTGACATCCCATGTGCTTCTAACTATGCCTCAAAGACTGTGTCTTCAAGAATAAACGTCTACACCTGAGAAATATTTTCTTGTCTGATTTTTTCTGATAGAAAAATAAAGTACAAAAATATCTCAGTAATAATGCAAATAAATAATGTAAAAATATCTCAGAACTCCATTTGCTGTCTGTGTGTTTGATTAAAGTTTTGCTTTAATTCTGAATTCTGTGTTTTCGTTAAGTCGAAGTGTATATTTGTAAGTTCTGTTTCCTACCCGTTTGTGTCTAAAACACAGCACGGTACATCATGTAAAATTTATTTTTATGTAGGATTATTTTCTGTTATTCGCACTTGTTTAGCTATGTGTGCCAGGTCGGTTTATTGTATTAATTTTAATTAGTGTTGTTTAGTTTAGTGCTTCTCTAGAAGCTTTGTATTTTTAATTTTGGGGAGGGAGTTATCTATCCTGTAGATGGTGTATGTTTTATTTTACCTTGTGCCCCTTAGTCTCTGTTCCTGAGGTGTGTGTTGTTTTGTGTTCTACTTTGTTTGCACTTTTTTAATTGGTGTTGTGTTGCCGTGAAAAAGCAAACTTGTTTTGGAAATGTTGTGGGTTGTGCTATGCTGCTTTCAGTTTTCATTTCTATTCTTCCACTTATTTGTTACACCCTCAATCTAGCTGCTGTCACCATTTTGGGTTGTAACAATCAACAACTGCAATTTCGAGACACTCCATAGAGTAGATAAATACACTATACATGCTGAATTATAAAAGTTATCAGTCAAGCACACAGTCAAGTTTTGCTGGAATCCAGTGGTGATAGTGAACTTTGAATTCTGATTAGCTAATTGCCATTTTATTTTTCAATTTAAATCCTGTGATAGATGATGACAGCCGTTGTGAGCCAGTCTCTCATAATATAGATGGATAAATATGTCTGCATGTAATCCCTTTATGGTCTCTGAGACTCATAGAATTGTGACAGAAATGCTTATAGAGTGCATTATTTTGTTTTAACTGGTTTTGAGGTTGGCTCTAAGTACCTCTTTTCAGCTTAAGTTCAATTTAGTTTTGCAGGTCAAGAAAAAAAAATCCTATAACTATGGCTGCAACTTAATTAGACTCTTTCCTGACTCTTGACAGTAAGTGGCTGAGGTGAGGAAAATTGTGTGAGACAAGAATAATGAAGCCGAATCTCTTAAACTGAAAACTGTGTTGACATTCACTTCTAAAAATAGGCATTTCCTCTTGCAGAATTTTCAGCTCATAATTATTGGCAGAGGTGAAATGAAATAAAAACTTGAGTTTGGTTAAGCTCTATTCATACAAGATTCGTATAATCTAGGGATACGTCCAATTTAGAAATAATAACCCCAGCACTCGAGTTTCATGTTGCACATTTGCAGCCTTTGACTTTTATTGAATTTGACATTTCCCAGACACAACGTCAGTTTTTGATGGGATTAGTACCCATTTTCCACTTGATTGTGTCATGTGTTGCTTGATATTGTCAGTTCATCTTACGTCTGTCAGAATAATCCATAAACACCATACCATAAACAGAACCATAAACAGAAGAACATTGCAGATATGACATTCATCTAATCTTTCTGTTTCTTTCAGCACATTTGGTTACGAGTTTCAGAACCTAACGTTCATAAAAAAATGTAACCATATCATCTTCATAAAAGATCCATACAAAGGTTCATACATTCCTGTAATATGTCCACAAAACTCACTGAATCTAACTTATATGATAATGTTACTGAATCTTTGTTTGCTGTAGGTCAATTGCAGTGGAGTGTTTACTTAAAATATTATAACACCTCTATTTTCAGCACTTGAAAATTACACAAGTGCTTTCTAAATCTACAAAGAATTTTACTTCCCCTGGAAACATAGTTTACGCGTTACATTTCCAGGCTAATATTTTAGTTTAATGAATTGACTAATTGATAATTTAGTTTAATGAATAAACAGTTATGCAACAAGTGCTGCATTTTCAGAATTACTTTGTTGAAACAGGACATAAATCAATTTCAATCTAATTTAGCCTGTAGGAAAAGATTCCATGCTGATATATATTTGCTCAAGTAAAAAATATATATATATATTTTTATGCAAATGCACAGTAATACCCTATGCTTTGAAACCACTACAAGTTTCTACATTAATCAGTTGATGATGTGCATTAATTAATAAATTATTTCAAATTTACACTGTTTTAATAACCTTAATCATCTGTCATCAAACATCTAAGACCTTTCAATACAAACTCTATCTCTCTCTAAGGTCACCAACTGTTCTGTGTTTGTCTGTGTAACAAGTTCTAAAAACATCTGAACAGAGATTTTACCAAATAAGGGATCGTTCCTGAGTCCGTATTAACAGACTCAAGCTGCAAAGTGTTGAAAAACATTGTAACTTTGTACCCAACGTGATCAGAAAGTGAATATTATCATGTCATACATATTACATGAGTTAAAGGGGCGTGTAAAAAGCCCGGGATTTTTATTATCTTTACATCTTGCTCTAAGACCAGCGAATGTCACATGTGCCTTGAATAAAAAAAAGATTCTTGAGATGACTCATCTGAGCAGTTGTCACTCAATGGTTTAAGCTTTCCTTTGACAACAAATCCATCTGTTTTCTTTCACTACATTGTCTTTGTAAGGGTTCACTGGTGTTCTAAAATTAAGCAAATAGGGAACAAGATAAACACTGCATAGGTCACAGGGCCACATTCACAACAGATACCACAAGAACAAAGAAAGCCCAAGCTATGTAAAAGTGGTGCTTTTAACAAACTGCTCTCAGAAAGGCCTCTGATTGGCTAAAAGCAACATTTTTTTTTTAAATAAGACAAAGTTAATACCCCCATGAGTATTCCTCTTGGCAATAGTGAGAAGGAAGGTAGTTTCCTTGGAGTGCACTTCACTGATGCATGTAATCGATTTCACCATGTACTTTATTTACAGGCAACCGAGTCACTATAAGCATTTCTGTCTAATAACTACTAGAACAAAGATCATCAAGTCTTTACAAATAACAGCTAGTAAAAGCCACACTATTACAGTGCAGTAATCATACCATTCAAGAAGGTCATCCCTACTCTCTTCATGGTATTTGAAGGACTGCAAGCAGAATCATGTATCGATCACAATATTAAAATTGATTTTCTCAAAATATCCTAGAGCTCTCTAACCTCGCCTTGTAACTCTTCAGTGAAGGAGTCGCTACGAGATCATTGTTAATAATGTTAGAGAGCAATAAAAAAACAAACCATTATTGGAAGCAAAAACAACCCAACACAAAGATTATAATTAAGACCATAATTTGTAAAGTTGCACGTTTGACAACCGTCCATATAAAGCGGAGAAGCACTAAGGAGGGGGAATAGTGATCACCTTTCAATATCAAGTGGGCTCAAAAGGCAGAGGCAAAAAAAATATTTTAACAGTTGCTCTTCTGTTGACAGTATGAACTGTAGGTGGAGAGCACATCGTTTATCAGCTTATGAAATGTCAACTTTCTTAGTTAATAGGAACTGATGGAAACTAATTTGTACAACTCCAAGGAGACACAAAATCACGAAAGCCTTCATTGAAGATTGAAAAACATATTTTTAGAATAAAAAATAATTGTTCCCCTCTTTACACTTCTTTATATATTTCTTTCTTTATATAATTTAGGAAAATTTTGTAACCTACTTTGTACTAAAAAATTATGCCTCTTTTGAACTCACGCTTAATAAATAAGTTGGTAAATATTTACCGCTTTACGGCTTAAAAACATTTTAACAGCTTACCTACTGGCCAATATTTAGTGTTTTTCACACAAATCTCAAAATTGTTGTGTCAACAACGTAACAAAATTAAATATAGCTTTATCAAATACAAAATATACTTTAACCAAAACATCGAATTTACGTAGCATTTTGTTCCTGGTGAGAGCCTGCGTTTGACGTCACGACCAACGGATGAGCACGTTGCCACAAGACCTGTGGTTGTCAACACGGAAGTGAAGCCACGGGCAAACTTTCCAGGCAGTAGGGCATACATTGAGCATAAATCGATATGCGTACCTTAATTATAGTTTTTGTTGGTCTTGTACATCTCTCACTACAAGTTTCGTCGCTGAATAATGGCCTGGCTCTGACTCCTACCATGGGCTGGTTGCACTGGGAAAGATTTATGTGTAACACCGACTGTGATGCTGACCCCCAGAACTGCATCAGGTGAGTGTGCCATGATGTGGAACGAGATGGAGGTTTACAAAATGCTAGAACATAAAATGTATATTTCTCTCTTTTTATTTTTTAAAAAAGAGAGTGAACATTTGTAGAAAAAAATTAAAAACGTACCAGAAATGTTTTCATCCTGTTGGGAAAAGTACCACATACGTCAAAAGAAATTATCCTAAAGTAATCCGAATTTTACACATTTTATAAATGATTTTTTGTGATTAAGTGTAACCTGAAACAAGAAAAACATAAAAACATGCACGGGCTTAAACTCGTTAAACTTCGTATATTTTTACACTGATACAATATCCCTTTTTTATGATTGTAACTTTGTTTGAACCAATTTATTTATTTATTTGTTTATTAATTTATTTTCCTGGTTATTCTTTTTTTATCCTGATTTTTCTTGTTATTGTGAATATATTAGTGATTTGTATACTGTATGCATTTTATGTTGTTGAGTCAATAAAGTATGCTGTAGAAAAAGTTAGCTGTTGTAACATAACTAATAAAACAATTAAAACATAATTTTTAAACATATAAAAATACTAAAAATAAATAATTGCTTTGATGAAATAGATTTGACAGGTTGCAAAGCAACGATTATCCAATTCTTTTTAAGAAAAAGTGAATTTAGTGAGAACAAGGAAGAAGTGCTTGAATATCTCACCTTACTGTCACAATTTTACCATGAGTTACGAGGATGGTATGAGCTAAACATGTTGTCAAACTTGTTTTATCCAGTCTTTGTAGCTGTTATTAATGTTCTCCTCTAATCCTCAAGCACAGCGGGAAAACAATTGTGTTATTTGTTTTTTATTTTTTTATTTTGCAAACAAGTAGTTTTGCACACTCACTGGCAGATCTTCAACTTTGATATCCTCTTTCACATGATCTTGTGTGTCCTGGCAGAGAAGAATTGTTCATGGAGATGGCAGATGTGATGGTGAAGGAGGGATGGAAAGATGCAGGGTATGAGTTTGTATGCATTGATGACTGCTGGCCTTCACCCCAGAGAGACACACAGGGTCGTCTTCAGGCTGACGCCAAGAGATTTCCTAATGGTATCAAAAAACTGGCTGATTACGTAAGTTTCTGTAGACTTTTAAAGAGGATACTTGTTCTTCAAAATAATATTAGGAGCTGAAATTAGTTCATTAATTTATTTCTTTAGATTAGCCCTCTGTTGATAATAACTCGCCTGATAATACACACCCAATCAACAGTTTACTATTTATTATCTGTTGCTGCACAAATGTTTTCTTTTAGAAATACTGCATAAATGTGTCATATCTGATGTTTGCTTTACTAATAACACTGCTTTAAAAGTTCATGTAAGTAGTGTAAATAACAAATGTAATGGGATCCATTGATTAAATAATATGATTGATGTTAGATTTATGAGTGATTTGTTGAACTTTGCCCAATGTCAAATTGAAATTGGCATCAATTAATTGGTTAAATCAGTGATCCCTGGGGGGGGGGCTCCATTAAAGGGGGCGTGTTTGACCTCGGGGAACATGCTTTTTTATTTAAAATTATTTTTTACTGTTTTAGAATAAAGTGGAATACCACTCCACTACATTAGGGGACAGGGGTGCTCTCATTGGCAGAGTATGAAGTGTGGACACAAAGTGTAGAAGACAGGCGGAGAGAGAAGGAGATAAAGAGACAAACGAAAGTCTCCCGAAAGGCAAGACGTGATGTAGCGCTTGGCTTCACTGTGACTACGGTGGGAGACGAGGAGAGACAGGTGTGCTTACTGAGTCTAAAAATGTTGGCAGCGGACAGCATGAAGCCAAATAAATGAAGGCGTCACTTAAAGACATTACACCCCAATCATGCTGAAGAGCTGCTGAAGTTTTTTTCAGCGAAAACATGCCGAATATTGCCAGCAATCATGGTCAGTCAAACTAGGTTTATAGTTTTATTAAGGATTGAATGTTTTTTTACATTTCAGATGCACCTTTTTTTTCTGCTACAGTTAATAAAGCTATTCTTTGTTGTAAGTTGGTCCATATTTCTTTCTTTTTTCTCTTATACGTTAATAAGGATACTGTGTTATGCAGAGGTGTACTTATAACAAATTTAAAGACAAATAATACTATTTATCGTTGCACGGGGGCGCAAGATGTTTTTTTTTCTTCTTAGGGGGCCTGACAGAAAATAATTGAGGAACACTGGTTTAAATTATAATATTTATAATAATCATAAATATAATTGCTCTCTTTAACAATAGGAGAACGCAAGCACTTTATCTTTTGTACTTTTTTTTGTCAAATAATGGCTCCAATACTTCAGTCTTATGTCTCCCCCTCCTGTTCGATTGCAGATATTACAACAAGCAATTGTAACTGGTTACTTTTGCATGGTGTTACTTGTTTATAATTTTTTATACTTGTAGATTCATTCTAAAGGTCTGAAGCTAGGGATCTATGCAGATGTTGGCACAAAAACCTGTGCTGGGTACCCTGGGAGTTTGGGCTATTATGAAACTGATGCCAAAACCTTTGCAGACTGGGGAGTGGATCTGTTAAAATTTGATGGTTGTTTCATGCCTGACTGGCATCAACTGGGAAAAGGTGAGTGGATATTCAAATCTAGTATTTGGTAGATATTAAATATTGTTTTTTGTTTAGTTTTTTGCTGTAATGTACACTTTATGACAATGTTTTAGGTTATGTAAACATGTCAAGAGCCCTAAATCAAACAGGCAAAAGTATTGTCTACTCCTGTGAATGGCCATTATATGAGTGGCAACACCAACAGGTGAGAAATAAGAATATTTTTTTATTAGGAATTGAACATTACAGTCCATTTTAAACAGATTTTTTTTTAAATCTGTAATCATTTACTTGTCATTGTCTGATTTTATCTCAAACTGGCAGACAAAGTTCGTTAATAACCAACTTCACTTCCCACTAACAACATTTGGTTTGTCCCTGTGCAGTAAAATACCTCTATGAAAACAATTGCTATGAAGTTGCTAGTAACGTTAATAAATAATGAGGTAAAGTTGGGTATCATGGGAATATCTAGTTTTTGATTGCGCAGTAAATATCTTACGTAAACCTTCGTAATCAATCTATGAGGTTGTGTTAAAAACAAAACCTTAATATTGTATAGCTCTTACCACATAAGAGCTGTTGTAATGTTAAAAACTGACACAATTAATTTAATACATAAAACAAAACAAAATCAAAAACCATGTGGCAATGATCAGGGGAAGACAAAGGCCAAAATAATAATAGTCCAATTTGTATAAACTTAATTAACTGAATTATCATGAAGAAACTAACTCTCCATCTCCTTAAAATAAAGAAATCATTGCATCTTTCCCCGTAAACCCTCTAACACACAATGTATGATCTATCTTACTAACAAAAATAAAACTAATTGAATAAGACCAGAACGGTTTTCTCAAAGAGTAGTTGTGAAGTAGGCAAGAATCAAATACCAGAATGTTCAACAGTAAAACACACAAACAGAATTTCCAAAATAGAGAAGCAAATGATCAAACCCAACAACAAGGTTACAAATACTGAATCTCACAATCCTAAACACAATCCTCTCATTAAATCTCTCATTGAACCTCACCACAAGTCTCTGAACCGGTGAAATTCTAGAGGCGAGTGAAAAGGCTCTTTTATGTGATCCAGCTGCCTACTAACACCAGTCCCTTGAAGAAGACAACTAAGCAGATCCCTCAGACATATGTCCAGTAGGGGCAGCAAATCTTGAGTTCACTCCTGGAAGCACTCACTAAGAGATTAAAGCAAGAGTGACAAAAAAAATAGTCTCTAAATGTAACAAAACATGTTTTGAATGAGTGATGGCAGTTCTTTCTTTCTTTCTCAACACGTTCTCCAGCCTGACTATGAGCCCATTCGAAAGACCTGTAACCACTGGCGCAACTACGGAGATGTATATGACCAGTGGACCAGTGTAAAGAGCATCCTAGATTGGACAGCTAAGAATCAGAAGATCTTAGTGCCGATGGCAGGACCAGGAGGGTGGAATGACCCTGACATGGTACAAAACATCTCTTTTGATAACACCAATACCAAGTTCATTCTGAACAAACAATATTCTCGATTTTCTTTTTCTAGTTAATCATTGGAAACTTTGGTCTGAGCCACGATCAGCAGCAGACTCAGATGGCTTTGTGGGCTATAATGGCTGCACCACTTATTATGTCCAACGACTTAAGAAAGATCTGCCCTACAGCAAAAGAGCTACTGCAGAACAAAGAGATCATAGCAATTAACCAGGATCCTCTGGGCCTGCAGGGCTATCGCACTCTACAGGTACAGTAGGATCCTGTCCCACAACAACCAGTTTAAGATTAATTTATTTAGACCAATTTCTGCTTGGATTCACAGGTAAACAATTTTGAGGTCTGGGAACGTCCCTTGTCGGGGAACAAGCTGGCTGTTGCGGTGATAAACAGACAGGAGATTGGTGGCCCTCGCAGTTTTACTGTGTCTGTCGCAATACTTCCCAGTTGGAAGCTCTGTAAACCTAAGTGCAACGTAACACAGATCCTCCCCACGTACAAGGACATGGGTGTCCAGGATCTCACATCAAATGTGATGATCCAGGTCAACCCTACAGGAACAACACTGCTCACTGTCAAACGCCTTTAAAGCAATCCACAGCACAGCCGGCTACATGACATCAGATGAATGTGAACAATGTTATTGCACTAATGCAATCAGGTTTCACCTTGATTGTATCCTTTTTTTCTCTATTTTAATGGGAGTTTTTTTTTACTTTTGTAATTCTTTTATTACCAATAAATCAAAATGTACACATTTAGTTGTTCCAATTATTGATATGCAAACAGTAAACATTGACATAGCAGTCGACTGTAAAATATTTGACAGACCATTAGAAACAGACGGTAGAAGCTTATCTCACCACATGGTCCTTTTATGCATATAAAATGAAATGATCAAAATATTTTTGTATATGTGTATTTCTTTAATTTGTTCATACAAAATTTCAAGATATCCTTGTATCAGTATCAGACATCGCAAACTGAAAGCGATTGTCCTTGTAGCGTGTTTGAGCAGCAGCAGACAGGGTGAAACTGTTAACAGCAGCAGCTCTGTATGAGCAACACTATGAAAATGAGCAGGAAGCAAAAGGGGAACTGAGTAACTTAGTCTTGGGGTTGGGTGGAGTTTTGTCCACTGCTGGTCACTTTTGCTGTGTGGTCTTAAAACCTGCTCAGTCTGACTGCTTTTAACTTTGTCCAAGGTCACAGTGGAGAAAACTGACATCAGGTAGGTGCTGTTACTTTTCTTTGACGAAAAGAAAATGTAGTAAACTGGATATTTATTTTTTTGTTTGATTTGCACAGTATAACTGGTAAACTCAAAAAGTAACACATTTTAATTCTCTTTAGGGCAAACAAACAAGCTTTTTAAATTATTTGGAATGCTTTTAAACCTGGTTTTGCTCATTCTATTGTGCGCTTCCTAAAATTTCTGTATGCTGTAGCATGATGACTTACTTGAAATGGACCACCTGTTGTATAACTGATGCTTTCCACTGTTCCATTTACGTTGAAAATGTTTAATAGATATGAGTTAAAATGTTTCTTTAATAACTTAAAATTAAGTATAAAGTATAAATTTTCAGGTCAACCTTCACATCCTAAGCTATTGGACTTGTATAGCTAGTAATCAATACTCTAACGTAAATTAGAATTTAATTAATCTCATTATAATATTTAGGTTGTTGTGTTTTTGAAGGTTATCTTTTTTAAGTATGAGTTGTATTTGGATTCATTTACATTTTGCTAGAATTAGGCATGCAAAGTGTTTACAAAGGAAGAGGAAACACCTTTTCTGAAGGTGAATTTTGCATTGCTCTAAATAGCAGAAGACATTCAACAATATTAGTCTATAATAAAATAACTGGAGCACCATGCTCTACTTTATTTTTTCTAGAATTGCTTTGTACACTGGCTTCATAAACAGTTGGACAAGCAACATTAAAAATTAGGATCATTTGCATTATCTCTTGTGGATTTCCACATCAGTCAATGAAAAACTTATATGACATAAAGTTTGTAATAAAGTTTAAACATTCTTCATCTACATTTTTTAAACAGTAGAAATGTCCATTGAAAGCAATTGCCAATGACAGGTGAGTACATAATAAGTAAATTAGGAAAATAGGTGCTAGTTGTTTAGCATTGTTTTCATTTAATACAGTCTCAGAATGTACTTTTACTCTTGCTGGAATCTGAGATTGATTTTCTATCCTGTGCATGCTTTATAAATATTTGAACATGACATGTCTCTCGATGCCATCTGAAAAAAAAGTTATACCTTGGTAACAAGCTCTACAACAGATTAGGGTCTTCTGAGATAGTAGAATGTTTTATGTTGTTTTTGGTGTATTTGTGCAAAATCTGCTTTAAACAATACCTAGATGTAAAACAGAGACAAGCTAAACTGTAATGACTTGCTGATACAAACTATTTCCTCTTCCTCTGTATCACCGAGAAACATTGATGGAACTTCCATGTGTTCAGTCTGACAACTGTCTTTATATAACGCTACCGGCAAACAAAACCACAATAACTGTTCAAATGCTAACACTTCAAACATCAGTATTACCAACCTTTTAAGTGTACATAATAGAGTTAAAAATCCAGGTAAAATGCTGGTGTTGGTCAAATTAGATTAATAGAATTACTTTAACTCTGTGTTAAGTAAATGTTAACTACTAGGCTTGTTGAAACTAGCACAAAGAAAAATCAAGATTCTTAAATGTTATACTTTTTAGAGAGTTAATATTACTGTTAGATCTAGACATTACACATATAAAGATTGTTCAAATGCACAATTACAGAATTTGACATTAAGAAAGATAAATGTTAGCATTAAACTGCAGTGTTGACAAATGATCTCTCCTAAGAGATAAATATCAACTAATGAGAGAAATTCTCAACACTCTTTTGAGTGAACTCATACAAAGCCGCCAGGTGTTTATAGAAAGTAAAGGGCAATGGGGCCAAAGAAACGTGTAAACATTTACAAATTCTTTCAAAAAATTTCAGTATACCCTAGAATATGAATAACATTTTACAGCTCTGAGAATTTCAAGAAATGAGGCATTAAATTCAAATACAGGTATAGTTAGAACTGCTTCTTTCGTCTAAAAATAACTTGATGCTAAAGATCGTTGAAATATATTGAGCTGTAATGAACTTGCAAACTTTGTAGCTAACCTGAATAAGGATATATTTTATGTGTAGATATAATAACCCCTTTGTTCGCAAGATGAAAAAAAAAATGCTGTGTGTAGTTGAAATGTTTAAATCTTTTTGTTTTAATTACTATCAATTTAATTAATGTTGATAATTGAATTGAGAATGTACCGATGTCGTTTCTGAGGCCTTGTTGTTGAACATAAACAGTATTGAAGGAAGGATTTGAGCGATCAGTTTTGGTTAGCAGATAATGAAGTGGTTTAAACAGAACAGGAAGAGGTTGTCAAAGGAAACAGATTTCTCCAAAAGGAAATATTGGCAACAAAGATCTCAGTTACAAGAGTGATCATGCAAACTACTTCAAATGCAAACTACACAGCTGACTATATTCAGCTATATACCAGGAAGATCAATGTACAGTCCTGCTGCAAAACTGCTATTACAAAATAAATACAAGGATAAAACACAAACTTTTCATCAAAGCAGAGCGGAATTTAACCTTGTCTGATCCCATTTAGTTTACCCTTGACTCACAGCTCTAATTCATCTGTCATTAACCATTAATCAATTTTTGTTCATGGATCTCACACTGAACATTCCTAAACTTTGAGATAACGCCATCCAACAACACTACAAGACTAGAAAAACTTCCAGTTGACTTCCAGCTATGTGCAATATAGCGAATCATTGAACATCTCTAGCTGCAATAATAGAATAATAACAATATTATGCTTTACAATAAATATTTGTCTAATTTATATTTTATTGAGTAGGGTGAAGTTTTTTTCCACAGTTTGATTGCAGTTACACAGAATGATCTGCCACCCATAGGGGAGGCCAGGAGAGCAGTCAGTGAATTGGGGTGTAGGGAACGAGAATATTGTGTGCTAAACAAAGCAAAAATGTGAATGCTAGCAGGAGAATTTTGAATTTGGTAGGATGAGCAACTTTAAGCCAATGGAGATGAAACAGAATCGGTATGTGAGAAGAGCGTTTGGTATGAGTGAGTAATCTAGCAGCATAAATTTGAATTTATTGTAATCTAAATATGGAGCTATAGGTAAACCATTAAAATGGCATTACATTAATCGATGCTTGATGAAATGATGAATCAATGAATGATAGTTTCAGCATATTTGGTACTGAGGAATAGACTAGTTTTGCGATGAACGAAAGCAGATTTAGTGACCGATTTAATATGGGACTGAAAAGAGAGTAATAGAATTAGATAATTTCATGTGAGAACAGTCAATTTCATGTGTGGAAATGTTTGTTCATTAGTGGAAATATTTCCGGTGAGTTGGAGTTCCAATAATAATGGTTTCTGTTTTGTCCGTGTTGAGTTTCCGAAAATTTGAGTTGAGCCATTCCTTTACGTCCTTCACACAAGCAGATGTTTTGTCCATTTAGGTAAAATGGGTACAAACCGAGCTGCAAGCAAAAATAAATAATGTAATTGTATCCAAAGAACACAATACAACTATAAAATGAAACATCCTATTGTTTTAATGAAGACTTGAGCCATAAGGGGGTCCCCTTTGCAGCTGTATCATTTGAAAACAGAGAACACTATTTTTCTGTGTTGGTTGTCATGTCTTCTTCAAAGCCTAAATGAACTTGATGAAAATGAACTACAATGTATTAGCCCATTATCATCAAGGATATGAAAATTGGGAGATTTGAGGTTCACAATAGACTCTGTTGTTTTTGACCATACGCATGATAACTGTATTAAACCCATATATTAAACACCTAATTAGCTGTGATGTCTTTGCAGGTTTGAAGATGGGAGATGCCCTTCTGGAGGAGGTTTTTATCAAACGATCACAGCAGAAAAAGAAGACCTCCCCTTTAAACTACAAAGAAAGACTATTTGTCCTCACGCAGGATAGAATATCCTACTATGACTATGATGCAGAAAAAGGGGTATAAATGTTATTTGTTAAAGTTGTTAAGTGCTCTGTTGAGAGTTGGGTGTTATGTATATTTGTACAGATATTTTCTCTTCAGGGTTAACAATATATTTAGGAACTTGTTTCTTCATCAGTCGTGTACCTTTTTGTCATTGAAATTCACAATTTAAAGAAAGATTATTTCAGTATTTTTATTTCAAAGAACCACAAACACAATGCATTATGAGTTATTGCTCTAGTGATCATTGGAATAGCACAAGCCTGTCAAGTGTGAACTCGAACTCACAGAGCAAACTCAGCAGAGCTCTTTTACATCTCACCAACCTGTGAAGTCTGAACAAAGTAACTGAAGCAATGCAGCGTTCTTTTTCATCCTTAAGGAATAAACCTTCAAAACCAGTTTTAACATATCTATTTACCATAAACATATATTTACTTATATTAGGCATTTACTGGTTTTATTGTGTTTACTTTTAGAAAAGGAAAAGTCTCAAAGGCTATGTGGACATTGAAAAAATCAAATGCGTGGCAAACGTTGTAACAGATGACAGCATTCCTTCTGAGCGACAATACCCATTTCAGGTGAGTCTCTGATGAATTTATGATATACATTTTGTTTCTCCATAGTTCTGTTAAGTTTTGGTGAGCAGCTTAGATATTCAGGATATTATTAATCAGACTGCACTGTAAGTTCAAAAGAAACCTTTTATGAGAGTAATGGAGCAGAAGTGAAACATTACTTTCAAAACTCATGATAAATCAACAGGTGGCTCTTTAAAACTGTCAATCTGTAGTTTGCATTTACTTATCATTACACTAGATCGGTAGAGATTTGCACGGTTTGCAGTTTGAAGATGTACTAGGTAACCTGATTTTCAGGTTTTAGTGAAAGGTGGTTTCAGGTTTTAGTGGAGGCTTGCATATTTGTAATCATTAATGAAGGACAGATTGAGCAATGAATATAAAAGGAAGTTCCTGTTTAAGGTAAATGCTAAATATTACTACCAACTGATAACCCAGGAAATGGTTGCAAGGTCTTTTTTATTATTCTATCCCATAACACAAATAACTTAGCGTTTAACAGCTCTTGAGGACTGAGGCCATGGTCATGGCCACCCCAGGATTTTAGTTAGAACAGAGAACACTATTTTTCTGTGTTGATTGCCATGTCTTCTCTAGAAATCAGCCTAAATATGAACTACAATGTATTAATCCGATATCATTAACGATACTTTATCAACACCAGTAGGGGTAGATAAAAAAACTTACACAAAAAATGACAAAAGGCTTCTGAACAAGTCAATCCATTAGATGCCACCAGATTCCTCAACCCTGAAGTATTATCGACCAATCAGAAGCTTCTCTCAACTCTGAAGCACATTAGCATTTTCTATTATCGTCTGGGAAGTACCACTTACACAGTTAAGATTTCTGTCTTTTATAAACAATGACTTTCTCACCACTCTTCACCAACAACTGTTTCACTCTCACCGCTCTTGTTTAAAATGAGCGATATTTGCGTCTTTGTCAAATGAGTGCATCAATAGTATCAAAAACATACAAACTGTTGAAAAAACAATGTGGTTCAATGTGCCTATCTAACCTATCCCCATCACTTATCACTCATCATGCAGCTGATGCTGATCACCTGTTTGTTTTTCTGTTACATTTTTTGTTTGTTAGTTTCTGTTTTGTCTTTTTTTTTCATCAATGGATCTTAAGTTTGTATATTCTTTATGCTGGGGAGGTGACTAGCACCTGCCTCAGTCAGCTAAGCTCCGGGGGCCTCACAGGGGGAACTCCTATTTACTCTACCTGATCCACACTAGGGTTTTTTGAACCTGCTTTGAAAGTAACTGCTAAACAGCACTATATAAAAACTTGATTGATTAATATTAGCCAACATATTTCTGCAGTTTGGCATGTCTGTTCTCTGATTAAATATGTCATTAAATATGTTGTTTGCTTGTGAGGTCCTGTACATCTCTGCCCTCCATTAGCCTTGAGGCTTTGTGAGCAAAAGCTGCCACATCAATAAAAATTTCTTCCAAACTCACCCTGTAACCAAAATAATCGTGGTTATGTCTACACGAAAATGATTAACCAGCATTTTCTAAAAAAGGTTGATGTTTATGGTGAAAATGCTGCTCCAAGTACATGTGGGTGAAAAGCGTAACTTATAAACACCTGAATACAAAATAAGGGATCATTAAGCACATGCTGCACCCGAAATTAGTTAATAAACTTTAATTCCATTTCAAAGAGGGGTATCTAACTCATGCACACAAAGTGGGATCTCTGCCCTTTAAAAGAAATGTTGACAGCATGTTTGTGTCATAAATGTAGGGTTTAAGTTCAAAGTATTGAAAAGTTAGCTCTAAAAAAAGAGTTTTCTGTTACACTATTAATGAACATTCAAGGATAAGTAAAATCTCTCTTTCACAGATCATCTACGATGAAGGTCCTCTTTATGTATTCGCAAAGTCTGATCAGATTCGAAAACACTGGATACATGAACTAAAAAGCAGTAAGTATTTTATTCACCATCACAATCATTCAAATTATTAAGCCATTTAAGCAGCATAACAGAAACGATAACAAGAAAATGTGAGGGGCATTGAATATCTGTATTCAAAGCTCTGTGTTAATGCAATGCAAATAGTTTCCAGCATACAGTGCCTGTTTGTTTTTCAGAGGTGATGGCCAACAAGAACATGATACAGAAATTTCATCCATGTTTCTGGGAAGATGGTTTGTGGAAGTGTTGCTTCCAGGAAGTGAAGCAGGCCATGGGCTGCAAGGTGCTGGAAACCAATGGAGGTTTGTAAAGTGTGTTTTGTTATTTGTCATAACTTTCATCAAAAGCATATGTGTAGAGATAAATTTACTCTTTTGATTAAGAAAAATGCATTTATGTATCCCTTCGATTCTTCAAAGTTTTCAATAGAGTATCTGGCAAACGTGAGACCAGGAAGCCTCTTCCACCAACACCTGAAGAGGTCAGTTTTGAAAGACTAGTCACCGATGATACACATATGCCACAGATCTTTTCTCTTTATTTTTTTCTCAAATAAAGGAAATGTCTCCCAGACCTCTGCCCCCTGAGCCACCTATGCCCCCTGGCTTTAGCATTGGTATGACTGTTATAGCTGAATATGATTATGCACCGATAACCGCCAATGACTTGGAACTGAAAAAGGATGAGGAGTACACACTCTTGGATATCTCTGATCGCAATTGGTTTAAAGCTATAGACAAATATGGGTAAGGAAGTTGTTATGGTTAAAAACTGTTTCCATTGGCATTCAAACTCGTTGAACATGCTAATGGTTGATAAGCATGGACTGCTGTTCCATTATTTGCATATCGAATTAAACTTTTATAGGCTAAGGTTGTCAGATAGCACTATATGTGTGATTAAGTCTGTGTCTCCACTGTTTACAGAAAGGAAGGCTTCATTCCAAGTAACTACATCGCTCAGGCTTTGAACGGATTAGAGAAACATGAGTAAGTATAGTCAACAAAAATCAAACAGGCAGGGTGAGTGGTTTAATCTGTAATCTTTTTATTTCATAGCTGGTACTGCAAGAACATCAACCGCAGTCAGGCAGAGAGTTTGCTGAAAACAGAAGTGAGCATAAAGCCATGATTGAACACCATAGTTTGCATTAAAACTATTTGGAAAAGAAAGTCAGGTCAATTTAAAAATCTCTTGAAGTGACAGTTGACACTATTTGCATTGATTTCAAACTCATTTAGAACAAAGATGGTGGTTTCTTGGTGAGAGATTCTGGCAAATTCACTGGAAAATACACTGTGTCTGTGTTCTCCAAGAGCGGAGGGTGAGTTTTATCAAATTTTACTTTTTACTTTACTTATGATAGTGGAGAGGGAGCCTGCAGAAGAAATATTTTAATCTCTCTATGCAAAACTAGGACTGGTGTAAATTGTCACAAGATGTGTTTAATTGCTCTTATTGAATATTGCCTCTTTATTTCCAGGGAGGCTGTTGGAAGCTGTAGACATTACAATATATGTGTTGCTGCAAATGGCCAGTTCTATTTAGCAGAGAAACACAACTTTAGCTCCATCCCAGAACTTATAAACTACCATCAGCACAATGCAGCAGGTAAATAATCTTATTAATAATCTTCATTGAATTTAGAGGTCTCTTACAACAGGCTGGCATACATGCAAGGTAAAAAAAAAATCTTTGTTTTCGTATAATATGAATTTAATTCTTATAACATGCAACCGCTTATGGGACTAATAAAGGAGCTCCATCTAGCTCAGTTTCGATCGTGGTTTAGTAAGAAAGAAAAGACAACCAATAAACAGAGTACAGTCAACACAACATAAAGATACAGAGAAAATATTCAGCCTTCAGTAGATGCAGATAAACTATTACTTTTCTCTTCTTGCATGCCAATCTCTTTGAAAGGCTTGCATAACCCTGCTTGCCCAAATGCATCTGTAATCTGCAACGGAGATCTATTTCGTCAATGTTTGGGGAGGAGTTTGGCTTCCTGGTACGAATGAATGCAGATGGGAGTGGTGTAGTACCAACCTATATATACGTTTACCACCTAAAAAAATTGCTTCCATAAAGGACTCATTTAAGTGACTCTGTTGTGTATCACTTGATACACAAACCTTTTTCAGATTCCAAACTTTAACTGGGCATTCCTCAAACTTAAAGCTATAGGTTGCATTTCACATGAGATCTCTTTTCACATGAAAATTTCAAAAATCCATAAGTGTCTCTTGAACTTATTGACCTTTCATATACTGAAAATTTAATTTAAAACACAGAAACATATCTAACTAAACAAACATGTTTCTTAAAGTCTGATCAATAAAAGTGACAAATATTTGAAAGAAGCACTTTTTTTCAGGTCTGGTGAGCAGATTAAAACACATGGTTTCTAATCGGGCTCAAAGTGCCCCCTGCACTGCTGGTTTGGGGTATGGTGAGTATCGAAAGTATGCACAGAACAATCACAAACTGCATTGGTTCAACTTAGAACCTCAATAACCAATTCAACAATTAGGTTAATTTGCACAATGTTTTAATTGGTATTCTGTAATCTATACAGTCATCATTGTTAAATCATTGTCATAATCTGCCAAATTTAAATGGTCTCTCTGTTTTTCAATCCAGGAAGTTGGGAGATTGATCCGCGCCAGCTCACATTTATCAGAGAACTTGGCAATGGACAGTTTGGTGTGGTTAAATATGGGAAATGGCAAGGTCGTCATGATGTAGCCATTAAAATGGTCAAAGAGGGCTCAATGTCAGAGGAAGATTTTATTGATGAGGCCAAAGTCATGATGTAAGTATATGAACTCCCATTTGAAAGAGTGATGTCAAAAAAAGAGTTGCTTCTCATAAATGGTATTGAGCAAAATAATCTCAATGGGGTGGGCATTCAATTTTATGCTAAAGTTGACTTCACTTTTGTCAAAATAAGGTATTGAATATATTGGTACCAATAACGGCATAAAAAATGTAATCTTTCAAACGTATCTATGGTTTTTCAATTTCAATTAATCTTAAGCATTTATTTCTATTTTTCTCCTCATATTTTGCTGTACAATTCTAGGAAACTCTGTCATCAAAACCTGGTACAGCTCTATGGCGTCTGCACAAAACAACGACCCATTTACATAGTCACTGAATATCTTGCTAATGGATGTTTGCTGGACTATTTACGCGAAGGTCTTCAGAACCCCACAAGTGACCAGTTCCTTGACATGTGCAGAGATGTCAGTGAGGGCATGGCCTATCTAGAAGCTAACCAGTACATCCACCGAGACCTGGTTTGTTAAATTTTAGCATTCTTTTGCTACCATAGCAACATTTAAGTGCTTACATTTGAGGAAATGTTGTTGTTTTTTTACTAGGCTGCAAGAAACTGTTTGGTGGACTCAAATGGTACCATCAAAGTAACTGATTTTGGATTGTCAAGGTATTTCTTTACATGGTAGAAGAACAATTTTCAATTAATGTGTCAGTGTTTCAATGTTTTTGAATCACTATTCATTGAGATAACATTAAAATAGCGAAACACTCTGCTAAGCAGAGTAGATGATTGCCCATGGGTTTAGGTTGTTACTCTTCTTGCAGGTATGTTCTAGATGATGAATACACAAGCTCTGTTGGTTCAAAGTTTCCAGTACGCTGGTCACCTCCCGAAGTCCTCCTCTACTGCAAGTTCAGCAGCAAGTCCGATATCTGGGCATTTGGTTCGTCACCACTTAATTTTTCTAAAATTCCTTATCCTCGGGTTTCTCATTATTTGTCTGACAGGTGTTTTAATGTGGGAGATTTACTCACAGGGAAAGATGCCATACGACAGATGGAACAACTCGGAAATTGTTGAAAACATTTCTACAGGCTATCGACTTTACCGTCCCCAATTGGCCAATGACAAAATTTATGGCATTATGAAGATGTGTTGGCATGAGGTAATTCTTACATTTTGTAATTCAAACATTGAGAACCAAATCTGCTTTTACGTGAAGTGAATTTCTCTTTTTTTAGAGACCTGATGAGCGGCCAACATTTGTGGATCTGGTGTTACTCATCAAAGATCAACTCTTCAACATGTAGAATAGAATTGAAACTCAAAAGTCTATTTTATTAGGTTTGTTTTTCTATGCAAGATTCATTTAGGGCTGGTCTTAAATTATATATGCTTAATTGTTTCCCTAAACTTATGGAACCCATCAATGTGAATGAAGTCAGCAATTATATACTTGGAACTCTGTTGAAAATGGTGTAAAATTTAATAAAAGATGTTTTCCCCTATTGTTTCTCTCAAGTCTATACTGTATTGTATTTCTAAGTTTCAAATTCAAAGTTTACAATTTGCATCAAGAAATTACCTCAGACTACTCTTACATGCACAAACCTAATCTGATATTTAGATGATGCAAAAAATATGATCATGCCGTATTTATCTGACATTAATCAGTTTCATTAAGAATTTTTTTCACAGTGCACTATAGGTAAGATGAAAATTTCTCCAAAGATATTTTAAAACAAGAAAAAGGGGTGGTTTACCAATATTTACTTTACACGAATAAGCATAGTATCTTTGATTTACATTATTATTGGTTAAAAAGCTGTTGTAGTGTAATCTTATTTCAAGAATTTCCTGCCATCCGGTAGGCCTCCCTATCGAAGCCCGTTTCTGAAGAGAGAGAGAGAAAAACAAAATTAATTATGAGCTAAAAATTCGCAATTCTGAGATATAAAGTCAGAATTCTGAGATATAAAGTCACAATATTTTTTTTTCTTTTCAGTTGCAGAAACGGCCTTCCATACCTCCCTGTGTATTTACAGCCTATAAATAAATAATCCGAACATAAAAATTGTTTACTACATGTTTGAAAACATCAAAATATGGTGGCTTTTAAATATATGACACTCTATAAAACCTATTCCCAGAGTTTATTATACATTTGGTTTACTTTTTTTAACAAAACATTTTTTTTAATTGTTTTAAAACAACACGATCTGAAAGATACAAAGTGTACGAGAATATCTGGCAACCTTCGCATTCACAAATTCAGGAAATTCACAACTTATCCACTGATGGACGACGCGAATGAAAGGTTGGTGATTTTAACTCTTTTTATTCATTATCTTTCCTTCTAATTGAAACTATATTGACACTAGTGACAATCCATTAATCTTAAATCTTGGCGCAACGCATAAAATATTCTTATTTGGTCGACAGGAGGAGTGAGTCAGTCACTTTAACAAATATGCTTTTGTACGTTTATTTACCGTACACGTCACGTTAGTTGTTAATATTTACTGTTGCGCATTATTACATATCAACAAAACATCAAAGTGTTTATATTTTGAAGAAATAGCGAAGCAAGAATCAGGAGGGAGTCACATGATTCCTTGTCTGCGTTTTAAATGTTACCGTGCTCCCTAAATAGAGCTCATGGACAACAAAGCCCTGAAGTAAACCTCTTTAACTTAGTTAGACTGTTGCATGATCAATGTTCTCGCTGGAAATTCACACCCGCCCTTCATTTTAAACCGATGCAAGTTAACTTCAATCTGTTGTTTGTACTTCTATTAAAAAACTCAATTTAGATGGAGGTGGCAACCCGCTCAGACTTCTACATAGGACTTGCACTAGCTGTCAGCTCCACTATCTTCATCGGTTGGAGTTTTATATTGAAAAAGAAAGGTCTTTTGCGGCTGGCGATAAAAGGCTCAACTAGAGCAGGTGTGTGTAATTAAAAAGAACATTTCATTGCAATTCTGGGTAATTTTTCATGCTTTGTTAGTTGGTAATGTGTTTCTTCTTCCTCTTTAGGTCAAGGAGGATATGCATACTTAAAGGAATGGCTCTGGTGGGCAGGGTTAATATCAAGTATGACTATAATGCTGTTCTTTATGACCTTGTTGCAGTTTTTATCCTATGCTATGTAGTTATTTATATATTACAATATTTTGTCATTTATTACAGCTGTGAATTGTTTTTTTCAGTGGGAATAGGAGAGGCAGCAAACTTTGCAGCATATGCATTCGCTCCAGCCACCTTAGTTACACCTCTAGGTGCATTAAGTGTTCTGGTCAGGTAAAAATTGTACTTTTACTTTATCAATGTAATCAACACGTTCAGTACAAAACAAGCTTTAGGTGAATTGTAAACAAAAGTTTGCCAAGAATTAATTTGACTAAATAGAGAGTAAATGCACACAAGTACAGAAAATGGATAAATGGATGCAATTAACTTTTTGTTTAAAATTCTCTGTCTTCAGTGCTGTGCTCTCATCATATTTCTTGAGTGAGCGACTAAATATCCATGGGAAAATTGGCTGTCTATTGTGTATATTCGGTTCCACTGTTATGGTCCTCCATGCCCCACAAGAAGAGGAAGTTGCTTCTTTGACTATGATGGAAGAAAAACTCAAAGACCCAGGTAATAGTCTCTTGAGTTTAAAAACAAAAAGTCTTAACATATGCTCCATCTGAAGCCTTTTAACACAATTACCACCAGATTTTTTTTATCTTTGCACTTGCATAACTTAGGATTCATTGCGTTTGCGGTCTGCATCGTGATGATCAGCCTGGCACTCATTTTTTTCGTGGCACCCCGCTACGGACAGAAGAACGTGCTGGTGTATATCCTCATCTGCTCTGTGATTGGTTCCTTGTCCGTGTCCTGTGTGAAAGGCCTTGGCATTGGGATCAAGGAGCTGTTTGGTGGGATAGCAGTTCTCAGAGCGCCTCTCTTTTGGGCTTTGCTCATCTGCCTGGTGGTCTGCATTAGTGTCCAGATCAGCTACCTTAATAAAGCGCTCGACATCTTCAACACCTCTATTGTCACACCGATATATTATGTCTTCTTCACTACATCGGTCATGGCCTGTTCAGCCATTTTGTTTAGAGAGTGGCTACGGATGACCAATGATGGGGTCCTGGGAACTGTTAGTGGTTTTCTAACCATAATCATTGGAATTTTTCTTCTCCATGCCTTCAAAGACATTAATTTTACCATGGACTCTCTTCCTTTATATTTGCGACGTGGATCTCAAGGCAGGCCGTATGCTTCTTTGCTAACAGATTAGAGTGACACTGTGGATGAATGCAGAACCCCCAAAAAGTATGTAGTTTTTTCTTTTAAAGAAGAGGTGGAATTATAGATTGATTTGGTAAGGCTTTATGCTACTGAAATACAGCATTTATTTACCAGGGTAGTTTCACTGTTTTTTTTTTTTTTAAGAAAGCCCTTAATTATACTGCCGTAAATCTAGTTAGAGGACAATTTTTCCATGTTTTCTTATTTCCAAACCACAGTCACTGATGATTGGCAGATGGTCTGAGATTTCCACCACTGGAATAAAATTGAAAAAGAAGTAAAATTACCCTCAAAATCAAGCAATTCAAAGACGTGGGGGACATCTGTGAAAATTCCTTATTATTCCGATTGAAATTAAATTATATTTTGTTAATTTTACAGTGTGTTTCAGAGCAAGAACATTGTTGAGCGGGATTTAAAAGCTTTTTAATTGTATAAATTTTACATCACTCATCTTACTTCAAAAAATTCACTAAATGTCATTTTATCCTAAATTAACCGTTTTATTACACAATTAAAGAAAAGAATTGACAAAAATATGAAGTTATTCAAATGTTAATACAAAACATCTCCATACTTCACACGTAAGATATCTTGTGCTTGTGGCTTTAATGTGTATTTTCAATTTTCTTGTGTTTTTTTTGTACTTTTACATTTTCCTGTTTATAAAATGTATACTGTCACTAACAGTTGCTACACAATACCAGTTAGAATTTGATATCTGGTTACCTCTTTTAAAAAAAATCTGTAGTTATTAGCTGATGTTTGCTGTGATTTACTGTTTTATTTATAAGAGCTTTGTGTTTGTTCATGTCTCTTGGTTATGTTTTGAAATTCCTGTTTTAATAAAAACCTGAAAATGTTTGTTTGCTCATTAAGGGTTATTTGTTCATTCATGTTAACTGCCTTTGATTACAAAATAGTGCAAGAACATGTAAAATAAACTACAAAGAACACAACAATCTAAACTATATATATGTATAACATTATCCAAAATTCACCCAGTAAATATCATTCTGATCTAATGCCATTGCTCAATATTCATTTAAAATAAAATAAAAACATTAAAATGATAAATTGGATTACAGGAGAGATATGTTGTTGTTGCTTATTTTTTATATTTATTTTTGTCAAACATTGTATTTGGACAGTCGGACACTCATTCCTCTGTGTTTGGAAAACAAACAAAAGCCTGTATTATCTTGCATATCAGGGGTCCTCTGGAACATCCATTATAATAACAGCACCTCTTCCAAGGTAGTTGGCATCAGTGAAGCCTGAGTCCTGTTAATCTCTCTTCCATAACATTTTAAACAAGATCTTATCAATAAAAGCCAAGCGCATTAACTCTTTTTATAATCTACTCTATTTAAGCATTTTTGAAGCACATTGCACTGCAGACTTCGATTGTGACGGATATATGGCTTTTCATTATGCATTTTCAAATTCTTATTATCATTCTCAGTTCAACAGGGCTTGGCTGCACATGCATCCGGACTTTGCTTATGTTGTCATCCATATAAGAGAGGAATAAAAGAGGCACTTTAACTGAATCCTGGTAAAAGCTGCTGCCTTGCGTTTTTTCCGTCTACAAGATCATGAGCCTCAGTTTTTCTTCTGGCCTGAATTAAAAGTTTCCCCGAAGCTTGGTGGTCTGCTAATCTGCCATTGTCTCTGAGAAGGATCCTCGACTCCTCTGCGTCTGTTCCAGTCTGTTGAGGATAAACTGACTCGTGTCAATGAATCGCTCCACACAATTCACAAAGCACACCTCTGTCCTGGAGTCCAGCTTTGGGCCAGGTTTATCCATGCACTTCTCCTGTTCAGACAAGCACACCGTCAGGATCAAATATATGTAATTATATGGTATACAATACTTGTTGAGAAATGTAGGAGCCTATAGGTGCTGTATATACTTTTAAAGACCCATTGATGATTTATATCTATAAAATCGGTGCGCCCATAGACTTTTCATATTTCATTGACGTGTTTATGTTTCCGGTTTATTAGCCACAAGTTTGTTTTGAGACCACCCAGTGTTGTCAGACAAGGCTTTTCTTAAGCGTTTATGAAAATCCACAAACAACACCTTTTTTAACCTTGTTTAGACAGGATAAACTATTAAATTCTATATTCTAAATCCCAATGTACAATGGTTCTTTTAAGTTTATTTTAGGTGGACAGCTCAACCAGATTGAACTTTGAGTGCAAAAATTTCCAAAAAAGTATACAAATACGTCTGCAGTTATGACTCCAAATGAAAATGCTGTGTATTTTATTAGAATTGTCCCCAATAAATGTAATAGCTATAAAATGCATTTCCTCTTACATAAAGGAGAAAGGAACACCTAGACGAGTGTAAAGTATTTGTGCACACGCTTGGAAGATGTGAAGTGGATACATTGTCTCACCCAGCAGACTTCTGTCATCTGATGGACGAGCTGTTGAAAGCGTTGCTTCTGAGACTCGATCGCGATAAATTGCTGCAGCTGAGGATCCGCCGTCAATCCTTGAGCATCCATCAGATAAATCTATGGCAATAACTGCCCTAAACCTTTAAATTATGTTTTGTGAACACTGCTCCAACGCTGAACTGACCTTCACGTGTCTCAATAGCCAGGAAACAGTTAAGAACAGAACCAATCAGGGAGGCTGAATCGGACGGATGTGGATATGACGTGCTTGTAGGCGGAAGATGTCTTGTGCTAATCCAGAAAAGACGACAAGGGTCGAAAGAAGCTTGTGCTGGTAAGCAGAAGATCATTTTGTGCTTGTTTTTGACTTTGTTGTGGTAATAATAACTCGGCAGTGGTTAAGCACACGTGTTTTGTGCATTTACAGCCGCAGTGAACTCACAGTCCAATAGCGGTGAATGTCACGCAAGGTCTCAGGAAAAACCGTTTAGCTTAGCCATAGCACGCGTAGAAACGACAAATTAACACATTAATCGTTGTATGAAAGAACGTGCAAAATAAATAACAATTTCAATACATATTTACATTTATTGCAGACAAATGTACACGTTTGGCTGTTTTATTATAGATTAAAGTGCATGTTTATTTTATGTCTGCTTGTTTCAAGTTAACTTAACTGCAAATTAATAAAATTTAACAGAGTTCTATCTTCCTTTTTGTACATTTAATAACTTTGTAGAAAATGTATGTAGTTGTAGGGTACGAAAATAATCAGAGATGTAAAGGGTAATAATGACGTTACAGACTCCTTTCAGAATATAAGTACTCCATTATGAAGTCGTCTCAAAAGGACACAAAACCTGACTGAATTAAAAAAAAAATTTGTAGAGAGGAGATATTTCATACAAATTCAACAAAATGTGTTTCTCGATGTTATTGAGATATATGCTAGCTATTTTTGGCCTGAAAATGAAGACATGGTTGCTAAAGGGTTACTTGTAGGCTTGGGACTGTTGAACATTTCAGTTACATTTGTTGTCATGTCTCAGTACTTTTTGGAGGATCCGTATCTGCTTACGTTTGTATTTAATTTTGCTCACTGTACTGCAAGTCAGATATTATTTGTTTAGAGTGAAAAGAGAACCTTTAGCCCCTGCAGATGGCGATATTGCTCAAGAATTTACTCATGGCAGATAAAGATGCTGACTTGCACACAACCAAAATGTAATAAGTAATTGTAAGTGTACATTAAAATCTACTGGAGTAAAGACTAGACATATTAAATAAAAAATGAAGTTGAGATTAAAAGTTGCTTATATTTGTAACACTCCGTACATGTAGCCAAAAAAATAATTAAGTACAGTAAGTCCATTTACTCATATATTCAACACCACATTGTATAGCTTATTCACATGGTTCTTAAGATGCCATAATTTAGTTTTTATTTGATTACAAACAGAAAAAGTAAAACACAACATTGTGACGACAAGATGATTAGGGATATTGAGATGTTTTTTGAAAAATTGAGGCATTTTTGTGTTTTGACTGCACCTATGCAATACTAGGACTCAATCTGAATTGAACCTTGCATATATTTTTTTCCAGCCATAATGGGTTTGCATTTTGGAAATCTCGCTAAGGTGAGGCATGTGATCACCTTCAGCCTTTCCCCATTTGAACAGAAGGCTTTCCCAAATTTCTTCTCCAAGGGAATCCCAAACACATGGAGACGATTCAGATCAAATATTGTCGTCATTGGAATTCGTAAGTCAGTTTTGTTCCATAAAATCCCATTCTGTAAATTAAGTCAATATTTGAAAAGCTGCTTTTGTTTTTACAGCCATGGCTCTGGTCTTCCTCACCTGCTCTTGGGGTAACCGTGTTCATGAGCAGTACCAAAGGAAGAACCCTGCAGACTTCGACAATGACAAGTGAAATTCCTCCACTGAAGAAGTGTGCACATATTTCCTTTTGCTGTATAAGACATTAATAAAATATTCTTGTGAAAGTGGATTTCAGACTCATCAGTACATTTGACTCAATTAGAAAGCATGTCCAATTTTTAAGTTAAGCGTATCCAAGTTTTAAGCTAAATGTGTTGTTTTGATGTATTTTGACGGAAAGCAGAACACTTTTAAACCTTGCACTTTTATTGATGTTGCTTTTTCTTGAGAAGCTGTGTTCAAGTGGAGTTTGCAACTAAGGTGGGGAGAACATAAGTAATCAGCCAAACGCATACACGCTTGTATTAACTCTAATCCATTGTCAAAATACTGCTTACAGAAACCCTGCACAACCCACGGGACCAGTTAACATGTCATAGTGGAGAAAACATTCATCGGATAATATCTGTGCAGTTTGCTTGCAATGTTCAAAATTTACAAATGCTACTTTAACTTTTATTTTACATAATGTTATTTTTATTTATGTTAATTTAATTTCAAGGCTGTACTACTGTAATGATTTATACTCAAGAATCAGTCAACTCCAGTAGATAGATAGATAGATATCAAAAAGACTGTAGCTAAATTTCTTTTAAATCCTAATAATTGTTTTGCAATTCAAAAGTTGCTTAGCAGCAGTATATTGCATGTTGCTAATATACTAGTACAGATTTAATCAGATTGTACATAAAATAAGACTGCAATTAGTCCTTAGAATAAGCCTAAAATGCATAGTTGAGCATGCCTATTTAGTGGCTGTACCTCGGCCCAAATTTTTCATATTTTAGCTCATTAACGCATATTATACCTATACTACACAAAACTTTTTGAAAGCAAAGATTCAAATGTAGCCTGTGCTTTCATTAATTCATTTTAACAGGCAGTTGTTTTTATAATGTAATAATTGTGCTTTTCACAACCTTGAATACAAGGTTGATGTTATTCTAGTATTGTGTAGCTCTTTTATTAGCCATCTACTGTGTTAAAATTCTGTATAAATAAATTCAAGTTAGCATATTGTTCAGATACTTGGTATCAAAGGACTGCACTTTAGCCTGATCCAGTTTTGCACACTGCATTCCTAATTAAAATTGGGAAATGCATTTTAACATTTTTTTATTTCTAAGGGACCCTACAGACAAGCTTAACCCAGGTACTATGTTCCAAAACACAGTTTTAGCTGGTAATGTGAGATAATTATTATTTTAAACTTTGTTTTCTAACAATGTAGATTAAAATGCAGTAATCCTTTCAGTCTGCACGGATGGTGTTATACTGCGCATGCGCATTTTATATGAGCGTCCATTGGTTTTTACAATTGCATCGACTCAACTACCCTGATGACATTTGTATATAAACTGACCAAGTCATTCATACACGCAAACAAATAGCTACTATTTAAACACGTACTACGATTCTTATTTGGTACCATGACCATGAATAGTGGGTTTTTAGCAATGACCAGACGTGTAACGGCTGACATTATTCGGTGAGTAAAGTTAAAGTAAAGCAGAAATGCAAGTAGTCTCTAACACTCTATTTTTGGGTTATTTAAAAGTCTGTTCAACTTTGCCAGTGAAGGACTGTAATAAGCATGGCTAACTGTGACCATTGTCCAGACTTGCTTCTGGGATTTACAAACTATTGTGTCGATTCACAATGACTAAGCAGAGGCTTTCAGTCCCTCCCATGAGCTGAACGAACTATTACCGCGCTGTCCGGGGTGTTGGCTTCCTGCTTATGGAGATATTAAACCCTCTATCTCGGCTGCGAACGTCTTTTCTTACTCTTGGACGTCCGCTGTTAACTTCCCGCAGGCTCTTCCGTCGTACAATGGCTTCGGAGTCGGTCAAGCGCTTTGATTTCCTGGTGGTCGGCGGAGGCTCAGGTGGGCTGGCTGGTGCGCGGAGGGCGGCTGAACTCGGTGCTTCCACGGCCGTGATAGAAAGTCACAGACTCGGAGGTACCTGCGTGAGTAAAGACCCTCCCGCTACTGCATCACTTTTCCCCCTAACGTCGTGTCCTTGTGATTGAACTAGATATCGTGTTATAAGGGGTTGTTTTGTTGGTCACGTGGACACATGGTCTTTGGCAAGACTCCAGACCAGCTGATACGTTTATTATATGTTGTTGATAATTATGTTACTGACTTGATTAACGTCTCCTCTGCTGCAGGTCAATGTCGGTTGCGTTCCTAAAAAGGTAGATTATTAACCATCTAAGGTTCGTTAAAGCTTCGAATGAGCAATGCTGTTGAAGTTGAAATGTATGGATGATTTTAGGTGATGTGGAACGCATCCACACATGCAGAGTATCTACATGATCATGAAGATTATGGATTCCTGGGAGCAAAAGCACAATTCAGCTGGCAGTAAGATAACTTTTTAAAATGGTTTCATGCACATGCTAAAGATAAATGAGATTACAGTAAACTTATACAATTACCTTTATTTCATCATTGCTCATTTTGCACAAATCAGCCTAGTTTTTGTATCAGTTTCTTTTCCAACTATGTGTCAATCAAAATGTTCTATGTTTTTTGATGTCTATTGTATGTTGAAAATAAGTAATATTTCCATGTATAGTTCGCTAAAACATGCCAAAATGTTGTGAGTTTGATTGCGAAAAAGCAAACTTTTCTCTGTTGGGAGTGTTGCGTTCCTTCATGAGTTCCTAATTGCTTTTTTATCAATAACTTATTGGTGCTAATGTTAACAGATGATTTTAGATGTACATGACAAATGATTAATTCTTAGTTTTTTTCTAGAATCATAAAGCGCAAAAGGGATGCTTACATTCATCGACTGAATCACATTTACAGGAGTAACCTTGACAAGGTAGGCTACATTATTTTGCTTCTTATGAATCAGAATAGTTATGGTCACAGAAGTCTTCCGATCCCATCTTACATGGCATATACGACATGTACAAATCAGTACATAACTAGTCTGTTGCTTGCCATTCAAAAAATACATTCTCTCCTGTTACAATCACAGCTCCCTCCATAGCTATCTGTCAATGACAACTGAATATCCCCATATTCGTCTGTTTGTGTGCAAAACTCAAGTACTTGAACTTTAAATATAAAGTTCTTTATATTTAGTATATTAATATACTTAATATATCAATAATATATTTAATACTTTTAATCCAGAATAACTACATAAACTATGGTGAAGTTGGCAAAAACTGCATTACACAGAAAGGTTGTGTTTGGCTTTACCAGCACCATACATTTCGTACATTAAAACGTATCTGTTTTTCATATACTGTACAAAGATCGAGTCAGCCAAAGAAGAGGCTTTGCTATTAGAAGTTAAGAAACAATAAGTAGTGCCAATGCATCCATTCATTTCTGGCTTCAATTAAAGACTGAAAATATAAACTTGTTTATGTTTTAAAAACACAGTTTGTCAGAAAGTTGAGCTGATTTTAGCATTACTTTGTGATGGTATTTCCATCCATCTTCTTGTCAGCTTTATCCCTTTAGTGTGGCATGTGTTTTACACAGCGGATGTCCTTCCAGCCACAACCCACCACTGGGAGACATCCACACATTCTCTCTCATTCAGTATGGACCATTTAGCTTATCCAATTCACTTGTACCGCATGTCTTTGGTCTTGTGAGGGAAACCCAGGCGATCAGAGGGAGAACATGCCAACTCTATACAGAAATGCCAACTGACCCAGCCTAGGCTCGAACCAGCGACCTTCTTTCTGCAAGACGACTGTGCTACCCACTGCATCGCCGTGAAGTTAATATAGATATATTGGTATAAATAATCAGTAATGCTACGAAACAGATTAGTGTGCATCCAGTTATAATTTGAAGGAGTTAGACTTCTACATTGTACATTTTTTGTGTCTATAATCTTTTTTTTTTTTGTAACTTTTTCCTGCAGAAGTTTCCTCTAAAAAGGCTGAAGCAATGTTCTTGCATACGTCAATGTGATGTATGCAAGAACATTGCTTCAGCCTTTTTAGAGGAAACTCTATAATAGAGGAAACATATTAGAGGATCCTTTATAGAGGAAATATTAATGTGCTGTATACCTTGCATTTAAACCAGAAACATCATTCAACTCATTGTTTTTTATTTAAAATAAATGTAAGATATTTTTACATGATATGTTCTTGCAAAAGAAATGAATACTACTATTATTAATATTATTATCAGTTTTATCCTTTTGATGATTTTTCTTTTTATTAAGCACATGTGCTAATCATATCTATTATTGGGCTAAACTAAAGATTAAAAGAGTTTAATTACAGCACATAACATTTCAGTTAAACAAAAAAGTGGATCCTGTCCACTTTAAACTTCCTTAAAATTAAATGATGTGATCTTTGAAACCGCCAGTCTGGCCATGTCCTGTCTGAACCCAATCAAACTCCAGAATGAAAGATGTCAAATTCACAGTGAGCTGTTATTGGTGTTGGGGGTGTATTTGTTTATGGATTTTAATAGTCAGCACTGGGTCAGAAAAATGACTTGCTGAACCTTTATTAGTTCTTTCAAATTTTATTTTGCTATTTTTAAAGGATAAAAAAGGCAAACATAAAGAGATTTCTGTCATTTTCTGAATCATCGTTTAATATTTAGACCCTGTCATGGAAATGACACTTTATTAATTAGGTTACTCAAACCCAGAGAATATAATTCAAAGCTTATTGAAGAAAATGCTCATAAAAACTTAAGATCCTATGCTGACTTTGTGAGACCTCCCTCACCATCACAGTTTATTTTAGAAAGACGCTAATAATACTGTTGTGTTTGAACAAAATCACATTCAAATGCTCTTAGATTATGCTGTCTTCTCGCTCCTTGCTCTATAGATCAGGAAAGTTGGAGAGCCTAATTTGGTGCAACCCGTGGGCTGGACTGTGTCTTTAAAAACCAATATCAAATTGTGTTTATGCATATTATTTAATTTAAACTGAAAAAGGTCAATTTTCCCATGGCAGTAATCTCAAGGGAAAAGACTATCATCAGGCAAAAAGTGTATAAAGATAAATGCATAAATGAAATTGAATGCATTATAAAAAAATGCACTATTGTGCTACTTTATGATCCTGTCTCTGCTTTTAAATAGTAAAATGAAAAAATAAAAACATAAAATCAGTTGTATTCCTGAGTTTGTGGGCTACTGTTGCTTTATGGGGAGTGTAGTGTTGGTTCTTACATTTACATTTTACATTTATGCATTTGGCAGACGCTTTTGTCCAAAGCGACTTACATTAGGGAGAGACAATATGCAATTTGTTACACCGTCAAAGTCTATCTCAACTTCTCACAATAGAAATTGTATCAACTGGTCAGAAAACCAGAGCAGTAGGGGAAGAAGATAAAGACAGAGGAGGGAAAAAGAAGGTAGTTGTTTTTTTATTTTTTATTTTTTTTATTTATTTATTTTTTTTTGTAGTAGGTGTTCTCTGAAGAGAAGAGTTTTCAGTTGCTTTTTGAAAGCTCTAAGTGTTGCTGCTTTCCTGACTGGATCAGGGAGTTTGTTTCACCAACCAGGGACAGTGAAAGAGAAGGTTCTTGTAAAATGCTGTCATGTAGCTTCAACCTTCAATAGTATTTGAATATCATCCCAGGGGCTATTTGTAATACATTCACTGGCCGGATCTGACTTTGTATCTTGACTTTGAATATATATCCTTTAGATAATCTATAAACGTCACAAAATGAACAGCAGCATAGGTTTTCATGGTTACTAATCACAATAATAAATGTGATTAAAAGTTAATTTTTTTCATTCATCAGCCATAACCTTTGCTGACATATTGAATGAGATGCTTTTGCTTGCGAACAGGGCAAGATTGAGTTTATTCATGGATATGCAAGGTTCACAGATGACACCGAGCCAACAGTTGAAGTCAATGGAAAGAAATACACAGCGACCCATGTCTTAGTTGCTACTGGCGGCCACCCATCTACTGTCAGTGAGAATGACATACCAGGTGGGCTTATGATGATTTGATTTCATCATTTTGCTCTTTCCTATGTTATTTGTTCCTTTTACTCATCTATTTCATCTTTATCTTTGCAGGAGCCAGTTTAGGCATTACCAGTGATGGCTTCTTTGAACTTGAGTCTTGCCCTAAGTAAGTGATGAATTGCTTGTAGTTTAGTTCAATTGTTGTAGCCTTTGTTGAAATAGCTGATCAATGGATCCTCTCAGACGTAGTGTTATAGTTGGAGCTGGGTATATTGCTGTGGAGATGGCTGGAATTCTTTCCACTCTTGGGTCCAAAACGTCTATAATCATTCGACAAGGAGGGGTAAGGTACTCAGGTTGTCTCACCTAGCTCAATGGAACTGTCTGCTATAATTAAAGTAAACTATGATAAACTATACTTTCTGCTCTAGGTACTGAGAAACTTTGATTCTCTGATAAGCTCAAATTGTACCAAAGAACTGCAAAATAGTGGAATCGACTTGCGGAAAAATACTCAGGTATGTTATACAGATACATTCAAAGTATTGTGCTTTTGGCTTCTCTCAGTGAAATGTTTCTCATTGGTTTCAGTTTTAGTAAATCTAATGTAGATTTTGCTCTATTCATAATTATTTATTTATAAAATGTCCCCCATTGTTAAAATGGCGTATTAGAATATTGTATGAATCCCTCGATGTTGCTGGTGTTGTTCACAGGTGAAATCAGTGGAGAAAACTGACAAGGGTCTCTCTGTTACTCTGGTAACTAAAGACCTGGATGAAAAGAATGCAGAAGAGAAGTTTGAGTCCATTCATGATGTGGACTGTCTGCTCTGGGCCATTGGCAGGGAGCCCAACACTGCTGGTCTCAACCTCAGTCAAATAGTAACTCATATTCATATTTCTCTCCTTTTCTGTTAATAAAAAAGGAAATTTAACAGAACAATTTACCATGATAATAATGCTTTTAGAACAATTTTTGTGTTAACTGTTTGTTAATGGATGGAGGGTCTCCGCTGAGTCTTAAAAATGTTTAAATGTAAAAGCCTAGATTTTAAGCCTAAAAAAGTCCTAAATTAATTGTTCGGGGTCTTATTTGTCTGATATTCTGAAAGCTCATCCGATATGTGTTTTTAGTTGTTGCTTTTCAATTGCCAGAGATGAAGACAAAAATGCTCTTAAATGCAAAAAAATATGTATAAATGCGGGTTAGGCTCGTCATAGTCTGAGAAAGTGTGCATAAATGCTCAAAAACTTGAAAGGCATGATTAGGGTCTGTATATTTACCGATATCAAGAAAACTTTCATAAATCCTCAAAAACTTAAAAATGATGTTAAGCTGTGTCATAATTTAAGAACTTGCTTGTGAACACTCATAAAATCTTAAATTCTTAAAAGCAAATTTTCGGGTCACCATATATTGACTTAAGACATAAATGTTAAATAATGTAATTGTTGGGGTTGCCGGAAATTAAGAAAACATGCATAAATGCTCAAAAGCATAAAAGAGTTTGTTGGGGTTACCAGAGAAAATACTCAACTTTGTGTTCAACTTTGTAAAAGGCATGGTTAGTGTTGCCAAAGTTTGAGAAAACCTTCGTAAATGCTCAAAAACAGTGATTTTTGGGGTTTCAAGCAATGTATTAGAAGCATACTGTTTATTATGCAAAATTATTATGATATAAGTCTTAAATTGATTTCTTAACGGCCTTTAAGTCCTAAATTTGACCTTTTGAAACCTGTAGAAACCCTGGAATTGCATCATAAAAAAATTCCATAGTGGTGCCAAACAGAACTGGTTAAAAAATTTGTGTTAAGTAAATTAATACCTGCACCTAAATAATTGTCCAAACTTTAGGGTTCATATGTGTTGAAATTCTTGAAAATAATTGTATTGTTTTTTTTTTAATGGAGCGCTTCTATTCATGTCATATTACTAGTTTGTGGTCTTCATTTTTCAACTATTGTTATATACTACAGATGCCCTACTCTACCTAACAATCACACAACAATTAATGAGTAGTATATTATCGAACACTAACTAGCACTTTTGTGGAACTAGAATAAAAATCACTCCACAAAGTGTCAGCGACATTTACTGAGTCTGAAAATTGACATACAAAAAGATTATTCTTCAGATTCTTCGTAGCTCGAAATTGTGGCTGTTTTTGGTGAAATACATTATTATTTAGTTGATCACACTCTTTGTAAAATGCATCAAAGAAAGTCAGTGAGTCAAATCAACTGTGGTGTTGTTAACACGAAACGAAGCTAGAAAAGATAAGCCCAAGACATAACTGCCAAACTATAAAAAAGCTAAATGCAGATGCTTGTAACTATATCTAATTTCATCAGTATATCAGGATTTTGACATCGGACATGACTGTTTGAAAACAGCTTGAACCTGATCTATCAGAGCGTGTAGGAGCCTGAAATCTTGTTTGTTTGGTCTTCATCAAGTATGTTAAAATATCTTGACTACTTTTGAGTAAAAAGTAAATTGAGTAAAAAACACACTTTACTATTATGTCATGCCTTTGGTATCTGTTTTACTTGTGTTGTATTATTCTTGCTGAACAGTAAATACTGCTATAATCTTGATTCTTTATTATTGTGAAGTGTGAATGACAGAGGGTGTGCTGTGTGTTCTTTTGCTCAGGGCGTGAATCTTGATGAGCGAGGCCACATTGTGGTGGATGAATATCAGAACACTTCTCGTCCAGGCATCTATGCTGTTGGAGATGTTTGTGGAAAAGCTCTTCTTACTCCTGGTATGGCTTTATGTTCACATTCTTGCTGTTTAAATACTATACATTAACAGTATACACCACATGCTTTTTATGTGCAGGGATAAAGTTTAACATACATTTAAAGATTCAATTAAAGATTAGATTTAAATGGGATTTAAAATTGAGTTTTATAAAAATATTGGCCATGACATGATTAGGTTGGATATGTAAAGGAGACCATTCAGCTTTGAGCAAGTAACATGGGGCGCACGAGGAAGTCGATTTTTTTTATACTCTGTGTACTTGTAGCAGCACCAAATAGCCACTAAGAGGTGAACATCAACTCCATGATGTCTTATTGTCTTTGAAGATTTATTAATGTAAAAAATACAAACAAATCAAAGATGATAAATAAACAACGTTCAGATATAGCAACTAAATGTAATGACAAAATAAATGTATATTGATCAAAAGAAATTGAAACCTTCCCTCATTTGCTGCGTCCCAATCTGTGCACTATTTACACTTTTATGTGTGCGAAATGAGAATTAAGGTCCAGCCACATTGGGGCGAATTATATTCATATTATATGCGTCTTTGCATTCTTGAACAATGGGGGTAGGGTAGGGGAGGTTCACAGAACCAAAGTTTTCTCGTGCAAACCAGAGGTTTATCTGTTATTTCAAAGAAGCAGTGTAGATGGATATGTACACTCACCTAAAGGATTATTAGGAACACCTGTCCAATTTCTAATTAATGCAATTATCTAATCAACATGGCAGTTGCTTTAATGCATTTAGGGGTGTGGTCCTGGTCAAGACAATCTCCTGAACTCCAAAAAGAATGTCAGAATGGGAAAGAAAGGTGATTTGAGCGTGACATGGTTGTTGGTGCCAGACGGGCTGGTCTGAGTATTTCACAATCTGCAGGAACTTCACGCACAACCATTTCTAGGGTTTACAAAAAATGGTGTGAAAAGGGAAAAAAGATCCAGTATGCGGCAGTCCTGTGTGCAAAATGCCTTGTTGATGCTAGAGGTCAGAGGAGAATATGCCGACTGATTCAAGCTGATAGAAGAGCAACTTTGACTGAAATAACCACTCATTACAACCAAGGTAAGCGGCAAAGCATTTGTGAAGCCACAACACACACAACCTTGAAGCGGATAAGCTACAACAGCAGAAGACCCCACCGGGTACCAGTCATCTCCACTACAAATAGGAAAAAAATTTGCACAAGCTCACCAAAATTGGAAAAATGTTGCCTGGTCTGATGAGTCTCGATTTCTGTTGAGACAATCAAATGGTAGAGTCAGAATTGGGCATAAACAGAATGAGAACATGGCTCCATCATGCCTCGTTACCACTGTGACGGCTGGTGGTGGTGGTGTAATGGTGTGAGAAAGTTTTCTTGGTGTACTTTAGGCCCCTTAGTGCCAATTGGGCATCGTTATATGCCACAGCCTATCTAAGCATTGTTTTTGACCATGTCCATCCCTTTATGACCACCATGTATCCATCCTCTGATGGCTACTTCCAGCAGGATAATGCACCATGTCACAAACCTCAAATCATTTCAAATTGGTTTCTTGAACATGAAAATGAGTTCACTGTACTAAAATGGCCCCCACAGATTTCAACCCAAGAGCATCTTTGGGATGTGGTGGAACGGGAGCTTCATGCCCTGGATGTGCATCCCACAAATCTCCAATCAAGCTATCCTATCAATATGGTCCAACATTTCTAAAGAATGCTTTCAGCACCTTGTTGAGTCAATGCCACATAGAATTAAGGCAATTCTGAAGGTGAAAGGGGGGCAAACACCATAATAGTATGGTTTTCCTAAAAGTCCTTTAGGTAAGTGTAGATGTTGATTTACGAAGTTATGAAGTTAATTATTGTTATCAGCGTCACGGTGGCGCAGTGGGTAGCACGGTCGTCTCACAGCAAGAAGGCGGCTGGTTCTAGGCTCGGCTGGGGCAGGTGGCATTTCTGTGTGGAGTTTGCATGTTCTCCCGGTGATCGCGTGGGTTTTTTCCGGGCGCTCCGGTTTCCCCACAAGTCCAAAAGACATGAGTAAGAACGATTGTCCATAGTGTTTAAGTGTGAATGTGTGTGTGTGTTTGTGTGCGTGTGTGTGAATGTTTCCCAGCGATGGGTTGCGGCTGGAAGGGCATCCGCTGCGTAAAACATATGCCAGAGAGTTGGCGGTTCATTCCGCTGTGGCGACCCCGAAACGGAAGAAAGCCGATATGAAGATAAATGAATGAATTATTGTTATCAACAAAAATATGTGGTTTAATCCATCTTTGCTTTTCTTTCAGAAATGTGGGTGCACTTCACACAAACATCAAATTGCTATTAGCCTCAGCGGCCAGTGATTGGAAATTAAAAGCAAATCGTTGAACACAACCGTTGCTTTTTCACTGCAAAATTTCTCCCCAATTTGACCTTACCTTTAGGGTGTCCCAAAACCGTAGTGTACAAAAGTGTCAGAGGGGTGCTTGAATGTGTACTTTTTCTGGTTAGATTCTGAAGTGCAGAATGATGAACGCTCAACCTACTAGTTTTACCCACAATCCACTGCGCTTGAGCGGAAGGAGTTTTCTCTGGGACACAAACAAAGGAGCGCACTCTGTAATATGACTCATTTTTTTAAATAATAATAATAATATTGTTATATTACAGTGTTATATTTAATATTAGAATATTTTAGTGAAGGAATGGAAATGAAGGAATTAAGTTCTGGAATACATCGTGCATGATGACGTGGCAGAACTACTTGGTAACTACAGAACTTACTCAGGTGATATTTTAGTGCACCCCAAGTGGTGCAGACTCTCGTCTCACACACTAAAAAGTATGTACATGAGTATCTACTTTAAGGATGCAGTGTATAGTGTTCAGATTGGGGTGAAGCAACTTGCTTCTGATTCAACCTACAAAACAGGAAGTGCCATCAGGTAACTATACAAAATTCAAATTTCCAACAAAAAATTCTCTGTACATCTTCATAGTACTCGTGTAACATCTATTTATCAGATTAGTTTGAACTTTCATCCACATGATTTTCAAAATCTTTGTTCCAATTCCAACACATCCTTTTCATGTTTATACATACATTCATTTACAGGTACACCAGTTGTAAAATTGCTTGTACTACTCTTGAAAGTGCAGAGAATATATTATAAAAGCAGTTCACATATAACGTTTAATTTAGCAAATACATTAAATAACATACGAATCTGCAATTTTCCTGGGGTGTGTTTACTGGCGGACCGATGGAAAATACTTCTTTTCAGTTTATGCCTTTAAGTGATCAAACTTCCTTACCAAATGGCAGCCACAGAAAGTGAATATGTGGGTGATGAATGTCTTAAACGATTTTCTCACCTGGACTTCTGTATATCAGGATTTATATTAGGATTTTTTGCTGGTGAAGGACACTTGATAATCCTCCTCAAGTCCTGAGAGCTGTTGTTTTCATACCAGATGCCGCTCATACTCTCAGGTATGACTAGGGCTGGCTCTGACCAATTTGCCCCACCACCCCCAGCCAACCAAAACGAATTATTTGAATTACAATAAAAAAACAATGCAAATGTTTTTTTATTATTGTTAATTATTAAAAATTAACAACCATTTATCAAATTTAAAATTAAAGTTAACAATTGTAATGTATATTTATTGCAATATATTTATTAGTTAAATAAAACAGAAGATTTTTCCCATTTTTACCAAAATGTTACTGACTGTTTAACAAAATGTAACACATTACATGTTTTTAATGAAACTCGTAAAAATCAGCAATTTACCTGAACAAATTATTAAATTTTTTATGTCATCTTTTATTTAATTTCATAAATTGTAATGTGATACAAATTTAAATAAAAATCTTGCTATTGTTGGTTCCAGAGAGCACACAGATGACATGAACAAATCCATGCACACTTTTTCAGGGGTATTTTTATCGTTTCTGTTTTTTTCTAGCTATGTATGAATCGCTATCGTTGTCCGACTGCAGTAAAGTCTGTAGAGAGTGTGTGCTAATCATCTTTGACGCATAGCTGAAGCTTAATATGTGCATCTGTGGAGGGATTCTGCGTCCAGTTACAGAGCGAGTGCAGCGGGGTGATCACAGAGGATTGAACATACAGCAGTCTGTGGAAATAAGTAGCTAACACAATTTAAAGAGGGGGTTGATGCTTCACATACTAATGATTTTCTTTTAGTGTCATCATTAAGTTAATAGAATTAATAGAAATATTATTTTTAAAAATAACTTCAAATTGTGCACCCCCTAGATGGTTGGCGCCCTTAGCTTTTGCCTATACTGCTTAATAGAAGGGCTGGCCCTGGATATGACCGACTGAATAATAGACGTGTAGAAGGTTATACAAAGGTCTGGAGAAATCCCAAAAAGGGTAGAACAGGCACTGCCTAGCCTTAACCATTGAAGAGTTGTGGCGTTTTGAGTTGTCAGAAATACATGTATGAGCTCCTAGGTGTTTGCAAGTGCCATGTACTGAGGGTCCTGCTTTCCTCTCCTGAAGTCCTGCAAGTGGTGTTCAGAAAAAAATTTGGGAAAGATGATGTTTCGATTTGTTCCTTCATGAATGTGTACTGCCCTACTTTATTCTCAATAATGTCATTATTATTCTTCTGCTTTGTTTTAGATGGACAGGATGATCAAGATTCATACGATCATGTTCTGTGCCACAGACAGGACAGTCTAATTTCATACTGCTTTACGTGCCTTTTTTGAACAGATTACAAAGGTTTTAGCCTAAATACTTTCCAGTGGAATTATCTAAGGGGATTGGGTTGATTCATGCTTACAGTTACAGAATCACAGTTACATAATAGCTAAAATTTGTTCTATTTTTGATGCCTATATTAATTTTTCCTATCTATTTCATTTCACATCCGTTTACAATATACCACATGAAATAAAAGTAAATAACAAATTTTTTTGCAAATACTATTCAACAATATATGTGCAAACATATCAATAATTGCACATTAAAAACAACTTGCATGTTTTGTTTCTTTTTGAGAAGCTTGGCATTGGCTTCACTTTAGTCTAGGTTTTTTTGGTTATTACATTTTTTATTTTCATTTTTATTTCACATGCACAGCTGTTTTCACTTTTCAATTAATGTTTCATTAATGGCATTCATCAACTCATGGAAAACTGGCTGAAAATTGGTGGCCTTTTGTTTTGTTATTTTTATTTGACGACGTGATCAGTTCTACATGTAATGCATTTATTTCCTTCTTCCTGTATTGCTACAGTTGCCATAGCTGCGGGGCGAAAACTGGCTCATCGACTGTTTGAGGGCAAAGCAGATTCTAAGGTAGACTACAACTACATCCCTACTGTTGTGTTCAGCCACCCACCGATAGGCACTGTGGGACAGAGTGAAGGTGAGCTTGCCCAAAGTACTCATCTGATCTTACAATAACTATTAATGGATGATTTAAATGTTTAACAGCCATGTTCTTTTTTTAATCAGGCTTGGTTAGTGTCATTGGTTTCTGCTTGATCAGCTCCAGCTTACATTGGTTAAACTTATAAAATGGCAGGGTAACATTCACTCTCAGTTTGATTTTAGTGTCTTGGTTCATTATCACTAAATCAAAGAGCTAGACTCCCAGGGACACATTAAGGTCCCACGGAATCCATATATCATTTGTCTATTTTATTTTCAATTATAAGAAATTAAGAAAAAAGGAAAAATTATTTTAAATCACATGAACGAATGATACACAAATTCCACGGTACCCTGGGCTGCAACTTTGTTTAAGGGCCCTCACTAGGTCTGAACACAAACACACAATCACCCTGAAAGCTTGTGTTTATGGGAGGAATTAGAACAACAAACAAGCCAGCATGTTTTTTCTGACCTTATGCTTCAACAACATTGATTAGATTCACAATGGAAAATTTAGATTTTAATGAGAGAAAGACAGAAAAACGAGACATACCGACACAGAGAGAACGGTAGAAAGACAGACATACAGACAGAAAGTCGTACATTGTTACACTTGGTAAGAATACATGTAAATGGAATAAAGAAGTTATAAACGGATAATTTAATTAATTATTAAAAATGCAGGAAAAGGCCCCAGCAGACCATGTTTTATTTAAGACTGATGCTCAATTGAAAATAAATGTTTTTTCCCATTACACTGTTCAGTCTTATTACTTATTTAATTACCTTTAATCTGATTATATGACATAAAAAATATTTTAAATTATGCACCACTATTTTCCCATTATTTCCACCCTTCCACACATCAATTTCTTTCATAGTCAGGTTATGTATCTGACTATCTATCCATACATCATTCATTAAACAGACAACTGAAAATTATAACCACTGAATTAATGTAGAAGACATGGTTTCTTTTAGATGAGGCAGTCAAGGCCTGGGGGAAGGACAATGTGAAGGTTTACACCACTTCATTCACACCCATGTATTACGCCATCACTTCTCGAAAGAGCCAGTGCATTATGAAGCTGGTGTGTGCTGGTGAAAATGAGAAGGTGGGTGCCTACTTTAATGTATACATCTGAAATCTATGTATTGATCAGGGAGTGTTATACCATTAGATTTTCTGTCACAGAGAAGTCTTTTCTGTTATAGGTGGTTGGTCTCCACATGCAGGGTTTCGGCTGTGATGAGATGCTTCAGGGTTTTGCTGTGGCGGTGAACATGGGGGCCACTAAAGCAGATTTTGACAGAACCATTGCCATCCATCCAACCTCCTCAGAGGAGCTAGTAACGCTCCGCTAATCAGGCATTGATTTGTTTTATAGCAGTGCAACCGCTCAATGATTATTTTTTAATTTGAAAAAGTGATTTCTTTCTTTTACCAACTTTTCTGTAGTTTTGTACTGATTCACGTAATCTTCATTCCTAATTAAATAAAATTAAATTCATGGAACTGAAGTTAACATGTGGCTATTTTTTTTAGTATACAAGTTATAAAATGTATACACGTGTGCATATTTCAAAATTACATATTTATTATTTAATATATTGATTTATTACATAATACTGGCATTAGTTTGCTAGTAAGTTATTTATAACCGTATACGTTGTATTAAAATCATATACTTACTGAAATTTAAACCCAACATTGGTAGTATATTCACCAAAGTAACTCTAAAACATAAGTGTCTTACAATGTGGGCACACTTAACACCTGATTTTTGTAACGGGAAAATGGTTACATGTACATAATTTGTCTAATCATTTGCAACAGATTATGTGAAGTGTAATGTTAAGCTTTGGAAATAAATACAATTTGTTTTGAATTCAGCACTGTGCTCTCAAATTAAATGACAAGACATAGGTAAGAAAAAGGTTTTTTAATGATTAAAATGTGTATGTAACATCTGGATCAAATAAAAATATTAAAACAGTTGTACAATAAGAACGGTGTACCAGCATTTAAAAAAAAAGTGTTTAATTATACAAGAACTCAAATGCGAAGTCACGAAATGAAAAGCTGCTTAATTTCATTTTCACCCCTGAGTTTAGGCTCCAAACGGCAAGGAAACCAAGAGACAAATTATACGGGAGGCAACAAAGAGTCAACGTTACAGGCTAAACTTGGGGACACGTGACTAAAATCAAAGACTAAACCTAAGAAAAACGCAACGTGCGTCTGCTGGTACGGGCACAGAACAATTCAAAATTATTTTTGAGTCCAGTGTCCAAATAGTTCGTTTTCAGGGGAGTTAGTTACTCGCACGAGGGCCTTCAATAACCACCATAACCTCCTCTTCCAAAACCACCACCGCCTCCTCCGCGTGTGTAAGGCCCAGTGCTCCTTCCGGTAGAGTAGTAGCCGGTTTTCATGGCACCGTATCCAGAAGTCTGCTGTCCATATCCCTCGCCGAAATCACTGTAGCCGTTCCCGCCACCGTAGCCGCCTCCCATCTGGTCACCGTAACCGCCACTGTAGCCATTTTGACCATCGCCGTATCCGCCATTCTGATAGCCGTAATCGCCACCGTAGCCGTAACCACCTCTGCCGCCACCATTGTAGCCACCTCCACGGCTAAATCCACGGCCTCCTCTACCTCCGCGGCCACCCCCACCCTGCATCTCTTCCTTGGTGAGAGCTTTCTTCACCTCCACCTTGTGCCCGCAGATTGAGTGAAACTTCGTCACGACAGCTTTATCGGCGGAGTCGTTGTCCTCGAAGTAAACAAAGCCGAAGCCCCTCTTCCTCCCGGTCTCTTTGTCGGTGATAACCTGCGCTTTCTCGACGGTACCGAACTGGCAGAAATATTCTTCGAGGTTGCCGTCCTCGATGTCTTCTTTAAGTCCCCCAACAAAAATTTTCTTAACTTTTGCTAGCATCTCTGGTTTACTAGCGTCTTCTCGTGCAACGGCGCGCTTCAGATCCACATTGTTTCCGTCGATCATATGAGGCCTAGCGGACATGGCGGCATCCGCCTCCTCGACACTCGAGTACGTAACAAAGCCGAAGCACCGAGACCGCTGGAGCGCCGGATTCATCACCACCACGCAGTCTGTGAGCTGTCCATATTGCTCAAAGTGCGCCCGTAGACCGTCGCTCGTTGTTTGGACGTTCAACCCGCCGACGAAGAGTTTGCAAAGCTGGTTATTCATTTTTCTGAAGAATGGAGGTTCGGACGACACACGTTGAGAACAAGAAAGAACAAGATGCGTTTAATAGAGACAGGAAGTGCCTTGAGCTGTGCGTCACTGCCCGCGTAAACGATTCTGATTGGCTTTCGAATAAATCATTTATGATCGACACCGCCTAGTTTGTTAGCACGTACCTAAAGGGGGTGGGTTCTAAACTTCGTTGCATACGCATTTAAACGAAACCAAATCTAGTAACCAACTAGGTGCGTTAAAGATGGCAAAAAACTACCATATATTTTATAAACAGTTGCACTTAATGTTTGTAAATTAGTTATCTATCAGTAACTCATAACAGCGGTCATCGTGAAGTCTACACAGGTATAATAGACACTAGTTACATTCATCTAATTCTGTAACATTCGAATTTTTAAAATCAAAATTATGATGCTGATGCAATAGATATGATATGAAACAGGTGTATGTTTTTAGGGTCGAGAGAAATTTTTAATAAGGCTGAGCTTCACTGGTTAAAAGTTAAAATATGATCATCATTGGCTCTCCTATAGAAGAAACACATTGCCAGCCATTTTAAACAAATACATTTTAAACATTTATACACATTACGTCTTTTACATTTATATAATAAACATTATAATACATTTACTATAAACATTTATACGCATTGGTTTTATACACATCTTTACATTAACCACTGATTAATGAAAATTCAACTTTCAGCTAATCAAATTTTTATGTGTTTAAAAATATAATTAGTCACATTGCACTTATTGATGAGTATACATTTGTTTTAATACAATTCCAAGTCACAACAAAGCACAGAACGGATCTTTAAAATGTTTTATTAAAATATACTACAAATGCATAAAAACATCTCTTTGTAAATCTCATAAAAAAACAGTGCATTGTAAAAGTATTCAACATAACCCACAACTATTGAGATCTTATGCAAAAATAATCTTCATTCCCAGTAGAGGAGAACAAAAATATCCAGCGTCCAGTATCACCTACGGAAAAAGAACAAGACAGGAACAATGAGTACACAAGATTGAAGGGGCATTTCAGATTGCATTTTAGAAAGGCACAAAGCACAAAATCCGGATAAGGTGCGGTTTAACAAAACGCCAAACTCATTTGGAACAGCCAATATATAGACAGAGTCTAATTGTGAAATAGTTTGTAAATATGAATAAAAAAAGTCTTATACTTGACCAACACGTAGTGAAGATAGGTTGATTACATACCTAGGTCGCAGGATGATATCCTAATGAGATATTTCAGTCTTATCACAAGCACACCCAGGTAATGAACAGCTACAGCTATTTTGAAGTACTGGAATAATTCAAAAACCTAAATATGGGAATCAAGAATAAATAGCAGCCATAAATACTACATAAAAGATATACTGGGGCAATCATACTTTCAAATACATATAGTTGAAGTATAGTGGGAAATCATTTAATTAATAATTTCTGCATTAGAACTGGATAATTAAGCTGAAAATGTTTTATTTAAAAAGTAACATACAATTGCATATCACTGTTTAACAATACTGGATTAATCTGAAGACATAATACACAATAAAAGTTGGAAATGATGGCACACAACGTTAAATTGAACTGCACGAGTGTGTATTTGCTCTACAAAATAATACAGATTGATAATATATGCCTTAGCTACCACTCATGATAAACCAGTTTTGAAAAGGGGAAAACTCGATAGGTTAACATAGTCGAACACAAAAATCAAACGCCATGCTTCGAGTCTGTATCTGCGTAGACAACAAATCCTCAGTGCTTAACAAATGTTAAAAACAAAACCTTTTAAAACTCAACAAAAAAAAAACAAGCGTGGCAAAGCCATTTCATGTCCTAGAGTACTTGAAAATAAAGAATACGTAGCAGAGTTGTATACAATACTAACACGTGTCCTAAAACTAAAGCTGGTCGAGCACGTCAGGTTTCTGGGAAGATATCTTCTTCCTACCTGTTGAGAATTGAGGTCTTTAAGGTTAGCTTTCACAGTGTCCGCCATCTCTTGCATGGCCGGGTGAATGAGCCCAATATGGAAACCGAGAACGTTGGGGAGGGGAGAACAGCTTTCAGTTTTTCTTTCCAAACCAGCTCTAATAGCTTGATCCGTAGCCTCCCCTGCCATAGCCCGCACCTCCACCACGGGCGTATGGGGCGCCACCACCTCGGCCAGCATACGCGCCTGGACCCTTCATGGGCCCGTAGCCGGATGACTGCTGACCGTACCCGCTGCCAAAGTCACTGTAGCCGTTTCCACCTCCATATCCTCCCATCTGATCACCGTAGCCCCCTCCATATCCACCTCCGTAGCCTCCGCTGCCGTAGCCACCGCCGTAGCCGCCATCACCGCCACCGTAGCCCCCGCCATAGCCGCCCCCAAATCCTCCTCTGCCGCCGCCGAAGCCATTTTGATTTCGGCCCATTCCTCTTCCTCCGCCTCTTCCACGGCCTCCTCGTGGTCCGCCTCCAGACTGCATCTCTTGTTTCGTGAGCGCCTTTTTCACCTCCACTTTGTGTCCGTTGATCATGTGGAATTTTAGAACCACGGCTTTGTCAGCCGAGTCGTTGTCTTCGAAATGAACAAAGCCGAAGCCACGCTTCTTGCCGGTGTCTTTGTCGGTAATGACTTCCGATTTCTCGATCGTGCCGAATTGAGAGAAAAACTCGGTGAGGTCTTTCTCTTCAATGTCATCCTTTAGGCCACCGACGAATATTTTCTTGACCTTAGCGAGAGCTTCAGGCCTTCCAGCGTCTTCCCGTGCTACAGCTCTCTTCACCTCCACGACTTTTCCATCGATATCATGTGGCCTGGCGGCCATTGCTGCATCAGCCTCCTCCGAGGTTGCGTACGTAACGAAGCCGAAACAACGGGAACGCTGAAGATGATCATTCTGGACCACAACGCTGTCCGTCAGGGTTCCAAACTGTTCAAAATGAGCTCTGAGGCCGTCATTAGTTGTTTGGACGTTCAAACCACCGACAAAGAGTTTGCAAAGCTTCTCCATTTCAGTAATTTAATGGCGCTAAACCTCGACAACGACAACCGCCAAGAAGAAAGCCTTTTTTAAAATGCCTGTCGTGATGACGCAATAGCCTCACCCTGTGTAAGACACGCCCGTTTTCAAGGGAGAAAAGGCGGGATTTGTGGAATTTGGTCATACCATGTTCTTCAATTTCTTTTCAGAGGTTATAGTTATGCATGTTAAAAATGACAAATTAATTAGAGTACATGAAGTAAACTTTAAGAAAATAAAAGCTGAGATATCATATCGTGTGCGTGCGTGCGTCTGTGTGCAAACAACACAAGTTCAATGAATGTATATGTTTTGTTACTGACTTGAAACGGGTTAAAAGCACTCGAATAGTAAGTATTTTACATAGATATAATTTTGTAAAGTATAATCAATTTTTTAATATATATTACATGTGAATGAAAAGAGGCATCCACTTATATCTACAAGAAAAATAGCAAAAACTCACATACCTCGCTGATCAATGAAATGAAATAAAAGTTTTGTGAATACAATGAAACCATAATTCATGACATCTATTTAACGCCTTTTTATATATATTTTGCATCTTTAGGGGCAGTATCTGAATTCACTGAGAATATAGGCTAACTTGACTGAGCATTTACAATTCAGAGGGCCAACAAATTTGTTACTGATTGCAGTTTAAATTCTGAGGCTCGTACCTGCATAAACCTAAACTTTAATGTATATTTTAAGTTATATATAAAATACTTTACTGGAAAACAAGTATATAGTTTGGAACTAACAATGTAATCTTGGTATAGATTACATTAAACATTCCCAAATTAGTTGAGTTATACACAGCAAGCTCGTAAAAACAAAATGAAATCTATTCAGTGTATTGGGTGCTTCTCTGGATCATTGGACAAAACAATCAAACTGAGTTAAAATATCCGAACAAACAGAAACAGCCAATTGTTCACTGAAAAAATATGGAATAAATACTTTTATATTATTTTTAGATAGACGGACATATAGGCATATCGGCATATAGATAGACAGACATATAAGCATATCGGCAGATAGATAGATAGATAGATAGATAGATAGATAGATAGATAGATAGATAGATAGATAGATAGATAGATAGATAGATAGATAGATAGATAGATAGATAGATAGATAGATAGATAGATAGATAGATAGATAGATAGATAGATAGATAGATAGATAGATAGATAGAAAGATAGATAGATTTCTTTTACACTGTCTTTTAAAAATGAATCGGGATGTTCAAAACAAGAGGAGATTAATGGAATAAATGTACTAAACTGCTGCACTGGACACGCTCTGAAGGGGGTTCTTTCTGTGGGTTTCATTGTGAGGGGACAGATGGGGCGATCACTTAGGCGATTGGATTTGACGGTCGATATCTGCATGACAGATGAAGTGTCTGGAGCCGGCTCTTCACAGAGTCCCGAGCACAGATGGGGGTAGATCAGGTCTTTGTTTGAGCCCATTCCCACCTTTTAATATGTAAAGGGCCAACATCACCTACGAGCGAGGTGAAGTTTCTAGCTGTTTTGTCTGCATTCAGCATTCTGGGTTTTTTTTATTGCCTTGTTGCGAAGTGTATAAAGCTTTTTATGTTGGGTTTGTGAGGGGTCAAAATGGGATAATAAGTTCCCACTTATACTTAGCAAGAAAAGGCTACATACATGTAGCGTTTATAAACAAATTAAATGTGGAAAATTATTCAGATGTCTATGTGAAAAGAAACGTATTAAAACAGTAATAGCATTAATTTTTATTTTAATTAGTATACAAATTAAAATTTAATAAAAAGTTTGAATGTAGAGTTAACTTATCAAGTAGTTTCATAGATTTCGTTGAAAGAAAATAAACATTACCTACAACGACCACATGATGGCATTAGATTACTGTGTTTTGGTGAAAATTTTAACTCTCGGCTCTTCTCGCGATAATTGGATGTTTACTGCCACAAAATTTAAACAAGGCGTTTTTGCACTTTGGCTGTGTGTTGTCGATTCTCAATATTTAGTGTATTTTTACTTTTGACTAAAAGGTAACCAATTGAAATATATACTTTGTTAAACGACCGTCAATTACAAATGCCCTTTTATAATGTTGTTGATAATGACTAATTTTGCCGCTTTGTAAACGTTTAGCCCGATGCTAGCGTTAGATAACCGTTAACCAGCTTTCGTTTTGTTTTTGTTGTTTATGGAATCCAAACATTTAACGGCAACACTGTATGTTAAAGCCTTTTTTGTGATTGTCTGAGCGCAAAGCAATACAATAGATCAAAATGTAACGCTGTAATTCATATCTATAATATACTACAATAATAAGGATAATGACCAGTGGTGCATGAAACGACATGAAAATCAAGAATAAGTACATATATAGTTAGTATTTGTTTGGTGAAGTGTTTAGTAACAGTAATTCTGTGTGTTATATAATTGTACGGTCAAATACTGCTATATATATATATATATATTTATTTACAAACAAATGTTTACACACACACCCACGTTATTATTGGGTTGTGAGTCTTATAGTAAGTTGGATCACAAAAGCATTCCTATCTTGTTTCAGATGTCTGATCATGATGATGAAATTAAAGCATTGCGCCGAAAGGTGCAAGAGGGGGAAGAGGCTCTGCAGAGGGCTGGACATTATGGACTTCAGCTCTTGGATGAAAAAATGGACATGCACAATAAACTTCAGGAGCAGAGGACCGAGATGTCCATCGTAATCGAGGTGACAGCTGACATGGTTAAGAAATCTAGTTTAATGGTGTTTAATTACTTGAATATCTTAAAGCTTAATGATGTGTTTTCTAACTGCAGGGTTTGGAACAAGAAAAATATTCTCTGCAAAGGGAAGTTGAGTTAAAGGCTCGCATGTTGGAGAGTTTGAGATCAGAATTTGAGCTTGTCAAAACCCAACAGAAACATCAACTGGAGCAGCAGCAAACACAGCTGGAGAGGAACCATGGGATTGAAGTCAATGAATTTAAAAACAAGGCAAAGATACTGTTCTATATATTTGTGAACATACATTTGTGTATCTATATATTTTGTACATTAAAATATTAGAAATTTGTTAAAGATATTTAATGCTGTATTACATTGGCTAACAATCAGCATGCCTGCACTATATCTTTATTTTCACGACTTTCTCGACAGACTCAGAAATTTTCTTTTTTAAATAATGCCCCTTAATCAACAGCCTGGTCTGTGGGTCATTGGCCAAATAAAAAGCCATTAATAGACAATGCTTGTAATCACAAATAAATTAACCAATTTTGTGTTACTGATTTAAGAAATGTGAAAAGCGGAAAAAGAAAATAACATCTACATTACTTGTTTTATGCCTCTGTAGGTGGTGAAAATGAAGACTGATTTAGACGAGGCTCAGCTTGCTGAAAAGCAGATGAGACATAAACTTGATCAGCAAACGGAAGCACTGAACAGCAAATCGGAAGAGCTGCGTGTCCTTACAGAGTGTGCACATGAAACAATGTCCTCAGAGGTTCTTGAGCTGCAAGTTCAGAAGATGGAGTTAGAATCAGCCATGGTAGAGTGCTTTATTACTTAGCCGCATTTGTTTTTTTTAAACATGAATTGTCTGAGGCAAAAGGTAAAAATGACCTGATTGTTTAAATGGTATTTATTTATTGCCAGGTGCAACTTCTTTGAGTGTAAGGGATTCCAAACTTGTTTAGGGTATATTTTTGGGGGCATCTTAAAGCATGTCACATGTCAGACTGCAGTCTGAATAAATTCAATTTTATGGATCTCCTGGACATGCCAAGATAAGTTCAGCTCAAAATGAACATTAGATAGTTTATTATTAAGTATAATTTTGGATGAGGTGTCTGATTATTTATTACTTACTAACATGTGGATTTTTTTCTTTTTGATGATCAATTTCTTATCAATAGATTTACAGTATCAGAAATTAGCAACATAAAAACATATTTCATAGTGAATCCGATTATTAAATAATTATCATTCCTTCCAGGCTACTTTGGAGCAAGACATTCAAGAGGCACACTACAAAGAAGAGCAGTTGCATTTGGCCAACACCACCCTCCAGAGGCATTTTGAAAGACTCACAGAAGAGAAGGAGGAGAGAGAGAAGGAGGCTGTTTCCTGTTACAATGCTCTTGAGGCATGTGCTCTCAAAATAATATAAACAACAGTTTTTTTCTCTCTTCCTGTTAGTCAAACAGAGCCTTGCCAGAAGACAGTGTTCAACTCTTACAAACAGCTCTGACAAACTTTTGTGCAATGAGCACCCCAAATACACTCACCATCAAAATTGTGACATCAGTAGCAGTATATTTTAAAATGGAATTAAAAAAATATGTTTTCTGACCCTGACTACCCAAATACAGTCCATGGCCTAGCTATGAAATAATCAAGTTTCATGTTTTTAAATACTATTTCATGGTGTTACATTAATTATTTACACCTTCAACCTTTTTATTTGTTATTCTTAGCTTAGGTTAAGCAAGCAAGTCGAATCTGCCCTAAGTTCTATGCATTTTAATTGCTTAACACTTGGTTAGAAGATTCTTTTGTGGTCTGTTATCTCAAAGCTTTTGTATCTCAAAGTTTTTAAAAACAAAAACTCTGTAGTCAGTAATTGCAATCAATTAAATTTATTTTAATTAATTGCTTTTGAACGTTTTACAATAATACTAGCTATCGTCAAGTAAAACAGTATTTAACCAATGTAGAATAGCATTTTTTATTGGTTCTCAAAGCACAAGTCTTTTCTCTGTTCAAAGATCTGGTCATCATTCATCAACAGCAACTTTTCCTCATCTTTTATACCCCTTATGATGTAGCCTGAACTCAGTAGTTCATTAGCTTCGGTTTCAACTGCTGTCCATGTTATAGGCGCATATAGGGTATGCCAAGTTCATGGGTTGCTCACTAGAACCTCCTCTGTCTATCAGTCTCACAGATGTTCATAGCTGAGTGTTACACTACTTATCTAACTGTTCCCCCACATCTCCTTTGAATGCAGTTAAAATACATTTGTAGCCACTTTAACATGCTTTAAGTTAGTACTACAATATCTGTAATATCCTTAAAATATGCACAAAAGTAAAGTTAAAAAAGGAAAAAGATTAGCAAAATCTTTAAGTTGTACAACATTACTAATCAGTGTGTTAAATTCCACAGATGAGGGGATGTATTATAACTACACAGGGCTTACTGAGGGAGTTTTAGACAAATATTGGGATACTGTTTTAGTAAAATAGATCTTTTGTGTAAGTAGTGAAAGTTTAGAATCCGATTGTAGAGTTCAGCTCATTATAAGAAAAAATTAGTTCTGTTGATATTTTTGGGATTTTTTTTTTTATGCTTGTGTAACAGCATTCTTGCAGAGTAAATTTAATCATTGCCTGAGACTTTGTAAATAGTTGTTTTTCTGTTAAATTTGTTCTGTTACTTTAGGTACGTTGAACATTTCTGTAATAATCGAGAGATGATCATTCTGTTTATCTGAACATTAATAAAGAATCTTTTTAATTCTGCGCAATATAGAAAGTACGCGAAGCAAACCAAGACCTTCAGATTCAGCTGGAGCAGGCGATGCAGCAAGCACAGGATCCCAACAGCAAAGGAAATTCCTTGTTTTCTGAGGTATATTAACTGTATGTTCTGCAAACAATAATTCATATGCTTGTTCTGGAGTAATCTCAAAGAGTTTTTCCTTGTTTGAATATGCCTAGGTAGAGGACAAGAGAAAAGCAATGGAACAACAGTTGAACAGCATGAAAAGGCAACATGAGTGTCTACAAAAGCAGCTTGCTCTTACTAAACAGCATATGAATAACATGAAGGTGAATGCTTGAAATGTACAACATATATATATTTCACACCTTGTTATACATTTTCACAAAGCGGTTAAAACCTGTGACATCTGTCTTAGATGCAAATAGCCACTCTGATGCAGCTCCAGGGTAACAGGGCTGACCCAGCTCAGCTTGAACGACTGCAGTTCATGCTGTATGACAAAAACAAAGAGATTGAGAGCCTGTTGATGAAAGTCAGGGAATTGGAGAAAAAGCAAGTAAGCTCAGATGATTATTGTCTAGACACAAATAATTCTTAGTTTGGAAATGTTTCGAATTACCATTTAAACAACAGATCAATGGTAAAGACCAGCGTCCAGCTGCCCCATCTACAGCAGGAGAGTTTGTGGATGAGACTTATTACACAGACCTGTTAAAAATCCAACTTGCTAGTTCAAAGTAAGTTCGTTATCATACGTAACTCTGATTGGAGTGGAACATAGGAAGTTTTTTTATGTTGTATTCTGTTTCCAGGAAAGAGGCTGAGAAACTAAAAGAAGAGCTGTCGATGGCAAGAATGAAGGCTCTCTCTGACAGTCAGAGGGTGCTGGAGCTGGAGAGGAAGCTATATGGCACGGAACAAGCTCTGAAACAAAGACACAGTGATAATATGAGACTCCAAGTCAAGCTTGATGAACTAAATATCAAATACAAGCCAAACGGTATGTTCTATATTGTGAGCAACAGTTGCATATAACTTATGCGGGCTAGCTGTTATTAGAATAACGCAACAGTAATCAAATTGTTATTAGATCATCTTAGATCCACCCACTCTGTGCTGAGATGTGTGTGCTCCAGCATTTTTAAATATTTTTTTTCCTCTGCACGGATGTTAAATGCTGGTTTACTGAACTGTATTTGCTTCAAGTCTGGGTTTTTAAGTAGTTGTTTAGCTTACAGCCATGCATATATAAAAGCTGAGATTGCTGCGTCACAGTTCAGCCATTGTCAGCTAATGGCATTTTGTGTTTATTTTATGTATCATTTCAGAGGGGATCAAAGCACAAGTTCTGAAAAGCCGCAAAGAGAAGATTCCCTTTCCAGAAGACAACTCCTCACATAACAAAGAGAAAACTGAACCATGCAAGGTCTTGATTGCTGAAAAATCAGAGGTTCTCAGTGACCCGGTTGTGAACGCAGAACCGAAGCCGGTCATGTCCCTAGAGAGCAAGTCAGTCAGAATTAGTGAAGATCCTCCAGTCTGCATTGCTGATAACCCCAGGTCAGTGGCAACTATTGTAGGCCAATCCCATTTTTTGGTGCACTTTATCAACTTCAATATCATTGCTACATTAGTCTTTCTGGGTTTTGTAAGTTGATAAATATTCACAAATAAGCTGCCATTTATAGCTATAAACATACTATTGTAGTGTTGCTGGGTGAGATTTTTTACTCTTTTTCTGTGTGTGGGTTTTTAACTCTGGGTTTTCCATTTTTTTTCCCCCCGCACCAATAAAAAAATAAGTATCTTGTTTGCTTTATTTCACCACAAAATTAAAATAAGTTTTTTGATTGCAGGTGTGTTCTAACGAACGCCTTCGTCAGAAATAACTTCCTAATAAACTTTAGAATCCCTAAAGTAGCAACATATGGTAGCTCAATTTCTATGCCATAGAATTATCCATTAGAAATTCCTATGTAACTCTTAATCCACACTTGGACTTTGTAAGCTGCTTTGAAGCAACTGCTAAAAAAAAAAGCATTACATGAAAAAGTGGTTTTGCTTATAGATCATTTTTACTCTTACACTAAAACAACTTGTTGTTAGAAAAAGTAATTCGGAATTATGAACCAACTCTATGATTTCCCTCTAGGTCTCCTGTAAAGTGCTCCAATGATGATAAAATGGACCGAATTCATCAGAGCAGTGAAGAGGAGGAAAACTGTAGAAATGAACGAAAGAGGAAAAAGTATCAACAAGCCATTCATGTTAGCTCTCAGAAAACTTTGGCTAATGAGTGTTCCCAGCAGTAGGCTTGATCATTTTTAATGTTAAAAATGTGTTTTAGTTGAAAGAGTAAAATGTGTGTAGTAGCTACATTTTTGTCTGATCACTTGTTGGGAGTTTCTTTAAACGTGACATGTTTTAAAGTGTTTATCTGCTATTGAAATATCTGTAAAATGAAAATCAAAAAGGTTATGTTTATATGAATGTTTTAACAATGAATTCAAATAAATAATGTGGACTTATATTGTGCTGTGAATCTTTTATAGTATACAATAAAAAAAAAACTATGTGTGTATTTCTGTTAGTAACTTAAAATGTAAAGTAAACTATTAAATTGAACTGCTGTCGTAAAACCTGCTCTAATTATTGTAATTATACTGTTATAGTTAAAAAATATTGATATAAGTTAATAATACTGTTGTTATTTAATAATATTATAATTGACTATTTGGTTAAATATGTTATTTTTTATAACTTAAAAATATTTAAAAAAAGTTATATCTGTTTATCGCGACATTAAGGTTGGCCAATAAGCGCAGTCAGAATGGAAATGTCATCATCAACAACACACTTGCGATTATCCGATTGGTTCACGTACGTGGTTCAGAGGGACTGCGGAAGTATATATTTTGTCTCTAGTTTCTCATTTTAGAACAATTCTAGAGCATTAACTAAGTAAGTAGTTTTGTTATTTGTACACAATGTACTTACTAGTGATTTAAATGTCAGCCGTCGGTGTGGAAATTGATTTTAGATTTAGCTGGTCAAATTAACATTTTTAGCGTTTTTAATGAATTAACAAAATGTTGATTAAACGCATTTTGTGGAACACCTGGAGTCCCAGACGCAGAGTTGCTGTAACTTTCTGCATCCTGTTTCTTTATTTTGTATTTCCTCACAACGTAGTGGTAAGATCTACTGGAGATAGTGTTGTACTGTTAGTAGCATTTTTAAATCACTTTTTATATTATTTACAATTTTGTAAGAGGAACTTTTTCCATAATACAGTCTCAAACAGCGCTGTCAATCAAAGAAGGCTCTGCTGATAAGATTCAGGGAGAAGAAACTCCTGTACAGGATGAGCATCCTGAAGATCTGGAGGTGGTTAGACCCACAGACAAGTGGCAAACTCTCAAACCAGGTGTGATTTCTCACGATGACTGCTGTTGTTTTTACTGTTTGTTCATGAATGGATTGCTAACAGAGACATTTTGAATATAGGTCAAGCCGTTCCCGCAGGCTCTCACGTCAGACTGAATCTGCAGACAGGTCAGAGAGAGGTCAAAATGGGCCAGGATGAGGAAGCTCACAAATACTGGAAAGATGCTAAGAGGTTAATTTGTCCAAGAATTATAATTCACTAACAAAGCATAACCATAAAACGTATTTAATTTAAATAAAGGATCAACCAAATATCAACAGTCAATCAATGATTAGACAGCTCCTCATATACTCATGTACCCTGTCCTTTCTTTAGACAAGGTATGATGAACACACACAGTCCTTCATTTACAGCTGATGAACTTAAAAATGCTCTGAAAAAGTTTAAAGAAGGAGTGGATGATCATGAAGAAACAAAACAAGTAAGATGCCTTTACATCAGACTATTGAATACATGATTATATGCATCTTGTTAGTTATTTTTAAATGTGTGCGATTGTAGGAGGAAGATGTGTTGAGATCCCAGTTTCGTCCTATCGAAGAACTTAAGAAAGATATGGAGGCTCTTGACATGCATGTGGAGACCGATGTTCAGGTTATGAAGAGACTTTTAAACCAGTTCAATAACACCAATAGCACGACCCAAGAAAAGCTCACAGCTCTTCTTGATTTGGAGTACCTTGTGCACCAGGTACGATCTCAGACATTACAATGATTGAAAAATAGTTCAAAGTGATTATATTGCATTTCTTTGTAGGTGGACAATGCACAAAATCTGGTGTCCATGGGGGGAATGCAGCTGGTGATCAGTTCTTTAAATAGCACAGATGTCCGCTTACAGGAGAGTGCTGCATTTGTGCTTGGATCCGCTGTTTCCAGGTCGTTTGCATTTTAATAATTCACAATGCTGGCTTGATTGAGATATTTAAATTACACAAGGATGAAATATGCACTCCGCATTAGGAATGTTTAATATAAACAGCTTTTATGAAATGTTGTGTTTTAATTCATTAATTAAATAATTTTTACATACTATTTATTATATAAGTGTTAACAGTTGCAAATATTGTTCAAAATGTTTGACTTTAGCTGCTGTTATAACTTTTCAAGTTTCACAATCCCTAATAATGTGTACAAAGGCATTTTTTCTGATGTCCATGTAAAGCTCATTTGATATGTTTTTTTTTTTGCATGGGATTGGCAGAGATTAAAATATAGAGGAAAAAGTTCAAATTTTGGTTGATATTACCATTGTATGAGATAAAATGCATAAATGCTCAATTGTATAAAAGTAACGTTTAACGGTCCCATGGTTTGAGAAAAGGTTCACATTAGAGTCAAAGTTGCCAGAGATTGAGAAAATGTGCATAAATTCTCAAAAGCATAAAAATGATTATTGGTGTTGCGAGAGATTGAGAAAATGTTCCTAAATGTAAAAGAAAATGACAGCTGGGTTGCCATGGTATGAGAAAATGTTTATAAACGATATGCTCAACGCATAAATTATCATTAATGATATGCTCAACTGGCATGGTTAGGGTTGCCAAATTTTGATAAAACCTTTGTAAATATTTAAAGACATAAAGCTGATGATTAGGGTTTCAAACAATGTATTTAAAGCATAATGTTTATTATGTAAAAGTTTTTTGGATGTGTTTTTGATATGATCTATGTCTTAAATTTGTTTCTTGATTGTCTAATAAGATCTTAAATAGACCTGCAGAAACACTGTGTGTAGATGTTAAGCAATGAAATGTGAAAATAGAGGGAAGCAGCTTTCTTTACACACATCTGATTCCTCCCTTATTTTTTCCAGTAATCCATCTGTGCAAGTTGAGGCAGTTGAAGGTGGTGCTCTACAAAAGCTGTTGACATTGCTTGGTACTCAGCGACCAATATCCGTTAAGAAAAAGGTATTGCCAACTACAAACAATGGACCCTTTTGATCAATTAAAGTGCATCAATTATGATTTCTGTTTTACTGCAGGTGTTATTTGCTGTGGCAGCACTTCTGCGTCATTTCCCTTTTGCCCAGAGTCACTTCCTGAAGCTGGGAGGGGTGCAGGTGCTCAATGAACTGTTTCAGATGCCGGGGGCTGAAGCTCTGCGTGTAAGGATCATCACAGTTCTCTACGACATGATCATTGAGAAGGTTAGTATTTCTTTCAAATATATGTAGAAATATTTTGATAAAATGCATAAAAATTATTTGATAAAAAAACTAAACTAAAAAGTTTTTGATTATCCTGGCCGAATCATTACATTATTGGGTTAAATATTTAAATTTTAAACGAATTACAGTAATACCTCAAGATACGAAATTAATGTGTTCTAGAGTGGCCTTCGTTTGTTCAATTTTTTGTATGCCGATGCAAGTTTTACATGTAAAATGGCTATTTCATTCCAAGCCATACAGTAGCAACATTGAAAATGTAAAATAACATGGAAATTAGGGAAAATTTGGTAAGATTATTCTATTATAAACCTAATAAATAATAATAATAAAACAATGAAAATACAATAAATAAAAAATCTTTTTTTTCTCACTTCGAGTGAGGCAAAGTATTGGAGTAGGTGGTAGAGGAGGAGAATGGATGGTAACGGCGGAGAGCCATGACCATAAAAATATGCTTTAAAAAAAAGCAACACGAAAATATTCATGAATTAAGGACACCGACATGTAAATAAAAGTGTGCATGAAGACAGGAAGAGCTCTTCCAGGAAGACGTTAAGGGGTGCCAGGTTACCAATAGGAGAGCACGATGCTACTCATGAACACACAGCGTCAGAGCTGGAACTGACCAATAGGACAGCAGAACATTTGATGTTGTGTTGAATGGAGTCACATAATGCCCAGAGTTGCATTCTGCTCCGTGTTTTCCGTATCTCTGAAAATTTTCTGCTTGTGGTTATCTGCTAAACTTCTCCTAATTCCTATCTATGTTTCGCACTGTCCAATAGAAAATGGCAATTAAAAGTTAAAGATGCCATATCATGCCCCTTTTAAGTAATTTATAATAACTGTTTTACCCCTCTAGACTGTCACTGCATCCTTAATAAAGTTCAAAAGGTATTTATTATAACAATGTCTTTAAATCACCTAAAATGATTGTGCTCCACCAAACAAGCCATGTACCTCCTGTTCCTCTAACTGCCATGCTACCACCAGGCCCCCTGTTGGGTTTTGATTGTTGGCACACAGAAAATGTACCCATTTCCAATGAATCCATTCATCTTATGGTCATTTAAGAAACACTTTTGGACCAGGACATCCAAAAACGCACTTATTTTCATTGTTTATTGGACATGGTTCTGCTATGTATGTCGTAATAAACTCCCAGAAAAATAAAATGGGATTACACAAACGTACATGAACCATTCTGAATATAGTGGGATAAGTCGAGTTTACATGATGCGGCATCTTTAAAAAAAAAAAAAAAAAAGTATTCTAAAACTTTGTATGATAGACCATTACAAAAAAGCAAGTTAATATTTGTCATATGCTGTAGTAAAAGTAAATATTTTTGTTTTATAATCAATGCCAGTAACATGATTCGGTAGTTTTAATTTTTAATAATACAAAAAGAAGGATATAGTCTTAGTTAAGATTTTTTGCTTTAAAATTATTAATTGCGATTAACTCTCTTTGTGACAAATTGCTTGTTGTTTCAGCTTTGAATGCAAGTCTCTCTTTGTAAGAACGCATCTACTAAAAAGGCTCTGCTTTTATTGCAGGAGCTGATTTCTCAGGTGGGTTTGGACCTGATCCCTGATTCCTCTCACCAGGAGCGTTTGCGTCAGTATGCTGGAGTCTCACTCTTGCCAGTCTTAGTAGAACAGGGTTGGTGCCAGTGGGTGCCTGAGCTTTTGTCATCGCCGGAGCATGATTGGAGAGAGAAAGCTCTGAGGACTCTTCTGGCCATGATGACTCCCTGTCAGATTCAGTTCAAGCAGAATTCAGCTCTGACGGTGTCTCTGAGTGAACTACAGAGGCAGTACCAGGAACTGGTGATCACAGAGCTGGACGTAGGGGAGGAGGATGGTTATTTTGGTGAAATATTGGCACTTGTGGACTCTGTGATTGTTAAAATGCGATAAGTGTAAAAAAAATAATAATAAAGTTATATATTTCTAAAGAATTGATTTGCTTCTATTGATTTTGGTTAAAGTCAAGGTTCTAGAAAAGCAGTGATATCAAACTAATACACAAAAACTCCAGTTTGGATGTCCTTTGGCACATAAACTAGCTAAGTTTGAACACTTGTATGTCATAAAAGAGAGACCGAACTTCAATTGCAGTCCAATGATTTTATTTGCATTTGTACATTTGTTAGTTCATGATTAACATTTTTAAGACTTAATTGCTACAGTATGATAAGATGTTAATTTACTAAAAAAATATATTAATTTAATTTGAATTCAGATATTAACAGTTTTAAGAGTAAACATCATTTAAAGACATATGGGTGAGCAGGTAACATTTCTAAAATATTTAAAAATATATATATTTATTCTACACTCCCTGAGGAACACAATCTGAAATAAGTTGTCAAAATATATCCAAAAATATATCCTGTTTCTGACCTTTGGGTATAATTATTTTAACTTTAATTTAATACCACATGCCCATGCATCCAACAAAAGAATTAAGATAGAGTTTCAGAGTTTAATAATAATTTATTTTAAAATCAATCTTTAATAATTTCTATAATAATAAAATTGAGCTCTGTAATGCTTCTCATTTTATTGCTTAAGATTACATTGTACCAGAGAGTGCAAAACACAAAAGTTCAGATGGTAGATCTTATTCTGATTAGTGTATACATTGTTTTATTCTGAAAGACAATGAGTAGACCATTGTGTTAAGAGCCTTGAGATCATGGGGTCTCACATGGTCCTTCAAACTTCACAAGGACACCTGGGTTACGGTCCCTAAAAGACAAGATTGAAGAAGTTAACTTTTTTTCGAGCGCTTATTGAATATGCTTGCGTTACAAATGAAAAGATTACGGTTCCTAAAACCTTGGTTGGCTAATTATTGAAAAACAAAAAAGAGCAGGGCTACATCGTGGGAATTCCAACATCTGCTCTCTTGTCTCAATTTTCTCTTGATTTTATATTTGATATTTGCTCAGACATACCTGTTCTCCCAGCGAAGCATGCACTCATTGGAGTATGTGAGACCATCATCTCCACAGACTGGCTTGTACTCACGAGTACAGCCAAAATTTGGCACATCGTTTTCCTGTTGAGATGGCATCAAGGAAATGAAAACGTCACCACACACTGCTTGTATTTTTCAAATTGTTTAAGTTTTTTATAATAATAAGGAAACATTCTAATCTTAAATTTGAAAGTGATTTCAAATGTTTAACCTAAACAGTATTTAAAAATATTTATGTGAAGGATTATGTGATGTTAAACATTAACTAATTTTTCTTCAAAGCACTAATATTACTGTAAAGACCAACAACTTTGTTACTTACTGTATTAAATTGTTTAACATATTATGTATGTAATAAATAATATGCTAATTAAAACTTTTTACTTACCCCTGCCGCTGTGAAGAAAAAAAGAGAAGAAATAGAAAACATAATTATTGAATTAAATAAATAACCACTGTTTAACTTTTTTCGTCAATTCCAGACAAAGCTCAACAAAGATGCCAAACAGGTTCTGTTTTTTTAACCCATTGTATGCTAGGTTTGAATAGCTTCAAGGAACGTATTCACAGTACACTGACTTTCTTTAGTTGTGACGTTTATCATTATAACAAACAAAAACCCAACAGTCACTTTGTCATGTTTGAGGGAGCCAATATAACACCAAACGGATAATAATTCTTTAACCTCAAATTTCCTACTCAAACTTTAAAACATCTTTAGTTTGACAATCTCTGTTAACAAGAAAGCTCAAACCAAATAAACACCAAGAAAATGACATTAATTTCAAACATATTTTGGTTCATATGTAACAAAAGACACAGGTAAATGTGATGTTAACGAAGCTCAAAGAACTACAAATTGGATATTTGTCTGAGCCAGTGAATATTCTATCACACAAATTAATCTAAAGACAAAGTTTTAGGTCTTGTAACCAGTGGAAGTTTTAACAAATAGCTTACTGACTATTTTCAAGTCATGATATTTGTTAAACAAAGCACTGCTTCACTGGGCGCTTTATAACAAGTGTAAGCATGTAAACATAAAAATGACCATTAATTATTATTATTTGTATTATTATTATCATTTTAAAACACCACTATTACCCAGATTAACCTATGCTAGTTTTGATGCTTACCAGAGATATAAATGAGAACAGAAAGGCAGATCAGGATGGCCAGCTTCATGGTTGTTTTGTGTTAGTATGGGAGACTCAGCAGGTGTTTCTTTTCTGTAGACAAGAAGTGGGGTTACATATCTGCTTAAATACATTTGCTTTAGAAATGAACCATCGCTAGTCCCTCCCACCTTTTTGTGTCCGTCAAACCAGAAAGAACCTGACTGGTTACATTCATGCTGTGGGTTCACAAACAATGACTCAGGATGTTTTGTACCTTTGTTTGTGGATGCTGTATTAAGAAAAGCTTTTGCCAACAAAGTTTAACATAGAGAAAGTTGGTCATTAAAACACGTAGTATATTCAAGGAACGTATACTTAAAAACGTTTTGAGAGGAGTAAGGCTAGCTGTAAAAGTCTCACTTGGCAGGATGTTTAAATTACTCTAACTTTTTTCTTGAGAACATAGAGGGCTATTATTACAGACATTTCTCTCACATTGAAGAGAACGAGAGAGTGTTTTTTGAAGTGATATCTAAACAATTGACCGCTGAATTCACTTTTTAAATTAACAATAATTTTCTTCACTTTTCTGAGACTTCTCTCCTTGAACTTCACTAGGTGGCATAGTTGAACCGCGAAATGCAAAAACCAAGGCGTTTCCGACCGTGCAAAATATCGCGAGATCCCCTGTCAGACAAGCATCTGTCAAGTATCGAGTCTTTTGGACTTTAGCAGGGTGAAAAAAAAATAAGATTTCAAAAACAAATATAAATGGAATATGCATATTTGTATTACAATTTCGTAAAATTCACATTAACAACGTTTAAAAGACTTAAATTGTATTTAAATCGTATTAATCGTAAATGTAAAAAGCTTGCAACGATCACATGACTTCAAAGTAAACATCTCCAAAATTCCCCTGCGCGCACTCGCCTTTCTCAGCGCGCGTTCTCGTCGTTCTCGATGACGTCGCGTGAAATCCCCGCCCCTGCCCGCGGTATCGCCGCTCACTTCAGATCAGCAGAATTTGTTCATCCCGAGACGAACAAGATGGCGAACGGAGTGGGTTGCGCTTTGTAAAGAAAGCAGCGACTCACAAATTATTCGACGTTAAAACTTCTTCTGCTTATGTGTTCGTATGAATATTCGGAAGTAACCTAATCGTTAAGAAGAAAATTCACCCCTCAAAAGGAGGTTAACAGAAGAAAGCGTCGAGGACATCGATGTGCTTTCAGGCTAAGCTGCTAGTCAGCTATTTGGGAAATTGCTCGAGAGAAAAGATATCCTCAACCTCACGGGAAATCTGTTTGTTTTTTTATTACATGCCGAGATAACAACACTTCAATTGAAGCCAATGTTCGTTATGAACTACGTTTCGTCGTCGTGAGTTTTAAGGAGACGGCTAGTCAGGAAGAAGAGTGAGTTTATAGACTAGCTAGCATTGTTTCTGCTGGGCTGAAGAGGAGCCTCGCCCGTTCACACAGTTTCAGAGAACTTCTCGGATTTTAGGATATGGCAAGCAGCAGTGGCTCCAAAGCCGAGTTTATAGTCGGTGGGAAATATAAACTCGTTCGTAAAATCGGATCTGGATCTTTTGGTGACATTTACTTGGCTATCAACATCACAAATGGAGAGGTAAATGTGAAATGGATGATTTTTTTGATGCCTAATGACTGTGATAAGGCGATTGCGGGGTTTATAGCTTTAACGTACTTGGCCACATCATCGCATTTGATTGTCACAAACGTTAGAGTAAACCTATTTAACAGTGTTAAAAACAACCTAGATGTCTTCGTGTGGATCGCTCCACGTAACGTTAACTTATGTTTGTCTTTTTCCCTAAGCACTTCTATGTATTGTAGTGTACTAATTTTCCAAGGCTATACAATAAAGTAATTTACAAAGTTATATCTGTCTCGATTCCAGGAGGTAGCAGTGAAATTGGAGTCACAGAAAGCCAGACATCCTCAACTTCTTTATGAAAGCAAGTTGTACAAAATTCTCCAAGGTGGAGTTGGCATCCCACACATCAGGTGAGCTATATTTTTATTCTATAGCCATTTTGGTAATTTATTTTTTAGGTTTGGCCTAGTTGAACGGGTTTGGGGTGTGTGATAGTTCGGCTATCTGGCCAATAACATGTGTCAGTCCGTTAATTATAGCTGTTTATTAGTTTCCAGAATGTACGCTACGTCTAACGTTTAACTGTTGCGTTTTGTTTTTCTGATGGGATTATCTCAAGTGGCGACAAAAATACTCGCAGTTTCGTTGCGCGAATCTCTATAAGAACGACGCCGATGCATATTTTAAGAAGGCATGATTATTGTGTAATATCTCATGATAAAGTGAATTCAAAATATTTATGTATAGCTTGTGTGTTGCTGAGTAATCAGTAAGGAGCGAGTGGGAAATGGCCGCTGCTCTTTTGTTGTGTTTGTTCAACATGTCCTCCCTCTCGATGAGAAAATGGCGGATGAGGGAAAACAAGTTTCAGGGCCTAACGAGTCTGCCTCTCTGTCAAGGTGACTGAGTCATTCGAGGATTAATAGATGAGTCAAAAACACGTTTGTTAAACGTTCATTTAGTTGCGTTTTCATAGTAACTGGTTGGATGTGACGAAACGTCAAGTTGTATTTTTGTTCGTGATCAAACTCCTATAGAACTGGGTCTTAAATTAACCTGATGTTTTCATGTTATTCCCTCACACAAATCAATCGAACATTAGACATAATATTAGTAACATTTACATTAGCTTTCTTGGTTGTGAAGCGCTGTCGAAAGTGCTAAATGCATTTTGATTGTTTGCACATTTTACATTTTAGATGTTTGGGGGTTAAAACAATTATTTCACATAACCCATTAATGTTTTTCTCTTATTTACTATATCGTATCTTGTTTTGTTATACTATAAGGTTGTTAGATCCAAAATAAATAGCATTTTTATGTGGTCAAAGCCACTTGCCCCTTTATAAACTTAGATATTTAAAATCCACTTGAGAGAAAACTATCAATGCAGTGCACCACAAAATAATTTAATTTTGAAATCATTCTTTTGAAGTGTAGGATAGATTTAGGTGACAATGTTTGCTCTTTTATGGAGAAAAGTTAATCAGCTGAAAGACATGCAAATAGAAAGTAGAATATGTATTAATTTACTTACCATTCGTGAACTTCACATATAAATTGTTTGAGTGTCAATTGCGCTGGTATATCAGTGGCATCAGATTGGATGATGAGCAATTTGAGCCTTTGCTTAGACCTTCACTAATTATTTAACCCTGACAGGTTAAAGAGGTTAAGAATTTGCAGTGGATGAATTTACCTATATTTATTGATGCAATTTTTTAACTAAAATGTCTAGCACTTTATTTTTATTTTCTCGCTTAGTTTTTGTAACCTAAGTCATGCAGCTTTTATCTTTTGAACTAGGAGGCTTCTAAGGAAGAGCTAGTATAATAGGTTAACGTTCAAGATTATAAGCTTACATTTTGTCCCTTGTCATTTTAGGCTATTTTCTGACTGATATGAAGTTTCCAGTTGAATTTGCAGGGCTCAAACTAGTTCTTGTATTAGGGGCTTGTTACTGGAGCTTGGAAAACCTGCTGTACAAGATCGCCAACCCCCACACACACCCAAAAACACTCTGAGCGTTTGCTGATGAAAGAAAAGAACTTTGTGATGTTCAAACTCGTGTGTATGCTTGAATCCTTGGAAGGGTTTTTGGACTTTATTTAGGTGTTTACACTTGGTGAACCTGCATTATTAAATAAAATATTAATGAGCTTCACAGTTCTAATCATCTCCATAGCTCCATTTTGAAAAGAGGAAATGAGTGTCCCATAGAGATCCTGTAGTTTCCGCATGCAAGAGATGTTGATACAAACCTCAATTTCACAGAATGCTTGTAGCACAAGCTGTCATGGTAGTTGACTTTTTATCTTGTCCTGTTAGTCACCTGTTTCGTTAATTAGTTTTTGCTGTTTAAAATAGCATTGTTGATAGTGGTCACTTAAAACGTGTTGATGAAAATTAAGTGTTTTTGTCGACAATCAAAATGTTTTAGGAAGTTACTTTTTTGAACATTAAGTTTAGTTTTTTTGTAAAATCACATTTTAATTACATCATGCTATGCTCTTGTCTTCATCATAGTTACATGTGTTTAGTTGTGTAACTTAGATGCTTATAACTGATGTATAATTGCATTCAAGGATTGCGTTTCAGTTTGTGGTTCAAAGTACATTTTGTATAGTCATTGTGTAACAGCTTGCTGTCAGGGATTTGCGATTGAGCTCTAGTCTGCTGCACCTTGTGTCTTCACAATATCTCTTTGTTTAGGGGACGCTCTAGCACGATGGTTGCTTGGTGACTGCTGTTGCAGTGTTCACCTAATGTTTGACTCTTTTGAGTTAAAGTTAAAATGTGTGTCCGAATACTGGACCCCAGATCTCCCTCGAAAAATATAACCATATTACTTGTGTTAGATTTTATCGATTTTATTGTGTATTTTTTTACTTATTTCATGTCACTGAGCTCAACGTGGTGTATGGCCAACTGTTAAAATTTATCCTCATCGTAGCATACTAAGCTGTGTTTAAGTCTTATTTTATAAGTAAATTGTGTGAAAAAGAAAAGTTTCTTGTAGTTTTTATATAAGTTTTTAATTTTCTAAAAAAAAATTCTCATCCTCTGTGATTCTGGGTTTCAGGTGGTATGGCCAAGAAAAGGACTATAATGTTCTAGTGATGGATCTGCTTGGCCCAAGTCTGGAAGATCTCTTTAACTTCTGTTCACGCAGATTCACAATGAAAACTGTCCTAATGCTAGCAGATCAGGTAATGTATTGTCCACTCTGTTTGGAAAGGGATTGGTTTGAAGGTGTTAACTCTAAATGGACTATTTTGCTTTTGCAGATGATCAGCAGAATTGAGTATGTGCATACAAAAAATTTCATCCACAGAGACATCAAGCCAGACAACTTTTTAATGGGTATTGGCCGTCACTGTAACAAGGTAAACCTTTATTCGTTTTGATTGATTCAAAAAAAATTTAAAGTGACATGGAGGATTGATGGCTAATACAACTATATCATTGAGGTTCTCAGGGATTAAACCAGGCTGGAGAGCCTGCAATAGTTGTTTTCTGTTGCTCTGATGGGGGATGATCGGGTTATTTAATGATTATTCGATGAGAAATCTGTAATATGAGTTAATCATCAAACTACACTTAGGCCTTAGTCAGTGTCTACAGATGAACTATTTGATGGTTTGATGATCACCTAATGGTTCTGGCGTGGACAAATATGGCCATGTATTGTATGTCTTTCACTCCTCAAATGGAACTTTTGCATGACATTGTGGTTTTATTTTTCTCCCTTCAATTGCGACCTTTTGAAGTGCTTTGCACTGTTTTATTTATATTTATTAAAATGTACAGAAGTTGCCTGGTTTGTATTTTGTTTCAAGCTAACTCATAATTTTGAGCCCTTGCAGACAGGCAACATTTGGCAAAGTTAAAGCTTCGTATGCCTAATAACATTGGCCAACAAGTACAAGCTTTCATGGTCGTCTAACTCTTCAGATTAGCTTTCAATTCAAGTTCTGGTAGTTAAGTGAGTGTAGCCTGTATTACCATTTTTGGCAGTGCTCTCTGGAATAAATGCTAATCATTTGTGTCTGTGAATGTCAGTCTCAATCTTTTATTTTAAATCATACACATTAAGTTGCCATCTTTTTGACTAAAACTGCAAATGATCTGCTTTTGTTTGTTAGCTGTGGGCATCAAAGCTGGACATATTAATTAAACAATAATTTATGCAATTTCAGTGAACTATGCTTTAAATTGGGTAATCTGATATCTGGTATCCACCTTGCTTTGCTCTCTCATTTGTTACTCATGATCAAGCTTTCTATTAGGCAATAATTCCATGATCAACTCTCGAGTTGCAGGAGGATGGTACATTAGCCAAAATACGCAGACCAAAATGTCACATAAATTGCAAATGAGAGTCTAAAACTGCAAGTTTTAACACGGCATTAAAGTTCAAGTGCATCATTTCCCATTTTAAATGGTTCCGTCTTGTGTTGTGTGCGCTTAAGACATATATTTGCAGTTAAGGTAACAGAGTTACAAGTTCCTCACTCTCCAGTCATTGTGGATAACCATACTCACATCAGCATTGTGAACTAATGGCTTTGGTTTTTGTTGCTTATCTGGACTAGCTCAGATTGTTCTATTGAAATTTCCAATGCTACTTTTACTGAAACTTTCTCATCTTGTCTCTTGTAACTTAACTAAAACTGTTTGTTGCACCTCTTAAACAGCACATTTTGTGTTGCTCTTCAAAGCTTCATCCCTACCTGATTGAGTTTTTAATATGCCAAAGTGTTCTAGCCTCTTCCTTACTGTAGGTGTTTGGAAATGTATTAAACATTACATCTTAAAGTATTTATTGGGGTGTGGCTGAGGTTTGGTTGGCTGCATTTGTTCTTTAAGCTTCTTGGGTATAATTTTAAAAGGAGAATCTTTTGTAGTGAATGGCCTTTAGAGTTTTCCCTTTCTGAATAACTTTAGATATGTAATTTGTCTTGATTGGCTCAAGAAGGTTTTAGCGGTTAATTGCCTTATGGTAAAACTGCTAAATTTGCAGTTTAAGTAAATACAAAGTCAAAGAATTAATCAGACTTTGGGATCAATTGGGGTTTTTTTTTTCAATTCAATTTTTTATTAAACGTAGAGAAGGTGGCCAGAGCTGCCATGTACAGTGTTCCTAATTGGTTCTGCAAGCAGTGGCAAGCAAACCCTATTGTATATGGCATAAAAACTGCATTAGAAGGTGTCTCACTTGAACTGAACCTTCTTTAAGCTTGAATGCTTGCTGGTAGATGCACTAGGCATTCACTTACCCTCCCTCTGCTCCTTTTCTCGTTCTTTTTCTGAGCCTTGGTGTTGCCTGTCTGCGCTGGCCGTGTGCGGTTCTCAGCAATACTGTTTGATGCCCTGCACCCTCTATTGTCTGTTCAGTGTTTAGAATCTCCAGTGGGGAAGAGGAAAAGAAGCTTGGCTGTTAGTTCTTCTCAGGACCCATCTTTCTCAGGATTAAACCAGGTCTGAAACTACAACCACCTCGTAATCGGCCATAATATTCCATTTTGGAGTTTTTCCATTAAACTGCAAACCCGCCAATAACATACATGATTATTACCATTAAACCAGATATCTTCTAAACACAACTAGTTCGTAAGAAGTAGTTAAGGCTAGCTTCTAAAACAGGTGGAAGGGCTCTCTGTACATTTACAATGAGTGATTTATATATAGTTCTGCCTATATATATATATATATATATATATATATATATTATTATTATTATTATTATTATATATATATTTTTTTTTTCAGAATAATAAGGGAACTACGGATGTCATTTGATTTTTTTTGTCAGATTTTTTTTTTACACACTGAGAAACACCACCCATTGGCCAAACACAGCATTATTTTCATTAACCTCCAACTTATTTCATGGAATTGGTTAAGTAGAAAAAAAGTTTGGTTGCCTGAAACTAATTCCTCTACATGCCATATGTTTGTGGTCTACAATTTGTGGGTTTGACCTATTTAAACCAGTGTTGCTCAAACTCTAGGTTGCAATGAGAGTGAGATTTAAGCAAAGCTAACTGGAAACTAACTCTTAAAAAAATTTGTTTTTTATTTTTTTATTATTATTATCTTTTAAAATGCACTTGTCAATAGCGATATTATCAACACACGTGACTTGATTCCATAGCCTAAATTCCTGTGGATCTCAGTAGAAATATTAAAACTATAATGTTCCCTGCTTTGGATTAGTGCAGTATAACAATAATAGATACGTATAGGATCACTGTTGATATGTATGAATAACTCCCTGTAGCGACGTAAGCTGGCAATCAATGAATTTATTTTAACTTGGATATGTCCTTAACATTTGTGGAGTGAAAGACCGTATTCTGCTAATTTAATTTTAACTAGTTTTTTTATGTATGCTGTCCTGTGAATGTGGTTACCTGGTATGTCAGAGGCCACTGCATCACCCATCTCTTATTATGGCATGCTTCATGCTTTAAAAGGAAAAGTCTGCCATATTTGTGCAATATTGTTTTTGCTTTGAATCGGCTGACATTACTAGGTTTCTGTGTACTTTGTGAATCTAAAATCTGAGCTAACCAACCAGTGTTACAATTTCATAAATATGCCTAAGATGGGAGTCAACATGTACTTGTATGACTGGGCGCTATCTCCTGCTGTTTTAACATTTTTTTGTTGAGCCATTTCATAAATGCGGACTTATAGTTGTTTAACAGATTTGTTTACCCTGTTTCATTTCATGTTGTGTTTAAGTGGACAAGCTGAGTTTATCAAGAGAAACTTCTTATTTTACCCAAGTCCTACTCCCTGTTTTTTTTTTTTTCTTCTGGCAGATTTTATGCCATGCTTTGTTGTGCCCAAAGAATGGATTTAAAAAATTCAAGACAATGTGTAGATATGGTACTCATGTGTGGTGACCTCAGATTATTACTTTTAAGCCATATCTCATTTAGAAGACAATTTTTCAGAAAATTAACAACATGGACTGATGAGTATGTATCATTGCTGTTCTTGCGAATGAGATTAGAAGCTAATAACATTTTTGTAAATTTGACTAATTTACCAAAAAATGATTTAATGATATCATCTAAAAAGAACTTAATTTGAATTTTCTATTATTGTTTGACAATTTGGTTTGCCCATGATTTATTCCAATGATCGTTGAATAAATTAAGAACTTTGTTTTGTAACTTTTTTTTTTCTCGATAATCTGAAAAATTAATTGCCCTGTAACTCAAGACACGCTGCGTTATTAATAAACTAATGATAATTCGTTACACTCTAACTAAAATGTTAGTTGACTCTGTAATGATGTTGCAAAACTTTCCTTGGTTTATACTGCTATATGATGGTTAAATGCAAAAAATAGCCAACCGACAGAGCATCAAATGAAATACCACCAGACGGGTGTCTTAATGCAAAGTTTGTGTTACATTTCTAAATCTTTGTGAAGAGCTTGGTTATCAGAGAATGCTTTTTTTTTCCTTTTATTTGGCCATCCGCACTATGAACTTTGTCTGTTTTATGTTTATCTTGCATTGGTAGTCACTACCAAATGGGAAAGTTTAGGGCTTGGCTTCCAGAACATTCAGTGGTGATATATTCTTCATTTGACAATACCTGGAAAGGTAGCATTAAGGACTCCACACCTATGCACATCTTGACTTTTTGCGACAGCTCATTTACTTATTTGCATATGCTTTCCAGTTTTGAGAGAGATGAGCTTTTCTCCTCAATGTTAGATGGTGCTCAAGTGAAATAAAAAAAAACAATTGAAACTCTGTTCTCATATAAAGAATGCGTGGTACCTCATGACAGGCTTTTTCCTCAGTAGCCATGAAGATACTAGAAGACAGCACTTCGCATTGTGCACAAAGCATTCCTCAACTTTATTATAAAGTTTATTTATAACCAATTCCTGCAATTTCATGCAGTACTTTGGAATTCAAAATCAAGGCGGCTGCATTCATTGAAAAAGGCAAATTGACGACCCATGTCTTGTAAGGTCACGTTTGTGCTTGTTTTTGGTACGATGCAGCCAGCATCAGCATTGGTGTTTAAAAGCTCTACAGTTATAGTACAGAAATAATAATGTCCATATCTTTTCAAGGGAAGCTTGAATGGGTCATTTGGTTGAGAGAACTGAGAATGTATTTTCTGTAATTGTTTTTCTTGTGGTAATGCCTGGTCCATTTAAAGTTGTAATGTTTTTGTTACTGTTAAATTGTGGGATTTTTAAATTATGTGATCTTTTCTGTAAATATAACGTAGTTGTAATCCAAGGTGAAAGTTTAATTATTATGCACAATATACTTATAACTTCAGTGTTGTGTGATTTTAATAATTATGAAATGTTTCAAATGCCCTTCAAAGCCTGACTATTACTGGGCCTTTTACATTTGGGTGTGTGTGGGCAGGGGACCATGAATCAGATAGTGATATTTTTAATCTATTACAGGCTTAATGTTTTATTGTTGCTTGGTTAAAGGGTGTTTCAGTTTCCTTTAAGCTTTGTGTTTTTGACTTTGAAATTGCTTCTTTGATTACTCTCTGGTTTTTACGATTTCATGTGCTGGTGAAAGGTCAGGTATGCACATTGCTCATAATATATTTCGATGGAAAGAGACATTTTGTTTGTCAGTGTCCCTGGTTCTCAAAACTAAAGGCAGTGTTCTTTTTTGATTTGTTGTGTAGTTGTTTCTCATCGACTTCGGTCTGGCCAAGAAATACAGAGACAACAGGACGCGACAGCACATACCATACAGAGAAGACAAAAATCTCACAGGCACAGCTCGCTATGCCAGCATCAACGCACATTTGGGCATTGAGCAGAGGTGAGAGTTCTTTTGTAGATATGCTTTCAAGGTCTTGTTTTAAATTGGTATGATCACATTGTTAAGCATTTATAGTACTCTTTTTCCATCTTAGCCGTCGAGATGATATGGAATCACTAGGATATGTTCTGATGTACTTCAACAGAACCAGCCTTCCCTGGCAGGGACTGAAGGTGAGTATAAAAAATAAAAAAAAAAATAATAATTTTTATGTAAAGCAAGTTTTTCTTGAAATTTGGGTGTAGTTTAGAAATTAAAAATATTTCAGTATTTGAAGATGTGTATACTTATTTTGAACTCTAAAACCTAAAAAAGATGGTTAGACAGCATTAAACAAGCTTTTCTCTTATGTCATCTATTAAAGCATGGTGACACTGCACTCAAATGTGCTTCCAGTATAAAAATCAATGAGGCCTTTTCTTCCTCTGCCACACAGGCTGCCACAAAGAAACAGAAATATGAGAAAATCAGTGAGAAAAAGATGTCTACCCCTGTCGAGGTCTTGTGTAAGGTATGTGATCTTTCTGAAGTGAAAAGTTGTTTTTTTTTTCCCCAGTTTTTAAAGAAAATGGAATCCAAAGCTTCAGCAGTATTGAACATGGCACATCTAATGGTTATTAAAAATGTCCTAACTCAAGTATGGTTTTTCATTCAGGGTTTCCCAGCAGAGTTTGCCATGTACCTGAACTACTGTCGTGGCTTGCGGTTTGAAGAGGCACCTGACTACATGTATCTTCGTCAGCTTTTCCGCATACTTTTCAGGTGAACGTCAATTCTCTCTCTCTACATCTTTCTACATCTTTTTCAGCAATGCCTTGATAGGTCTTGCAAGAAGCTATTTGCCTTAAGGAAAGATCAAATAGTGAAATAATTCCAAGACTTGTATTTATTTTTTATTTGTTTAATCCAAACTAAACTTAAGATATAAATGGAAGAATTTTGGATGCAAGTTAACATAGAAAAATAGTGTAATTTTGCATTGTCAAAAAAGAATTTTTTTCATCATTGTTGTTGAATCTTTCCAGGACTCTGAACCACCAGTATGACTACACATTTGACTGGACCATGCTGAAGCAGAAAGCAGCACAGCAAGCAGCCTCTTCAGGGGGACAGGGGCAACCGGCACAAACCCCCACAGGCAAGCAAACTGACAAACCCAAGAGTAACATGAAAGGTTAGTAGCAAACAGCCAAGTGACGTTTTCAGAATGAGACACCAATTGCATACGTTTGTTAAAGCAAAGTTAATTTGGAACATTTGCTCCCCAAAAGATTCTTGAAGTACAAAGAACTGGTGTTAGTTCAAGGATCCACTTCAATTAAAGAAAAAGAAATCAAATTCAATTGGTATGTCTTGCTATAGCAAAGACGTCCTTGGGAAATTTGACTACTAACTTTGAACCAAAAATGTGTATTCTTCTCTGGGACGAAGGGTTGGCTTCTTAATCTTTCCTGTCAATGTTGGATATCCATCCCTTGAATTAATCCCTTTTCCAAAAAAAAAAATGCTCTATTTGACAGATTTCTTCAAATCGTTGTTCCTGGATCTAACACTTGTTAGTATGGACTATAGTAGTCTGGTGATGGTAATTTCTAATCGTAGACTAACCAAAATCATGATATTTTCTGATTAACTCTTATAATGCTATGTTTGTTTGGTGTCAAGGTGCCAGGGACTGGATGATGTTTATTGTGAATAAAAAGTTGCCTTTTGATACTCATGTTTAGTAACATTATTCATGTCTTAACCCAACCCCAACTTTCTTTTGTTTTTGCCAATAACAGTATGCGATGCCGGCTTGTTTTTGCACTAAACTGAATTGCACTGTTTTGAGAGTTTTTTTTTTTCATGTAGTCCAAATATGTTTTTTTGTCTTGCAAAACAGACAAGGCCACAGACAAGTGGACAATCAGCTTTACTCTATTGCTGCTGTGTCCTTTTGTGACCTCTTGATATCTGACTACTGCAATGTATGCAGTAACATATTTCTAGGGCCAAACAGAATCTGTAGCTACAGAATTCCACTGAAAACTCCACAGATTTTAGTACTTTGAAATGAGCATTTTAAGATATCAGCTCAGGGAATTTCTTCCAGCGTCTTTTTAGTTTATTCCTGGCCCTACTTAGTCATTCTTCCTTCTGTTAAATGTGCATCATCTATGTCCTGTATGGTGGACTATTTAATTCTACTTGGATGATATTTGAAATGAAATTCTCTAAGATCACCATTGGTTAAATATGGTTTCCTGAACATTGTGCTTGGCTTCCTATGTGCCATTATATTTAGCTTTCACAGACTCCTTTTGTCAGTTCTACGTCCTTTTCTTTGTTCATTAATTGATGGTGAAAAGAAGGAAGACTGCTTCAAACTCAGTTTGTTCTTAACCAAGACTAGGAACAACTGCTGTTAAAAGTGGCTGTACTAAGAATAGCATTTGCTGATGAGGTGGTGTTGGCCTACTCCTTTATGCTCACGATTTTATTTTACTTTAGTTTTAGAGTATTCTCACCCGTGTGTGCACTGATGTGGTTATTTGTCTCTTTAGGAAAATAGATTTTGAAATGTTAATCACGGGCTGAATTTCTGTAGTGAATGATGACTTCAGAAGTGTTTGAGCTTGAAAGTGGTGTGTTTGCAAGAGCTTGGTGTTTCTTGGTTACCAGTGCAACCTTGTTAGCTTTACAAGAACAGAGTCCCAAAGCTTGTGCTCTCGTATTATGTTGTATTTGTGTTGTGAGTGCTGTATCAGCATACTTCTCGGCCAGTGAATTCAGACTAGTCAAGTGCTTAATTTATCCCCTCCCCACCCCACTCCGTTAGTGTCCAGGGAAATGTCAAGGCCACAGAAGCTTGATGTAACTTTACTCTAAAGTAGCTGAACCTCAAAGTTAATGATCAGGTTACTTAGCAACCCTTTTGTGTCTGCTTTACTTTGAGTAACCACTATTAATGGCTCATGTTAATACACTATGGCTGCATGCTCTTTTTTTAAATCTAAAAATTCAATCTAAATAGTTGCTGCAAGTGGCTTTCTTTATAGATTTTGATTGAAAATGCCTTTTCCCTATTACCCTGTTAAAATTTGAGGGGTGGACGGAGAGGTCAAGAGGCAGAAGGATAGCATGTGTCAAACATTTAACAGAGTACTTGTTTGTCGTTTATGGTTGTCAAGTTTAGGTTAATATTCATCTTTTAAATCATATTTTTAGATTTACGTCAACTACTACTCATGAGTTGATCTTTTTACACACATTTAAGTTTTAACTGTTTTTATTAAACTGTAGTTACAAGTTTAAAATAAGTCTGCTGTCAGTTCAGCATTTAACAAGTCATGAAAAACAACATATTGGTTTTAATTAGCAACATGCTAATTCACTATTTGCAGCGCAGTTCTGAATTAAATTCTAGAAAAGGAAGGTTCAGGAACATGATAAAAATTTGTCAAAGCATAAAATCTGCGTCATCATCTGTATGCCATCAGTGACCAGTTTAACTGCATTAATTTACATATGGTTGGCCTACATAAGCCACCCACACTTTTACTGCAATTTTTATACTTTACAGGTAGACCTTGGTTTTCCACTTTCTGACAACCATATTTTTCAATAAGCGTTCATGTTTTAAATGCAGTAATGCAGAAGAACTCTTTGGTATCCGCGCTACATGAAAAGTGGGGCACTAAGAGTGTGGATCTAAACGTTTGTCTCCTGAGCTTCGTTTACATGAAAGTGCTTTGATGTATTGAATCTGTGCAGTCAGAATTGTGATTGTCAGTTTGGTCATTGATGGAAAAGAGTTTTTTTTTTTATAGAGATTTTCGAAGAGGCAACTATAACCAGGGCTGTGCAATTAATTGCCGTTTGATTAATATTAATTTCAGGCCTTAACTATCATATAAACTATTATTGAAGAAATACTATTGTTGCATTTATTATTTTCTTTGACTGTATGCATATTAACTTTACTTGAGGTTCTTCAGGGGTAGCACGTCTCTGTAGCTAATTCTAAAATTTCTTCTAGCGATATTCCCCTGCAGCAGCATAAAGATTAATCTAAAAATGTAATACCTATTGTTCAGTCATGTTACCTAGTGTTCTCTGTAGTGTTCTACTGTAGTGTAGAAAGTGATGTGCTAGATTTTTCCTTCAGGGTGTACTAACTATCTATCTGACAGATTAACAGAAGTTTGTGCCTCTCAGAAAGTGGGAATTTAACGCGGTCACAAAATAGACAGGTTATGGTTCAGACCTTGAGTGCTGTTGTTTTTATTAATCACAAATACATGAGCCTTTTTTAATAATTAAATGTGCTTTCACTTGACAATCCTCTTTTTTATTGTTTTGTTTGTATAGAGATGTATGGAAAATACTCTGTAAATAAATTGTAATGCAGCAAATTTTCGGCGACAAATAATAATTGTGGTCTCAAGTATTACCTAAACAGTTAGGATAATATTTTTTTTCATAATTGGGCTCCTCTACTGCCACTGGTATTAAGGTAAGCATGTCATTGATGGACAAAGTCTAATCTGGTCTCTAGTGCTTAGCATTAAATTGCCTTAGAATTGAGTGAACAAACATGAATCATAAATTCCTTTTCATGCAACCCTGCTGTCTTTCCTTTCTTTTCTCTCAATAATTTACAACTTATTTGGCCTGAAAAGTCTACAGCTGTGAATTTTCTGCTGTCATTTTTATTTTGGATAAAGATAATTTCTACATTTGAGTGCAATTAAATGCAATGTTTCTCCGTTGTGAATGTTTTTAAGTTAGTAAAAAAATATATATACTACAGAATATGATTAACTCCGCCACTGTTTTCAAACATTGCTTTTCAAAACCATAACTCAGTTGATGTAAAGCTCTCACATAATTTGGTGAAACTATCTTGTCAGAATCTGTTATATTGAACAATCTTTACTCTAGCAATGTGTTCCTGACATAAAGGCTGCTTGAAAGGAGAGCTGCTTAACTCAGAGATGGTTTTATTTAACTGTGGAACAGCTGATTGCGCAGCAGCTGACTTTGTTCATGTACACTTATAAAGCAGACCGCCACAAGAATCGTCTTGCTATCCTCAGTCGGCATTGGAGTTAGGTTTGTTGTAAAGTTAGTAATGTTCTGAGAGCTGATGACATGAATGTTGTTTTTCTGAGATACGCTGCAGCAAGTCTGGACTTTACTGCAGAGGGGGGCTGATGACTCTGCAGTTTCTCTCTTCCAGGACTGAAAATGCTTTGACTGGGTTGGCCGCATTGATTACAGTAGCTCGACCTCATTCAGCACTGTGACGCTAACTCTAAACCCTCTCCTCTCTATCTATCTGTCTCTCTGTCTTACAGGTTTCTAAGCATTAAGACAATGTTATTGAAGCAGAGCAGAGTGGCCGTAGCAGGATTTGCCTTCCAGTCACACCCCGGCATCTAGGATCAAATTCACCAGAACCTGCCAGGCATCGTGGGCAACCTTTTTCCTGTTAAAGAACTTTTGTTCCATATACTATATATGTAATTGCTATATATAGATAAGATGCACTGCATATATCTATATATTGGTATGTATATATTATATCCACACAGAAAAGCAGGCTTGGTTTGCAGTTGGAAGCTGTAGCCTTTTCTATTGTCCTGTCCTTAAAGACTTTTCACCCCCTCTTTCGTTGAAATGGAGAACTGCAGATGTGGGGATTTAGCTGTGGTAAGCCAATATTTTCCCAACTTTCTCCTTCAAGAAAGCTGTTAAGGGTCTTTCCTGAATCTTGGTTGCCGATCAAAGCGTTTTGGCCGCTTTTCTCCTCATCACAGTGCTTGGCTCAAACACAGACATTTCTGTCAGATCGGAAATCTGAGACACACTTTCATCTTTTTTTTTTTTTTCTTCTTCTTCCTTTCCTAAAGCAAAGTGAAACATCTGAGATTAAAATGTTTCTGTTTCATTTAAATTGTATCCAAATAATTAAAAAGGTGAACATTGGGTTTTTGTTCTTTTCTTTGAATCCCTTAAAACATAATGATTTTGCCTGCTGACATGTGCTAGAGAGCTTCAAACATGGAGTAAAAACATTCTAGTGACTACTAGGTTTCTCTTTAGAGCGCTGCATTAACTATATTGTACATGGTATTCTGGCGTAAAAACATATTTAAAAAATATCTGCCACCAAAGCATATTCATGACAAATTAGGCATCACTCTGATCTAAATCTGGATGTTAATTGCTTAGATGAAAATTGTATGCTTCGACGAGCTGGATGTTCATGTTGATTCAGGAAGTAACATTCGTACTATTGTCTTGCTATGAAAGTCTTTGTTTTGTCTTTAGGAGAAAAATGTGCTTTCTCCACCCTTCCCATTGCCATTTTATACACAATTATCATTTTTAAATGCGTAAAATATTTCTTTTTTTTTTTTTTTTTAAGTTTTATATAGTTTACGTTCCCTGTATTGAATCAACCGTTTTGGGGAAAGCTTTTGCTAGTTTTTATGGTGAAGCAGGTCCTCCTGTAAGATATCTCTAGCTTCTCTCTGCAAAATGTTTTTGCTGCTGTTCAGTGGCAATATTTTGCTAATTTTCCTTTTTTTCATCAAAAGAAAATGCTTTATGGTTTTTGTTCTTTGTTTTGGGTCTTGTGTGGCAAGAGCGATTTGATTCTCCTATCACTTTCCTCATCCATTAACTATGACTCATTCAAATTGGTTTTCACCTTTTCTGTTTTTATTGTCCTAACTTCCAAACTGTCCCTCTGAACCAGCTTTAAGTTCCTCACTGCTGGGCATTCTATAAAATTGTAATTTATTCCCTTTTAGCATGTCAGAATAAATTAAGATGGATTCTCATTACTGCTTTCTAGTCTCTGTAATTTGACCAGGATGCACAGCACTGATTTTCATAACTGGATTTTCCCCATCACAACATGAAGTGTTTTTCATCTGAGCAAAGTGACGTTGATACTGAAAAGGTTTTAAGTGAATTTTGTTTTAAAATGTAAAAAAAAAAAAAAAAAATCACACTTAAGAAAATTATCTCATGGTATTGATGTATACCCAGAAAGCAGTTCCTGTGCGGATGTTGGACTGTAGGAGCTTGTGGTGTTTTAATTTTCAGGATTTATATCTGTAAATATTAAAATGGCTTCAAATGGCATGTGTGGAATGTGATCTATGTACAAATAGTCAATGTAAAATGTTAGATTATTGTTCATTTGTGAATCAAAGATTCTAAACGTTTTAATATAAATCCATATTATTTAATAATTAACTACCATTTTAGCGCAGTTTCAAATTGAGTTGTTTTGGGGGGTTTTGATCACACACCATTAACACCATTTTTTAGATTTAAAAATCTCATCAAAGCTTGCAAATAAGTATGTATTTAATAAAAAATAAAAAATTATACATATGTATGTTTTATATACTATTTTTTTCATTAAAAAAAAATCACACAAAAGTTTCTTTATTTAAAATGTGCTTATGTCTGGAAATATGTTGAACATTCAAATGATTTAAAACATGGAGATTCTTGTCTTGATAACTTAAATAACTTAAACCATTGTAGGTGGCAAATGTTTTATAAATAAAAAAAATTATAGAGTTAAAAATAACAGCTCAGTTTTCAATAGGTTCTTTAATACACAATACATGTGTGTGCTTATACAACTCATGTGATTCTACTACAAGCTAATATACAACAAACTATAAACTGCATGCTAACGTTGTGTACTTTGACAAATTTAAAGTGACAACCCTTCATTTACAACCGTACCTGTAGTATATTGGAGGTCCACTATAATTGTAGTATTATCTGAAAGCGCCTAACCAGTCTGATTTTGTGTGAAGGCCACAAATGGTAACATTTATTGCTATATAGATTACCACAAGTCTTCAGATTTTTAGTCCACTATGATCAAGAGAAATTTGTCATATGACTTATTTAAATTTGAATAGGTTATATATTCTCGAAACGTGGTAGAGTTGGACTTTTATGGTTATGATTCAGACACTGCTCCAGCAGGCTGCGCGGTCACGTGAGTCACAGCGCTCCGCCTTCATGAAGCACGCGCGGCCTTGAGCATGCCCACTTTAAGCAATAACTCGCTCACAATTTCATTATTTAAAATCACTCTTCAGACAACACGAGTACTCTATCTAAAGACGGCAGTGTTTGCTCATGTTTGTAGCCGGTGGTTATGTTTAAATATGTTACAATCTGCCGTTTGGAACGTCTGAAGGGAGCAGCTGTGGAGAGCATGTGATTTAGTCTGGTAAAACGCTGCTCATCCCCTCCCCCTCCTCTCACTCGTGGGTCTGGTGATTCCTCGAGCGTCTCGTTTCATCTGCGAGCAACGTTATAAACTCCATTTGTTTTAGTGGTGTGGGCGTTTATATGACCAGCTTCATCTTTCTGAGAATTACTGGTTAAACTAGGAATGTTCAAACCAATATTTACCCTTTCGTTAGCCAAGCTATTGATAAACAGTGAATGGCTCCTGATTAAAATCAAACTATTTTCAAAAATTTTCAGTGTATGTGAATGTACTTAAAGTTAACAAAACTAAGTACACCACGGAAATAAATAGTAAACAATTTAGGTCATTTTTGTGCAATTATTCGCTGGTCAGGTTTCAAACTTATTTTTCCGCAACAAAGTATTAACAGTGCCCCCGCGTGGTGTCAAGCATACTCTACATCGTCCTTTGTTGCGTTCGGGAAAAGACTGATATTAGTTTTAACAAAACAATAAACAGTTCGACTTGCTATAATAACAATCTTATTTATTAAGTGATTTTCAAGACCCTCTCTTAATGAGAAGTACTCACCAAATATGTTTTCATAAATAACATATACATAAAAATATTAAAGTTATTATTCAAGTTAAACTTTCAAACCAGACACATTACACCCTGTTATCAGCAGACTGAACAAACCAAGTCATTGTAACAAACAAGTCAGTCGAGTTTACATTTAATGTAAACCCTGAAAACATTAACCTGACTTTTGCTAATAGACCTCTTCACTTTCTATGTTTACATTATTGCAGCTTTTAATTGATAAAGAAGAGATCACTGTTCAAAACTAAATGGCTGCATCTCATGAAACTGTAATGAAGGTACGAGTCACCTTTACACCGGCAGCCACACCCAGACTGTGGAAATGTGCTCAGCATGTACTTTCATTCATCATCTGAAACATGTCGACACACCCTGTTTTTTACTGTGCATTCATGTTCGTGTTTCGTAATGCTGGCTTGATGGACACAAACCATCAATGGCTTTCTGATGCACTAATCTCATCAAAAGGCATCAGAGGACAATAGTGAGGGAGTAGATTTGAATTATTCATGCTGAAGGATTATCTACTCATACATGGAGAAACCACGGTGGAAACACTCCTTTATTATCAAGGATGGGCCATCTGATCAAGTTTATATATATATATATATATATATATAAATATCCTATATATAAACTTGATCAGATGGCCCATCCTTGATAATATATATATATATATATATATATATATATATATATATATATATATATATATATAATATATATAAACTCCCTAGGTGTCAAGTGGTAATTCACATTACTCAAGACATTTAAATTTAATTTTCTGATCTGATGACACCCTTGGCCAGCATTTAGCATCAGTAGATGTAGAACGAATCGATCTGAAACTAGTTTATCAAGCGCAACATGTAAACTACTATTTGTCTCAGCTTCTGAGTTCAGGAAATATTCGCACCGGCTAAAAAATCTGACAAAATTATATATGCCAGGAAAACAAGGATCGCAATAGAATACTTTGTATTAGTCTGAGAAGCTGTAAGCCAAATACTACATCAGTATATATGTTAAGATAAAGTGTATAATAAAATGTGTAAATAATTTATATAGTAATATATTATAAAAAAATTTCAAAATTCTTAAAAAACAATTATCTGCCATTTCACCTCTATACACTTCACATCACAGCCATTATTTGCAGAAAAAATCGTTTATTAAAAATACTGTTATATAATCTTTATAATAAGTCTATAAAAGAAAAGAAAATGCTGACTGAGGCAGGTGCTGGTCAACCTTCCCCAGCATAATGAATATACAAACTTAATATCCATCGGTAAAAAGTTTGCTGGACAGCACCTAAAAAACCTCAAAGCAAAAAACAAACAAAGACAATGGTTAGAAAAATGAAACAGACAATTAACAGGTGATCAGCATCAGCGGCAGGATGAGTGATAATTGATGGGGATAGGTTAGACAGGCATATTGAACCACATTGTTTTTTTCAACAACTTGTATGTCTATAATAGTCAGACACCATATCCGTTTAGACAAATCCCAATGGCCAATTATTCAAATTCTAGATTAAACAGATATGTTTTCAATCTAGTTTTGAACTCTGTGAGCGTAGCAGAGCTCCAGACAACATCTGGAGTTTGTTCCAGAGCTTCAGGGCTCTATATGAGAATGCTCTTCCCCCTCTAGTGGATTTACTAATCTGCGGAATAATCAATAGTCCTGCTTCTTGGGATCGAAAAGAGCGAGATGGAATATATCATGACAGGAGACTGCTCAGGTAGGCCGGAGCCAGGCCATTCAGCTTCTTAAATGCAAAGAACAGTATCTTATAGTCAATGCGATATTGTAAAGGAAGCCAACGAAGAGAGCACAGAACCGGTGTAATGTGGTCATATTTCTTTGTTCTTGTGAGAACTGTAGAGGCTGGACTAATTGTAATATTTGTAGCATGACGGCTGAGCAGTCGGCTAACAGAATGTTACAATTATCCATTCTGGAGGTCATGAAAGCATGCACAAATTTTGATAGACAGCGTGTTCTAATATTCCTGAGGTGAAAGAAGGCGGTCTTAGTAACATAAGAGATATAGTTCTTAAACGTCAGTTCACTATCTATAATAAGGCCAAGATTTTTAACTGTAGTGGAGAAATGAACAGTGTGTAGCATCATCAGTACCACCATCTTTGTAGCATCATCAGACCACAGAGTGGCCTGTCTATCTCTGACTTTTAATTAAACGGAGCAACAGTGTCTTGGTGTGCTAGCGAGAATATTATTCATACTATAGGTGATTTTTTTAGTTTATTTTCATCTGTAGGTACACTTTAAAGGTGAGTAATATTTCTTGTGAATGCTTCTTTAGTATTTTATCTGACCAAAAGATGTGCGACAAAATCAACAAATTCTTGAAAAAAAGTGGCCTGTAGACAACAGCTAATATTCCAGAGAATGCACATCTTTGTTTTGATACTTTGAAATTTATGTTTTGTCTTTTTGGTTGTGTTCAGGGCAGGGTCAGCAACTCAAAATGTTGAAAAAGCCATATTGGACAAAAAAAAACCACACATGTCTAGAGCCGCAAAAAATTAAAAGCTTTGTATAAACCTTATAATTAAGGCAATCCATGTGGTATGTATCTATTTTAGCCTACTATAAAAATTACTAAGTTGGCTACAAATACATAATGAGCCTTCATGGTTAAATGTTTATTTTCCCTGCAGTGCATCCTTTAAAGAATGACGCACCACGTGACTACTCTGTTGTACGATGCCGCTTCAAGTTTAACTTCATTACAATGTCAATTAATTATGTTTCATTGTTTTGATTAGTTAGTTTGTTTGTTTGTTTGTTTGACAAGTTAAAGAAATCTAATAAAGAAAACAGATTTTCTATTTTTATTTTGAGAATTCCAAAAAACATCATAAAAATGGAACATGCATAACGTAGCCCTCATCTGAGCAATGAACAGCCAGCCAGCATTTATAAAAATAAAACTGCGGCCTTTTGAACAAATAAAGCATATAAAATCAAATTGGTACAGTTTAAGTTTGATTTGACAATATTGATAAGTGTCATTCCAAATATATACTGGCAAAAATAAGAATTCACTTTATAAAAACAGCCACTTTTTTACTAAATACGTGCATGCCTTCCATGGAAATGTCTTTCCACGTTACTTCTTGTTATTTGACAAATTCTCACTACAGAGCAAATATTCAGGCAATCCTTCCGCATTGGCAATGAATGCAAAGAAACGTTGAATCCACTGTTCTCAGTTATTTTTCTCATTTTCCCTTTGGGTTCCATGACCTATCACACAGCCGCCGGTGTGTTTACGACAGCTAACCACCTGCCTGGCATCCCGCCCCGCTGGTGGAAGCGTGTCTCGCAGGCTATGAAGCAATTCTTCGTTGACAGAAATGTTAAAATTAAATATTTATTGAATACACTTTTACAGCATTGGAAAATGTTAAAAAATGTTTGTCCTCTTATAGAAACCATATTAAAAGAAAAAATATATTTACCTCCCCCATCTTTTTCCATTTTCAAACATTTTTGAAAAAGCTCCAGGGAGCCACTATTTGCATGCGGCTCCAGAGCAGGGGGTGGCAGACCCCTGGTTTAGGGTGTTTCTACACCCCTCAGAGCTTCTTGACTTTTATGTCTGGTGACAAGTTCTCATCAATATTTGCATATAAAACATAAACATTTCACTTTCTGCTAGTTTTAATAGAGCATGATGTAACTACAGCAGAGTCAAGTTTAGAATAGGAACATTTTTAAAACTGTGATCTAAACTCAACTGGTATAATAGAACTCAATGATCTCGTGCTATCACCAAATCAGAACAATTTAATGGAACTATTTATTCAATCTGGGGAAAAGAATGAGCCTTCAATCCAAACAAATTAAAAAATTCCTTTAAGCTTATTATCAAATGTTTCAATTGAGCAGACAGATTAAAGACATGGATGATTGGATCCTTGAAGATCAAAAACCGGCTCCAAATGGAGCAGTGAAGTGGGTGGGGTCTTGCTTAACAGATGGCAGAAGATGGTTGATCTTGGGAACACTGGCATTTCAATGAGAGTAAATGGAGGGGAGAGTAGGAACATTGTGGCATGCCAGGTGTGCCTTTATCAGATGACTTGATGTGTTTGTAACATTACCAACCAAACCAGTCTTTCTACCTTGCAGATCTCGTCCTCTGCGTCAGACCTGCATGTCTGAGCCAGAACTCTAGTCTTGTGCAACACACTAGGTTAAAGTTTGTTCTTAAAAGCTAACTTTATATAATTTAGCATTAATTAATTTTAAAGTACAGCAAGTCACGTTGAATGAAAAATAGATACATAATGGATTAAATTTTGGTCTGCTCTTTTTTTTTTTGGTTTACAATTTTCCTAACACTCTCTAGTCACATGTAGTAACCTCTGCATTGTTGACTCATGCTTCATTGTTAAACCACAAACCCTTGAACAAAGACATGAACATTTCTTTCATCGTTTCTAAACTGTAATCATTTGCATACATGTGAAAATAGTGCCTAGGTGTTTCTGAGATGTATTCCCCCACACTAACAACCTTAAAAAAGCAACTAAAACTCTCCTTTTTTTACTAAAATTATTCAAATAACACTTACAATCTTTAAAAATATATATTTTTCCTCTTTTCCCTTTTACTTGCTTCCTTGTACAGTTGACCGATCAGGTGATACAAATTTAGTTAGAGACTTTTCCTTTATAAAAATGCATATTATCTCTCTCCTAATGTAAGTTGCTTTGAACAAAAGCATCTGCCAAATGCATAAATGTACATGTAAATGTAATATATATTATAGGACAAAAAAAATTGTGCTCACGAGCACTGGTAGAAAAAAAATTCCATCCACACAAAACTGGTTAAAATGTTCTGAAACGCTGTAAAGAGTTAGTCTACCCAGAAGGGGGCAACAGACTACTCACCCTTGAAATTAAAACAACCAATCAAAAGCTTCTTTCAGCTGCTCCTAGACTCTTCAGCGCTTCCTTTCAATGGCTGGAAATACAGCTCACACAAAGATAAGAACGTCTTTTAAAAATGAAAATTCTCTTGCCAGTCAACTATTTCACTCTCAAAACTTCCTCATTTATCTTGGCTCAATTTGTTCCTGTTCAAAACTGGTGTCTGTGAAGGAAGCGCATCAGCAGCAATAAATGCTTCAGTAAAAAAGCTCCTATAACTCCTCCAAACTCCGTCTGAATCCAAAAGTAACGTGGGAATGATCACTGTATTAAAAAAAAAGTGTGGTTACAATATAACCGGGTACGTGTGGATATGGCCATAGTTTGAACAAATCAAAAATTACAAATTCCCACTATTTAAGTGTTTATATTTATGCATTTATAAATGAATTATTGCTTGGAGGGAACTCATTTTCCAAAGCACTTTTTTTTTTGCTAGCACTATGCTCCACCAGAATAAAAGGATTACTGTATTAATATAGAGTTCAGTTATTCTTACATTGGGACAAAGGCATTATAATTTATCGTGTTTACAATTCATGTACATATATAGTTACAAAATGTCATGTTTATTTCTATATTTCTTATTCCTTTCTGTATAAACAGACAACAGACACGATAAGCCTTTAAAGGTACTTTTCTTTTTAGACTAAAGTCCAAACAGCCACTGATTATTTTTACTCTTCCTTAAGTGTTTTATCTGTTACCTTTGAGTTGTGCTATAAATAAACTTGGAACAAACGCAGTCGAGTAGCTTGAGGGTAAGCATGAATGCTTCTCGGTAAGTAGTCTGAGGACTGCACATGCGAGTACAACTTCCATGCTCCTTTGTACAGGTTTCTACAAGTTATCCAGTTTCTTCTCACCTTAAGATGATTTGAATAAATATGTAGCGAACCCAAATGACACAAATAGAAAATTGATAAACTAGTTAACAATGCTTGAAAAAAACAAAAAACACAGTGGTTCTTTACCATCTTGAATTATAAAAACATAGATTGTTCACTGTCTTGTATTCTAAGTCAACACAAATACAGACGTACACTATGTGGAATCTGAAGATCCTGATTCCAGCAGCAGCTGTCGAGTTCTTATCCCCAGCTGAACATGACACACACAGCTCCATGTGCCAATCTTGTCCTCCAGATCGTATGCTAAAATGCCAGATCAACATTTATACCGTTCATCTAATGGAGAGACATTGCAAAGAATCAGAGTGTGTTTTTAATGTTAAGACTTAAATACACCTTTCTATCTATCTATCTATCTATCTATCTATCTATCTATCTATCTATCTATCTATCTATCTATCTATCTATCTATCTATCTATCTATCTATCTATCTATCTATCTATCTATCTATCTATCTATCTATCTATTTTTTTTCTTCTTACATTTCTTACAAATCTTACATTTCAGGAATGCTTCAAGCTTAGGGATAAACATAAGCACTTAAAAAAAAGAAGCCGATGTACACTGTTTACATTTTTTATATTTCTTTTTTTAATCATACTTTTAAAAAAATATGTATTGTTTTCATTCTACTGACATTTTCTAAGAACACTTATTGAACCAGAATGAATAATATTGTAATTGCAGAATATTCACTCGGCCATTCTTTCTGAGGAACAGAAGAAAGCCACATTAATTGGTATCTACTCCCACTCACAAATCCTCAAACTTCGTAAAATTCGTAAAAAATGACAATTATTTCCGTAATTAGTGCTTGTTTTCTGTCGTTACCCAAGTGTCAGTAAAACTTGTGCAACACTCAAGTAAAGCGATCCGCCACGAGTGCCATGTGGTCAGTTTCATGCGGCGTCTGTTGGACTCAACGACGCCACCCCGTGGTCATTCCGCTAAAATGCGCTTTTCAACCGCCCCCCCGGCAGAGGGCCTTGTTTCTTCATTTAACGACACTGAAGGAAATAAACATTTGAGTTTCAACTTCAAACATCTAGATTTATGAATCAGAAATTTGCTTAAGAGTAAAAACCCTGTCTGAAGCATTTTGTGACTGAGGTAAATCTGTGGTATAGATCTGTGATGCCTATTAAACATAAATCAGCTAGTGAACTATGTGAAATACTAGCAAAATTTGATATGCTGCCTTATTATAATTCTGTTTTGGAATGTTGTTTGTGTTTTTTTTTTGTTATTTTGGGTTTTAATGTTATTGTTTTTTTCTATCATTACAGTCTTTATAATAGCAAGTGACTGATGGAGTTGTTGATAATGTTTTCTTTGTCATGTGGAATATTGCTCTGTTGTATATTTGATTCTTCAATAAAAAAACATCGCAGAGAGAACGCTCGTTGCTCAAATGTAACGGTGTGTAAATGTAACATTTTTACTCATTGAAAGCATTTTACAACGAGAAAATAACATGCTAGAATTGTGAGCGTTATTGAAACTAGTAAAGAGGGATCTTCACTTCATGTTGGAGGACAATGTAACATGATAGGATCTATATACATGATTGTTTTCGTATGTTAGATTTAATTTAACATATCTTTAACATATCTATTTGACAAATATTAGGAAGGATCATAACTTAAAAGAATGTATGTACAATTTTATCTTGCCATTTCCATAACCTTTTCCAAAGTGTTTGGCTTGTTCTCAAATTCAAAATTCTCGGACTTTTACATCATAACATCAATTCAGTATTTCAGGTTGTGGTAATTTGGAAATTCTCTTTCACTCTTTACAATTAACCAATTTAATACCGCAATATCAAAACAATTCTAGTACATATTGTAAAAAGAAAGGGCCTCAATGAAGCATGTGGACTCTTCACATGTTTAGTGTAAATTGTCAAATGACCAGAACTGTTTACTTCCTCTTTTCCCCAAGAGAAGAGAATGGTTAATAAAGTGTTTTAACATAAAAATATGATATCGATTTCTGCACCAGAGGGAACATCTAGAACATGTATTAATTAAATTAAATGAATTTATGCTTGAAAATACACATAAAATATAGATGGTATGCTTGTTTTTGTTAATTGTTGTCAGAACGTGAACGAATTAGATAAGAATGGCAAGAAAATGAGGAGACGACAAAAGCAATGTCACTAATAAAACCAGCAACAACAACCAAGTAGTACTATCACCTAATTGTAACTAAACACAATACGACAATACTTATTTCCCACAAATAACAGTTTATTTCGCAATTTAATTAAACATAAATGTCACAGAGAATAATAAAAAAGAAATATCATCTTAACAGAGCTATACCTCTAAAATATGGCATGACACATTCAGCTGTCCCGCCTCGACCCCAAGAACAGTATTTCCAGGAATCCCCCTTCTGAATGGCTAAGGGATTCCTGGGAAAACTGGACCCCGGTGACGAGGAGATGAGGGAGCGCATGACAAAGAAAGATGTACAGCAACACAAGAATTAATTCAAGTTGTTAATAATAACTTACTTATTTCTGCAAGGTTATTACATTAATTTACCGTCTTTTTTGAATGCAGTCAACGTCATCCTCCCGAGCTACAGTGCTTCATCTCAGACTCCGTGTTGACCAGAGATGCAGCACTGCACCTTGGGCTGACAACTCGAGTTTTATTCAGACAGTTTGTACTCGACATCTTACCCTCGTTCTTTCTCTTGAGAACAATGATTGGACCAGCCTCATGTGAGTTGGGTGAGTTGAACAAGGGTTTGGACTTCAGTTTGACACCAAAGTGATGCTGTTGTCATCCTCCCTAAAGATTTAGGAGAGAAAATGAAAACTCAGTAATTCTTGCACTTTACTCTACAATTGTAATCAATGTATGTTTTTGTTCTAATCGTGTTTCAACAGACACACCACTGGCTTCAAACAAACCAAGAGCCTAAATATTGTAATCAGGTGTGCTCAGCCAAGGTTACAGCAAAAGGGTGCAGGGCTGTGGCCCTCCAGGATTTGAGTTTCAGACCCCTGCTTTAAATTATTTTCAGACCAGCCATCTACAAGTATTCCAAGATGTTATAAACAAAAATTTTGTGTAAATAAAGTCGAACAAATTAATGAATCACTTTTGTTTTTAAATTAATTACATTATCGTTTTTAGTTAACTGTTTATATATGTGAAACTTCTTTCTCAGCATTTGTGTACGCGCCCAAATACCGAAAATACATGCACCCTAGCACTCGACGTAAAACAGTATGAACTTATTATAAATATGAATGAAATCTTTCTATTGTAAATTCATGACAAAACACTTCTTTTAATGTTTTTTTTATATACATTTTGATGGGACCATCTTGGATTCAGAGTAAATTAACTCGCAGTTACAAATGACCACTGAATAAACTTCAACGAAGTAGTGCAGGAGAGAGCAGCATACATGCTAATATGCCGATATGACATAGAAACCTTTGCATTCAGGAGAACTATATTATGATCACACGTCTGATCCAGTCATGATTCAACCCCTACAATTTTCAGGGCCACCTATGACGTCGAACTGGTCTTTCGCACCAGGACTAACCCGTAAACAGCTCGACTCTTGTTGACAGAAGGAACATCTGCATGCTAGTTTTGATTCCCAAAGCCACTTTGACAGAATTCAGCTGTATTTCTCAAACCATAACTTCTAAAACTTGAGCTGAATCTGAGTGCTCATGTTCCATGACATGCCTCTGATAATCCAAAGTGTGTGTGTCCACATGGCATATTAGCCTAAAACGATCCTTCTAAACACAGGTAAAGAACTGTAGTCTAAACGCCACATGCCAGTGACAGTTGTTTGCAAATATTTTTCAGATGATGAGTATAGAAACCAAACGATTTGCTGAAACATGCTGGTGATTGAAGCAAATGATGTTTTGATGAAACATAGCCTTGGATGTTTATTCCTGTAGTTGGTTCCTGTAACATTGCTGCAGCCATCAAGCAAGGAGTCACTCAGCTCAACGGCCACAGCGTCCCCTGAATACAAAGCCCTGATTTTAATATACACCCACTTCATCTGTCTCAATCAGAGTAGTCCATGGGGAAAATAAACATTTCTCGTTAAAATGCTAATTCCCTTTTCATCCAGCTGCATTGACTCAGATTTAACACTAAAATGATATAAAAATAACCATGCTTTTCTCTTCTCACTGGCAGTTCACAGTTTGAGTGTTAACTGTTGATCATCTTTTTAAAATCGTGTATACCCTCTAGGTTTCTCATATACTCATATTTCCAGGTTGAAATAATTATCTACAGCTTATCCAGAACCAAGCCTACTGTATAGTTGATGATCTCACCTCAGTGGCTGTGAATAGGGTTATAGATCACTCAGAGCTGGGCTTGCACAGACAGCTTACACCATTCTTGTCATATGTGTATCATTTCGTCTTATTATACTGGATCTAGACTGTCTAATGGCTTTTTCAGCAGAGTAGTGGTCAGTGGAGAGAGACATGAGGACAGCAGGCTTTGAGGGTCGGATATGCAGTCTGTCTGTCTATCCATGAGATCCTGTTCACAGTTTACAGTACAAGAAAGGTTCATGGACAAGCATGTCTGGCTCCACTTTGTGTCTGTTTATAGGCTGAAACGAAGCACGATGACCTCACTTGGAAACTACAAAGAGAAAACATCCACTTAGGCTTGTTTTAAAACGTGTGCAACACATGTTTTATGTTTCTTTGTCACAGAACAGGTTAATGTATGAAGAGTAAACTTAGATATCATAAGTTAGACAACGTTTAAAACATGTATTACATACATATTCCATGTATTTTTAATAGGTACAATTCTGAGTTTGAATTAGGAACGAAAATGTTTGAAACAGGTAGTAGCATTTTTCTTCTGACTTGAACTTAAGACACACTCAGGAGAGTTTAAACAAGTGTTTAACCTCTTCATAGGACACTCATTAAAAATAATTTGTAAAAAGCACTTCTGATCATTACATTAAGGATGAGCAAACAAAAAAAAACTGAAAAAGATGTTAATGAAAAATTATATGATACTATCTTCGAGATGGCGTCTGGTCATGATCTGGATGAAAAAAATGGGGTTCAACAATACCCATTTGGGTTGTAACTAAATGAACACACACAAAAGAATGCATTACAAAAAGGCATGGAAGTTCACATTGCTACTAGTGATTACAAGACTTTTGTTCTGAATTAATTTTTATTAATTTCTATAGAAAATAACGGTCTATAGATGTTCACTTGCATATAAAGGGTCTTAGCTGCTCTTTTGACGATACGATTACAAGCCACAAGGCATTTATGGCTGGACAGATCTTATGGAAGGGTTATACAATTGCTCACAAATTGTATAACTTACACAGATATACTTCAATTAAATTTGCTTTATTTTTATATTTGCCTTTGTCCGATCTATGGACCAGCTGCCACTCAATGGCATACTCCCTGTCACTTTAATGTCACTTTACTTTAATAGTATTATAATAATATTATAGTAAAAGTAACTTCACTGTCCATTTTAAAACCAGCTCTTAAAACCCACTCATTTTCACTGGCCTTATTGTTTTTTTTATTTTAAATCCAAAATGTATTGATATTCTTTGTAGAGTTTATATTATCGTTACTGTGTTATTATTTGAATAGCTTTTTATTTATTTGAGTTGATTTTCCATCACTGATTTAAGACTTTCTGTTTTAATGTATTTTCTTAACTGAAATTTTAAGCACATTGGTCTGTGAGTGTGAAGTTTATGTGCTAATTAAATAAAGTTGGCTTGGTTAGTATCTCCCATAGTACTCCCAATGGACTCTCTATTTTCAGACCACCAGCTGTAGCGCGGTAGGGCAGAGTTAGTAGGAGCATGATAGGCCAAGTACAGGTGTTGAGTGATGGGTGTTAGGGGCATATCAAATTAGTTGGGATTAGATGTGAATTGTTGTTGCTATATAAAATAAACTATATAAATAAACAACTCGAATAGACCTTTGTGTGTGTGAAAACCAGGCATCTCCCTGAAAATAAAAGAGTTGAGGTTAGGTTTGTTTCGAGTGATTTCTTGCTGACTCTACCCATAGCTGGCATTCTGAAACTGATGTTTCGTGTGGCTGCAGCACGATATATCTTCCACCACTGCTCAGCAGGGTATTTTAACTTAAATAAACACAACAAAAATACTACAACAGCTATCAAATTATTTATACACATAAGAAAGGAACAGTTCCAAACATCACCAGACGGGGCAGCATGAAAAACATTTCATCAGCAAAAATATTTATTATTCCAACTCTGATAAATGAACTTAAGATCACATTTTTCGGGTGCTAATAAAAAAAAAATGGTAATTAACCATTCATCATAAATCCCAGCTGTATAAGAAAAATAACCTCTTCGCACCTGTAGAAAATTGCATCACTCGTCCATGTAGAGCCCTCCTCCATGGGGAGCCTGTAATGAGAGACAAAGATTCTCCTGAAGACATGTCAGCTTGCTACTTCCCTCACTCCAATGTCATGCAAAAATGTTTCCCAAATGTTCTTCAGACTTCTCATCTGAAAACATTAATAAGGAATAAGGAGTTTCCACTTAATTGAATCCAAGGGGTATTACATTAAAGACAAAGCAATACGTCTCCTCCAGAAACAAAAGAGAATCATGAAAATTCCAGAGCTTTTTTTCTTTTTTGAGTTCTTTCCAAAAAGTGAGCACTTCAGGTTGTCTCACATCCCCCCTCCTGGAATCTCCCTCAGCCCATATAAGGAATTCTGAAGGGATTTTATTTTGGGATAATGGAAAATGTAGCTGTGCTTTTGATAAACATTGGCTCTTTCAGTCTCTTACGGCCAGTGATTGTGGAAGCAGATAGTTTGCCACGGCTAACTCCAAGAGTCCCCCTACCCCCACCAACCCCACACACACTCAGCCTGCATTCATTCCCTTTTCTAGTCACAGTCCACAACAGCTTGACGTATAAGGCAAAAAAGAGCCGAAGGTTTAGATAAAGCGTGAATCCTTTAAGCCAACCACCGGTTTGAAGAGATCTGTCTTTTTAGCCAGGGCTTCTGTGAGTTGAGAAGATCTTTCGTGTGAAAAAAAAGCCGGATGTATCAGTTATTGTTACACGTGTGAAAAACTCACAGGGTTCATGTGTTGAGGCACTGATACTAAACTACAGTCTAAAAATGAGCCTATATAGTAAACACCACATCCTGTTGGCTAAAGCTGAGTTCCCTGGCTCCGTTCAACTTGGAGACAAAAGTAGCACACAATTAAGTGTTACGTTAACAAGATTTAGCTATAAATTTTCACAAACCCCCCAAAAGACAAAAAACAAAAACAAACTAAAAATATAATGCCTTCAAGTCGGAGAAGTACCAAATAAAAACAAGCGGACAACAAAACAAAATTAAGGTAATATTATCATTTACAGTTTCATGTATGAATGTTTAAACATGTTAAACATTATTAATCATATAGGAATATAAGGAATATAAGATTTTTTTTCATATAGCATAATTGTTACAAATCTAAAATAAAATCTCAAGATCTTGAAATAATTCTCTCACAGCTGGTTTTGACTCCATATGTGAACCAAAGGCATCAGACTTCCTGTTTGTTAGTGGTTGAATTATAAAATGTTGAAGATCATGATTGATTGACACACATCTTTTATTTCTCCAAAGTGAGGTGACTCGAGTGCTTTGGTTTTCATCAAGGTGAACCACACACTCTTTCACTTATAACAGATCATCTTTAGATTCCATGAACAGTAATTCGCAGACGTTCAGGCGGACCATTTGGGGCACCGCATTCCTGATCCAAAGATTGCTTAAGTGGTGCCAGCTTTTTAATCACAGCACACAAGAAAGAAACTTTCCGTGAGAAACAGGTATTTTGGCTATAGAGGAATTGCATCATTACATTTAGTAACCCCAAACAACAACATGGATGATGCACTAATAGTATAGTGATGAAACATCTTTTTTGAATTTAGTTTTGAGTTCGTTTGGTTCTACTCTACATAGAGTTAAATTAACACAGAGTCTCTCAACTTCAACTATAAAAAGTTAAACTTTTTTTTTACATTGTGATGATATATTTTTAAAATATGGAAAAAGAAATGTTTATTACCCAGTCCAATTTTTTGGTGGAAAATCGATGGTTCAGATGAGTTTCAGTGTTTTTAGTGGAACTAGTTTCAGTGTTTTTTGTTTTTACTTTCTTCATAGCGTTTTTTACTATGGATAAACTTAATTTTACCTTGAGATTGCAGCAAGGACTGCAGAATATCAATTAGGAGGTTTTCTGAACACATTTTGCAACCACCTTGCAATTACAATTTTTGGTTAAGGTAAGGGGATAAAAGTGTCTAAAACTGCAATGTATTGACCCATCCAGATGTGAGCGCTCTCATTGACACCGACTTCATGAACCAAAAAGTTTAGAGCTGGCTACCAGTTTGCATTTAATTACCCATTAGCTTTCACTAATTTGTTTGAAGTTGAATTTTGAGACTTTAAATAGTAACAACTGTAGATCACCAATGAGGAGGATGTCACCATCTCTGCTTCTTAAAGGCCAAAACAGACAAAAAACTACAAAAAAAAAGTCTCCTCGGTGCCAGTTTGATACTTAATATTTAATTAGGCAATAGATTCAATATTCTACTTCAAACATTCATCCATTCATCTTCATGTCGGTTTTCTTCCCTTTCGGGGTCGCCACAGCGGAATGAACCGCCAACTCTCTGGTATATGTTTTATGCTGCGGATGCCCTTCCAGCCGCAACCCATCACTGGGAAACATTCACACACTCATTCACACTTTAACACTATGGACTATTATTCTTACTCAATTCACTTATACCGCATGTCTTTGGACTTGTGGGGAAACCGGAGCATCCGGCGAAAACCCACGTGACCCCGGGGAGAACATGCAAACTCCACACAGAAATGCCAACCGACCTAGCCGTGGCTCGAACCAGCAACCTTCTTGCTGTGAGACGACCGTGCTACCCACTGCGCCACGGACACACTACTTCAAACAATTCAGTAGAAATTAAATTCTTCAACAAATGTATAAATAACAACAGTGACTGTCAAAATAATTATAAACTTGCAGGTAGTACTACATTTTTAAACTTTAAGTAGTGATAAACTGCAGTAAGGAAGTGGGTAACAATTTCAACCTCTATCCATAGTTTTATAAATTCTTCAGTCGGTTCCCTTCTAAAGCTTTTACACAACCAAAAACACATCTCATGTTCACTCACCATTCAAACTTCAGGCAATTTAATGTGTCCCCCCGGACTGATGACAAGGACTACCTGACAATTCCTTTGTGAATAGGAGCAGGCACCGGCAGTTATTCATAAGTACAAAAATATGAAATAATGCTCAACACTTGTATGGTGTTGAGGCCTGTGTGACCCAATTTCAGTTTTCATCAAAAGAAAAATTATACAAGCAATTATTATTTGAAACAGAGATTTGCTGGTTTTGGCTAATTTTCTGTGAAAAATATATATCTGAACAAATACTTAATGACCCCTCACTGTATAGCCCCCTACATAATTATATTACATACGAGATGTTCAGGACTACTGGACATCTCATATGTAAAGGTGCTAAAATTGTAGAAGCTCTCCTACACATCATAAAACCACACACAAACATAACTATTTACATTTCAGCATAAAATTATATGATTGTGGGAATTAAAAGCCGCAAATGCAATGGGCCTAGCAGACACACCAACCCTCCCAAAGTAACAATAATGAGAACACCACACATGGTTTACCACACAATGTGCTTGTTTAGCTGCCTACATGAGATGACAACTAAGGGGTAAACCACACTGAAAGAAAAACTAAAAATGTGTTTAAAAAAGAAAATAAATCTGTTGAGATCTCCAGATTGATAATATCCAGCGAGAGTAGAGATTCATGTGATACTTGCAAACCTAAACCTGTGAGCGAGCAGGGAAGAGTTCAGCGCTCACCTCCACAGAGGAGACAGATGGTGTGTTTATAGACACACGCTTACTCTTGATAATGGAGAGCACCAGCAGACCAAAACATTGCCTTTTATGGTTTCTCTCATTTCTCCTCATCTCTTTGAATCATGAGGACAGGAAGCGTGCAAGGGGAGGGAGGGATGTTGGCTTTAGCTCGGGTTCCTCAAGCTATTCTCACTTCTGGAGACCATGAGCTGCAAACGAACCTTCATCCTGTCTGACGGAGGCCTTAGGTTGCTGTAGTCTGTGTTTAGACAGAATGGATTGAGACAATGAGGATGCAACTTTATTGTATTTCAGTTAATGAAGTTTAACACCTTTAATGCGGCTCCACTCCTGTTTTTTCTAAATTCTCAAATTTGTTAAGCAGAGATGAAATATTCACTTTAAATAAACATAATTAAAATTGTTCAGGTTATTATCTAAACATCTTAAGATTACTATTTTACTTGCTATCGGGTGCAGCAGAGGTTTTTAGCACCTTGAAAGGCACTGAAATCCCTGTCAGAATTCCTTAAACATGTGTATGTGCTTCTCTGTGTCTGTACCTCAAAAGCACACAGAGGAGTCGAGGCTGTGGTGAGGGATGTGCTGTCTGATTTTAACAAAGTTCTGAATCAAAACATGGTTCTTCACAAAAAATTTTTTTTTCTTAAAGCATAATGCAAATTAGAAACATCTCTGGAAGCAGAGCTGCTTTGAGACCAACATAAAAAGTAGATTTTCATAGATTGTTCACTATATTTGTTTCAGTATGGTAATTCACGAATATGGGATTTTTTTTAATTTTGTATTGCTGGATGAATAAATGTACATGTATTTTATTCACTCTGTGTAGAATTATAGCTCCTAAAACAAAGGAGTTGTTTCCTGGTTGTAGCAAATATTTAATTAAAGATATATTACATGTATTAACTTGATATCAGTAGCTTTATTGCACAACGAAGGAGAAATTAAATAGTTCTACATTTAGCACTGTTTTTATTTTAAGCAAATTTGTAAAATAGACTATAAAATGGAATAATGTATTTCCCCCCAAAAAGACAATTAATTACTAACAATTTAATACATACACTTAATTACTTAAAAATTGTAAACATCTCCCACATTATCCTTAAATATATTACTAGTTTAATGTATTAATTCAAATGATAATTTTTTAAAGTTACTTTTTGTTTCTAAATTTTTACTTGTATGAAGAATAAAAATGAAAAAGAAACTAAATTTGCTTGAATCTCAAAAAATCTTTCTCTCAATTCTAATTTGTTGATTGGGAACCAGCTAGAGTTTTGACCTAAGAACATGTTGAACTTGATGAAATTAGACTGTGTGCGGGTTTCACATTGACTGTGGCTTTAGTCCCTTCAGAGTGGTCCAAACCCCCCTTTACAGTGATCATGTGAAAGTGACCCTGGGAAGCGGGGGTCCCTGGGGGGCCACGGAGGAGGGCAAGTGAAGTGGGGGACAGGGCGAAACAGAAGGGCCAGCTCGGGGTCATGTGAATGCACTCTCCTCTGATGGCTGCCAGACTTTTGACTCCTCCGAAAATAAATAACACACTTCCTTTCCCTCCCTCACTGTCTCCAGCTCAATAACCTCCTCATCCCTCTATCTAATCTGCCCATCTGTCCATCAACATGCTCAAACTCTTCTAACAGTACAGAGCAGATTGAAGCGTAAGACTTTGAGATTACAAGACTTTGCAAGGCCCTGCAATAATCGAGTCTGTTGATTCACTGCATTCTGTGTGTTCGCATAAATAGGGAATAATACAAATTGAAATTGGGAATTATTAGTAGTAAATAGAATTTTAGTTGCATGTTTACTTAAAATTTGGTAACATTGTCAAAAAATTCAGATACCTATAAAAAATATAACCTTATTTGATTCCTCAAAACAAAATAGTTAAATAAAAATGTATTTGAGGAACCAACATTAAAACAATACCTTGAATTTTTGCAAATGCATGACATGAATTTGTTTGATCTATTTTAATATTGAGGTTACAATATAAATATCCCAAATAAGTTCAATATGAAAAGTTTAAATAATTTATTTTATTTAATAAAAATCCATGGTTTTTTTTTTTTTGCAAAGACATTCGTTTAGATTTCATCTATGGCATTGCAAAACCACATTGCAACCACAGAGACCGTCCTTTAAGTCTGTCATCCAGAAAAGTCAACAGTCTTTCCAATGTTTGTTCTTCATAAAAACTTTAGCTCAGTCTACTGTGTTGGAGCTGAAGAATAACACATATCTCGCTTTATATGGGCATGCTGGGATTCAGCTTGAGCGTACTGGAATGTGAATGTGTGTGCGTGTGTGTGTGTGTGTGTGTGTGTGAAAAGCAGTGTTTCAGTAGGTCACCACAGTGGCATCCATGGACTATGAAAGTTAACGCTGACCCGAGCCTACCAACAGCTGGACACATCTGCTGCCCCTCCTTCTCATCTGATATCTACCACAGGGTTTTCCAGAAACAAACAAAGGGGGAATTATGAAACAGGGTAGAGTGTGGGGGATGGAGCTCTACTCTCCTGTTTAATGATGGATAGACACTGCAGAAGAGATATCTATACCTTTCTTATACAGAAGGGTGTTTACTGCCAGAAGTTCACATGGTGAAGAGTTGGTGGCAATCATTCACATGGCAGCAAAATGGTAAAAAAACAACAAAAAAAAAACATTGATTGATTGTTACAAGGCATATATTATTTTTGGTGTGACTCCCAAAATGGATACATTTTTCACGTATTTATGTAGCTGCTAAAATATTTCGTTTCCCAGTTTGAAAATTCACAGGAGTGCTCAAATAAAATCTTTCTTGTTAAGAATGAATAGAATGAAAGCAGAAAAACCTAATTTGTGTGCTCCTTCATGCGCCAACATCACAGGCAGATTTTCAAAAGTACATGTTAAAATGAGTTTTGGGAGAAAACAGTATCAGAAATACTTGTACACTTACACGTTTCAAAACGTGACAATCTAGAACTTAAATCTAACTTATCTTCAACATTTTTTTAGCAATAGAATAAACATTATTCACAATAAAGTGGGATGGATTCAGCATAAAGCCATAATGTTGTTAAAGAGCTTTATTCGTGTTATTCGTGCACCAAATGACTCCCTTTAGAACCATTATATATAGAATATGAAAAATAACTAATTTTTTTGTCACTCTAAAATTAGAAGTTCTTTTTTAGATATCGGAGCGGAGGAATAGTTGAAAAAAATATGACCAAAAAGTACTTTAAACTCAATGTTTTTAAGAGTTTAACATATAATGCTCCTTGCAACTAGTAATCTAATGTAATCATTTAACTGTAACTTTTTAAATACAAATATAATTTATTTAACAAGTCAAATGATTTGATTGACAAGGATATGACAGATCAACTCTGATGATATCTGATTTTCTTCAGAAAGAAAGTTCAAAGTCAAGTTCAAAAGCCCAAATTGCATCAGCTGTATCACATTCCCAATCGAAGCTTTCGAGACTGAACTCTATGAGATCACATTTTCCCTTAATATCCCCAGGTGAACCCTCTGCATTCTACTTTTCCAGGACTCAACCTGCTGTATTTAACAGCAGACGTCTGCAGTTCATCAACAAGGTTTAAACCAGAGCGAGTCTTTTGTTAGTTTAACTTTTGAGAAAGCAACATTTTGGGATTGTTTCAGAGCATCTGTTAACCTGACTCAAAGCTGTGTTGATCAGCTCATTGTCACTTTGCTCTCAATGACAGCTCAACATGTCCAATATTGCAGTCTTTATTAAAGGTACACGGTTGAGGTTTAGAATAAATCGACTTACCTCATCCTGGAGCGATCACACACATTGGTGTGGGTCACTTTGCTTGGTAGAGGTTGAGATGCAGGTTCTTGGTTTCCATCTGATGGGGTTCCCGGAGGCTTCTTGAAGCATAGCCGGCTTTAGAAGCAGACTTTTCATTTACCTTATATGATGCAAGGGGCTGTCCCATCATCGGTGCGGCATGTCTGGGAAAGCCTTCTGAATCCTTTGATTGGCTGGAGTGAGAGCCCCCATGACCCTGTGATGTGACCCGTGGTGTGTGATGATGAGATGAGACTGGGAGGGAGGGTTCAGGATAGCGGGGCCCGGCATCTCAGCTTAAAGAAGGCACGTTTGACAATTTTCATATTTCTTCTAAATTTGGAGATTTCTGCCGGTGCTGGAGTCTTGGCCGGCCTCTTTGTGAGTCCATGTGGAAACCATTAAGAACCGAGGGCTTCTTGCCATTCCTGCCTGGGAACACACATGCTCTGCGCAGACAAAGTTATTTAAAATAATTAACTTCCTCTCTCAAGCTTTGCACTTCCCCATATGGGAAAGCATTTGCTTACAGAACTATGAGAATCATATTTAAGTCACAGGGATAGTCATGAAGTTATGAAAAAAAAAAACATTTGTTTATTTTCTCAAAGATGTCTAGCTCCCAGATGGTTAATCAACAAGTGACATCAAGTAAAGCACTTAACTGTGAACTTAAAAAAAATTTATTTGATGTTTTGTTCCAACACTAAAAGAAGCAGTGCCCAAATCTCAATAATAAAATATATAAACTATGGTAGGCTAAGCAAATTTCCACTTATCTTGAAAATGTAAAAATAGTAGAAAATACCAAAGTAAAAGAGCATGCATTAGTTACATCAAGTTTTTATTATTTTTGATTAGGATTTTTTTCGCAAAGCTTAAGAAACAGTAGATATTTAGTTTTTTAAGAGAAATTAGGGACCAAGCACTGCTTGTACTTGTAGATTTTCTTCAATATTATTATTAAAATGCTGAAATTTTCCACCCTTGTAGACCAGAGTCTGGACCTACAACTGACCCAACATTTGAATTCAAAGCTGGCCAAAAGTTAGGCTAAAGCTGCCCTTGCGTATGCACTAATAATAATTTCTGTACCTTACGTAGTAGAAACAAAATTCAGTTTTTCTTTAGATTCCTTTGTTCACAGTGATGCAATTTGTCAGTTTGATGTCATTTTCTGCCATGATTGTTTTTCTACTATTTTAAATCTTCCCGAAAAACAAACTGGTCTTAATACTCTGCTATCCAAATGCAACAGAATTCAAATTGATTTGTAAAACCCTTTTCAAATAACATGCAAAATATCTTTGTTAACTTTACAAAATTCGTAATGCAATATTTCTACAAAAAATAAGACCAAATTAGATGCATTCTAAATATACTATAAGTACTGCCTATGAAATCGGTATTTTAGCTAATACCTACCTAGCAATGCATACGAAAATCATGAAACTCATGGTAAGACTGTTGAGCCAAGCCAGAACATGTCCAATTTTACCTTGTCTGCTATTGTGGATGTCGGCCATCCTGTGTTTGCGTAACACACGAAGATGAATTTCCAAAATTTTAACATCCCCAAGGAATAATGTTATTTAAAAAAATGGCAAAACATATATCAAAATTTTGAAAAATGTGAATAAATTGTGCTAGCTTAGCGTGCGCTTACATGGTTGGACTCATCTTTGTCTAAATTAATCTCAACTTCTAATACAACATGTTTAATGAAGTAAAAAAAAAAGCACATTATGTCTAGCAGTTACATTTGTTTCTGTTTTTTGATTGAAGGCAGCTCAGAAAGTAGGGTGGTAACAAACATTATTTTAGAATAGAAACTTCCCAAACCTGCAACCATCAGTTTCTAAATATTTTCCTGAGAATAATTAAAATATTTTCAATGACACAAGAGACAGAACCATGTGTAATGTCACTCAGAATGTTGCTATTTACTTATCAATGACTTTATAGTCATTTTTAGTATTTTCTTTACTAAATGTTGCACTGACTAGCGAGACTTAATCTCATTGTACATGCTTATAATGCAAATTGTATATGTGTATAGTGACAATAAAGGCATTCTATTCTATTCTAAAACTGACAGGAAACAGATTTCAACACACACACACACACACACACACACACAAAAAAACGATTGAAACATGTCAGTTGCCAGTATTTTCATGGAATCGGTAATGAGTCTGAGAAGGCTCTAGTATGACTTTATTTCGATTGGATTTCAGACTTCTGTTAAAATTTGCCTCAACACTATGGTGATTATATGGTATTACCAGATACAGTTTTGAACCTCTTTGAAAAAGTCTGTTAAACATAAGTTTTTACTTTAAAAATTCCACAAAGAAAGAAAAAAATGATGTGAGATCCTTCTGAAACTACTTTGTTCTGTAGATTTGAAGAAGAGGAAATGCATACATTTGCCCAAAGAATTTTGTATAATGACTTTTTTTTATAAATATAGAAATATTTCTAGATTAACAGCTAAAAAATATTATTTGTTTTACATATTACAACACAAGCATTTCATGATATAGTCATCTGTGTGTTGACTGCTGGCAACACAAACAACTTCCTTTGAAATCACAACACAAAAATACATGGTTGAAGTAGAATCTATCTGTTAATTATTAATCTAATAGCAAAGAACAAAATATTCTGAAAATGTAAGGCATTAAATTACAAAAAATGCAGGTAATTTTCAGGCTTTTACCATTAATGCAACACATTTTAAACACATACAACAGAGTATTCAAACACATACAGACCCTTTGTAGGATTGTCTATTTTACAAACCAGACACACTTTCACACTGCTTGTCAATCTCAATGGACCTAGACATCTGCTGGGATGCACAGATAAGGCCGATTATAAAAGAAAGCAAGACAAAGCCTTGACCTTGTGCCATGCTCCCAGCCAGATGAGTTTTCCTGCTGGACAAATTGAGCAACAGGGGTCAAAGAGGCAGATTGGATATGGTAAAGGAGAGCCCAAGAGGGTGGGAGATCTGTCTGTGAAATGTCCATCAGGTTTTGGAACCCCTTCTTATCCTCATCCATAAAACCCGTCTGCAGCGGACTAATGTTTAGAGGGCCTGTCTCCTCCAGACCCGTCTCTGGAAAGTCTAAATTTAGACATAAATGAGGGACTGGAGAGGGGAAGCGTGACAGTATGGTGGTGGTGTGAGCTATTGTTTAGAGCCCTTTATTAGCTTCCACGAGAGCTAGAAAATGTCGCCCCCTTAGCTCCTACAGAGAAGTCTTAAAAAGGTAATGTTTGGGGAATATTCTGTTTACATCTGAAGAAACAGAGGCTTTAATATAGACAGCAGGCAGCTCATGCCTCGTGGCTTGGCAGCTCTGAGTGCTAATAGACTAGTTGATGAGTTCTATTCCCTAATAAAGAGTACCATAGAACTGCTACGGAGAAGGGAAATTCCCTGATTTCATTCTTTCAAGTTTGAATTAAACAAACTTTTTAACAATTGAATGGAGTATTTAAAAAGTAAATCAGATGATGGGGAAAATATGCAATACCATGACGGCGGACTAACTGGCTAGCCAGCTAAGTTTAGGATTAGTTTGAATCATTCCTGGATTTTGGGTACTATCAACTGGGTTGATAATTTGGGTACTACGAGGATTTCATTCATTTTTTGTCACCCTGCCACACTGCTCCGGAGCAGGCTATTAAAAATAACTTTTAGGGGACATAAAATTAGTATCTGTAACATTAATTGCAAAATCATTAAATTTGACAATCTTGTTAAAACACGCACTTAATTTGTGACAAACAAAATCTCTAAGCATTTCCTGACACTAATTTGCATGAAAGATGCAGATTATCTGCTGAAGGAACATTTGCAAGCTTCTTCGCACATAAAAGTCATGTTCTTACTGTACCACAGATGGCGTGTTACATGGCTAACTTGCTCCAGACCTTAATTTTTATTTGCTGCCATGATTGTTTTGCGTTGGGGTTACATTTTCCAAAATAAGGAAAACAATTATATAGACCTTTTAATTTTAAACATATATTTGTAGAGAAATAAGCATTTCATTTCTATTGTAATACAACCATAAACACAATAACATCAATCAGTTTTTATATAGCGCTTCTTTAGCAATTGCTTTCAAAGCAGCTTCACAAAGTCCTTGTGAGGATTAGGTAGAGTAAATAGGAGTTCCCTCTGTGAGGGGACTCTCGCTGACTGAGGCAGGTGCTAGTCACCTCCCCAGCATAAAGAATATACAAACTTAATTTCCATCGACGAACGGTTCGCTGGATAGCATCTGAAAAAACTAAAATAAACAAAGACAAAACAGAAACTAACAAATGGAGAAACAATGGTTAGAAAACTAACACAGACAACAAACAAGTGATCAGCATCAGCTGCAGGATGAATGATAAATGATGAGGATAGGTTACAGAGGAACATTGAACCACATTGTTTTTTCAACAGTTTGTATGTATATAGTACTCAGACACCAGATCTGTTTAGACAAATACCAAGAGATTATTATTCGAATGCTAGATTAAACACATATGTTTTTAATTTAGTTTTGAAATCTGTGAGCGTAGCTGAGCTCCAGACAACAGCCAATAGAGCTTCGGGGCTCTATATGAGAATGCTCCTCCTCCTTTGGTGGATTTACTAACCTTTGGTATAATCAATACTCCTGCTTCTTGTGATTGGAGAGAGCGACCTGGAATATATCGTGTTAGGAGGCTACTCCGGTAGGCCGGAGCCAAGCCATTCAGCGCCTTGACATAAAAAAAATGTTGAACGTATTGGAATTAACGCGGCAAAAAAAAGCTATCGTTATCAAATGAATATAATGCATGATACTCAATTATACATTAAACAAAATGTGCTTTGACATCGTTTTCATGAAATCAGCAATTTTCTGCCAACAATCTAGTCTCGCTTTGGCAGCAGCCAAAGGTATTACTAAGAAACAAAAATATATGCAAAATATAAAATACTCATCGTATTTTCTAACTATAATCTCTTGCTCCTCCTGCGAAAAAAAAAAACAAAAAAACAATTTGGCTCTATCCATGTTCATCGTGATTGGTTATTCAGTGGTAACGTCAGTTTTTTTTACGTACATGCACCTGTGAACTAATCATAGCTTCAGGATCAAAGTTTGACTTGACAAAGAAAATTGATGAGCATGGTAACGATTAAGCATAGCTAAAATGGTTAGGTTTTGTAATGTCAAAACCGTTCCGCTAATACGGAGTTTATTAAGACACATTCATGGCACAGGCCACAGCTAGCTTGTCTACTGACTGGAACAAAAAGCTATATGATGAATGCAATTAAATTCAAATTAATCAATCTTTCATATATAAAAATTTTACATTACATTTACATTTTTTTTTGGGGGGGGGGAAACAAGTCAAGTTTAATATTTGAGGGTTTTAACATTTAGTGGACAACACAATGGTTTGAGGCTTAATTGTGTCCAGAGACGATATTGGTTTAACAACAATGGTAAATCTGTGATGAGTGTTTGATTTTTGTATCCCAAGTAAAGTAATGAAAACTATTTAAAGCTACGCACACATGATATTTAATTTCCCCAGCTCAGCCTCCAAATCTTTCACAGATATTTCTTTAATAACAGAATCTATTCAATGATATAACATCAAGATGTGCTAAAAGTTGCTTTCACTCTTTCACAAAAGGGTCAAACATGAATAAATATCATAAGAGAATTTTAAAAAATGAGCCTTTACTCCTGAAATGTGAAGGGTTCTTTTAAACACAATTCAAGTAATTTTGTTTTGCAATTTTAAATTGAACTAGTTTGATATGGATACACAGTGTGATTTCATTTAAATAAAATGGAATTTTTAGGATACAGTTTTAGGAAAATACAATTTTAGGAAAGTTGCTCCAAAAATGGGAATTTTAGCATAGAGGAACCATTATTACTTCATATTCTTCCCAACCTTGTCTAGGATCAGGCAAATGTGTGGCTCTACATTATCATAGGACTGCGACTATTGTGTGAACATTACTTGTAGGATATTTCACTCACCTGTGGCTCAATGTTCTAATTATTCTGTTGTTTGCAGCCCATGAATCCATTATATTTATAGGCTGAGTACACAGGCATCTTGAGATTATGGTCATATAATGTGGCACAGTGAGGAACCCCATTTAGGGTTTGCAAGATCTTCTTGTATTGTCCACCAATAGGTAAGGTTGGGGAAATTCCTTTTGCAAAAAACTTCACCACAAAATTCTTCATAACACCGGCCAAAACTCCATAAAAATGACAGCACCAGCAGATGAAAAAATAGCTTCATTCTAAAAAGAAGATCAAGTTGTTGTGAAAAAAGTATCCTTAAACAAGAAACGTCCAATATGGAGTAAAAAGTGCAATGTCATTAAAATAGAATCAAACTTGATAGAATCAATAGATGTCATTAGAATCAAGGAAAAGCCATTGTTTGCATTTTCACAAAGAAGAGAAACTGTTATCCTCTAATTTTCTTATTACATTTAAATCCACATTTCTAGATTCGCAAATCTGATTCACAAATACAGACTTAAAAAATGAACTTTATTTTCTTGCTCTTCATTTGGGAATTTATGATGTTCGGTGTTCTCTTAAAACATAACACGTTATGCAGCATAAACTGGCCATTTCACAGACGTGAAATGCTTATTCTTAAGAGTAGAGGAGACATGTGAAAATTAGTTAGTTACTGTGCTTATAACATACTGCATTTGCTAATTCACCTTTCACAAATACTGAAAAGTGTAAATGAAAATAAACGGTACAAAGACTTTTGTTTGTGACTAATTTCAAGATCAATTCAAATGTACAGTAAAAAAAAAAGCTGAGAAAAAACTGTTACTGTTATATTTGAACTCAGAAAGCCTAAGTTCTAAAGCAGACAACTTTGGAGATTTTCTTAATTTTTTTTCTATAGTCTGTTTTTAAACGCATACTCCATGTTTTCTAAAGAATTTAAGTTGAATAATATAATATAATAATTTAAACGTAAAAAGTCAGTGGCTAAGCACATATCAGGCATTTAATAACATTGTTTCTTGTAGAATTGTATAGTGTATTTTCTAAAGTAAATGTGCATTTACACACTTTTGTTGAGAGTAAATTATGTGAAAACAACATTACACTTTTGATGCTCACAGAATATAGCAGGTCATTGACTTTAGAACATCAAGGGATCAAACTGATACAAATTTATTAGCAGGATAATACAAAAATGACAAAAATTAAACAGAAAGACAAACCATGTATGACATTTTAAAGAAACACTTGTTAGGGAGCAAGTTACAGGAAGTTTCTTAAGTAATTATATATTTCTACTCATGGGTGTAAGGAATATTCTTATGTAAGTCCCCACACTAAGAAAAGGTAAAAAGTGGTTATTTACTTGAGTTCTGAGTAACTATTTACAGCAGAGATGTTTTTTCTTCAAGAAGTCGGGAGGGTTAGTTATGCTTAATAAACTAAACACTAAAATATTTAGCATTTTCATTTGATCAAGTAAGCCACAACTGGCATAAAAACAGTTTGGGAAAAATACGAAATTGGACTAACCTACCCAATATCTTTAAACATTCTGATGTGAAATTTTAAGTTGACAGTTTACATAAACAGCTTTTGATGCAAAGTACAAATAATGCATTTTTTTTTTACTAATCACTTAACACAAAGTCCAGTATTTCAAATTATGTGATCTAAATCAGTAATCTGCCTGGCTGTAAGTTCTGCGCAGTGAAGTTACCTGTTATTTTTAATATACATTTTTACTGAGGTAAAAAGACTGATTTGAAATGTACTCTACTAAAATGTAGTTAAGTACTTTACTTCAAATAAATCATACTCAAGTAAAAGTACACATTAAAGAAAAAACTACAAATAAATAGAAGTACATATAAAAACTACTAATTTACAATAGTCAGAGTAAATGTATTTCTTTACTTTCCAACTCTTATTATATCACAAACCACACTATATATGCATTTAATACCGTATCGCATATATAACTGTCCTCTGAATAACCTCTCCGCACTCCAAGACCATCTAGAAATAGAGTGCTCTTCAGTCAAGCCCAGATCCTGGGTTGTTTCTATTCCACATTAATTTGCTTTACCTTTGCTTATCCTGAAGGAAGAGATGCAGTCATGGTGTCTAATTTAACTGGCCTGTCATATCTGCTTATACTTCTATACACCAGAGCAGGTTCAGCACATCCTTTAGCACGTAGCCACAGAGGTAAATGACAGAAACCATGCACTTACATGACAGGCAGTATCAGCAAAGGGAGAACAATAGATCCCCAGCGCATGACAGCTGGAGAGGTGCAGGGTTTTTGATGGAGTACAGTGGATGGCTTTCACTGTTTACATGTAGCTTTTCCACACAGTTTACACTAAACGTATGACCCCACTTGCGTTTGAGAGACTTCAACTGTGAATTCAAAAGAGTGAATTCAACTGTTAAAATGGTTTGGAAAATATTTGAACTGCAGCTGCAGGTAAGTTTCCAATTTTGGGTTGAAAAAGTACACACATATTTAATGACAGCAATGTCCTATTTGTGGATGTTCTTCTATACAGAAAACCTATATAATATGAAATTAGATTATTAAAACAGGTATATATCTGGTTTTAATATATAATACAACTACAAAAACAGATCCTTTTACAGGTCACGAGATAAAATAGTTGCACATGCATTTCTGACAATTTAAGTAGAGGTGTTCCCCAATTATTTGGAATATCCAGCAAGGTTTTAAAACCGTTTTGCTGCATCCTAACAACCTGATATGTCTGGCTGTTGGGTTATGGATGCACTAATAGATATTTTATAAATAAATATTTGCTCTTTGATAGTTAATACACTCGCATAGTTTGAAAAACAGTTGATATACACCATACTTCCATTGCCAAAGTGTCCGCGTTAGCTGAAACATCATCATTGTCTTCAAGCAGTATAAGGGTCTATAGGGTATAGAGATAATATGAATGAGTCACTTAGATAAATCTATCCGTTTATGATCTACAACCATCACGTTATGCATAAGTGCTATACAAATAAAGTTTTGATTTCATTTGAAATACATGTGAAGAGATACACAAAATACGTTAACATTTATTACAGTAGTTTCAAGTTTTGAGAACGTTTAGAATGAGTGCATTTATGCACACGCTGTTCCCAAGTTCGTTCAGACCTGAATGAAGGTTGTCAATTTTGATTCTTGTTGTGGTTTATGTTTGTGCCTAATCTTTGTGTTTTTACTACATTTAAGTGATAAAATAAAAATGTTATATATGTCTTATTTGTGACCTACACATTTTAATATAGAACAGAAAATACAACAATGTAACAAAAATACATGACTCTTCTTTCAAAATCTGAACTTGTGATTGCACTTCACCCACACTTAATAAAAATCACTAAGCACACAAAAAATAAAGGATGTTTAATTGCTTCTTAAGCAAAATGATTTGTCTAATAACTTACTTCCAACTGTTGTACAGTCATGAAGAGTTTATATTTGAGGCAAGACTTGATGAGCTCTACTTCCTTCTCCCACAGAGTATCTGCAAACGCTCTAAAGATGATAAAGCTTTCAGCCTGGAGGAGTTCTTTATAAGGCTTTGACTTGTAACTTTTCTCTATGGTTCATTAACCCCTAGGATGCTTGCACTCCCATTGAAAATGTATTACGTCACCAAACACTTGCATCTTTGTCCCTTTTCTGAGAAGGGGGGAAGGAATGAGGTTGGAAAACAAACAAAGAAAAAAAAACTAGTGAGTTTAATTAGCTGGAATGGGATTTAGAAGGAAAAAAGGCCGGAAATTAAACCAGCTGTATCCTGACTCTTTTAATTCAAGTGCACTCAAAGCTTACGAAGATGATAAATAAGTCATATATTGAAAGTAACATGTTTGAAACAGTCTGTGTCATGTGGATTATGAAACAGTGAAACAGAGCGAGTGCCTCTGGGGTGACTCAAATGAGAGGGAAATGATGTTTACATAAACCATGAAGACCAACAGGAAACAGCAAATGTAAGTCAACAAGAGTAAAAGTGAAGGATAAGATCATCATAATAAATATAGCCACATATGTAGGAGATAAACACAAAATCTTAGATGTTTCAGAGGAAAACTTCCTCATAGTTAGAAACTCATAGTTGAACAATTACTGACCTGATTCTTAAATGGTTCTTGAATGTAATGGGGTTGCATTTTCCATGTATAGTTTTCAGTAGCCTCAGCATCAAAAACCTTGGATTAAAGAAGAAAAAAAGATTTTTATATCAAGCTCACAGGTCAAAAAAACAAATGACTGATGATACATAAATATGGGATACATTTGAGTTTATTTAGAATTATTTACATGAATAAAATTGTTTATCAAATTTTTGGCAGGATGCTTCAGTCTTTTGTGACAAACAAGTATTAAAAAAATGTTGCATCAAATAATTGCAGGAAGTGTGGTAGCTTGTTTGTTTCTTCTCATTTTTTATAGTTAAAACCTGACAAATGTAAGGAGATACATTGAGTTTTTGTTCCCCAAAAATGTGTTAATAGAAAATATGTTTTCATACATATCTCTTTTCAATAAAAAAAATAAATAAATAAATGTGGTCAGACTCTGACAGAATCTTTGCACCGGAGAACTTCTGCTCATACCACAAATCTCTGCTCTTCCTGCTTATACAGCATTATATGACAAACGACCTGAAACTAAACACCTTGGAGGTGTCAAGGACAAACTGTAAACAGAATGTCAAGACTAAGTCCAGACTAGTAATTATACAACTGCAAGAGATGTGGACAAACCCTTTCTTGATTTGTGGGTTGTAGAATGTGACTGTGTCTGGGTATGGAAACGGTTTTTGTTGTATTATGGAGAAGAGTTATGCTAATGCAGAAAAGTACTGAAAAACTATACATGAAAAATAAGTCATAATTGAACAATATTAGGTCTATGTATTTAATATCACAACTTAAAAAAAAATCTGTATTTAATTAAAAAACACACGTTGGAACTTTGGGTAATTTATAAATGTGAAGAGTACCTAAACCTCAGAGCTTCCTTAAATCGATGACAAATGGCTGAAAAACAGACATTTTTTAGGGTTTCTTGAGAGATTAATTATTGATGCGTTATAGGGCCTATGCAAAAACAAAAATGAGCGTTTTACTGTTACATGGCAACATATAAACATACTTGTGAGTATGGTTTCACTTTCCAAAAGTAGAATTAAAAGTCTGTAATATTTTCTTGTAGGACAACGACTAAAAAGCTAGCAATGTATTTAAAATTTTGACTGTCAAGACAAACGTTTTGTGGTCAGAGTTTATTGCTTTCATGCCAAACTCATGGGACTTTCAAACAAAAGCATCAATTAAATTCTTAAGTAGCAATCTTCTTATGCTGCTGTAGTTATACCAAATTTTAGCCATCACTACTAATTTCTCATTACATTAAGATTTTAACAATGGAATAAAGCACTTTCTTGTTAGAAATCAGAAGAAACTTGCTGCTCTAATTCACCTTGATGATCAGCCATACATCATTTTGTATTTATATGTATTGCATTTGTAACTCCTTACACTTAATTGAGTCTTTGCTTGGAAAGTTCTTAAAGTAATCGGTCATTTAGTGTGTCAACAGTGCTAATGAACTATTTTAAATTTTACTTCCTGCAAATAAACCCAACAAATGAAAACGCTCCCCATTTACTCACTTTTGTGTTGCTCCAAACCTGCAGGAATCTCACTTCTGCTGAACACAATAATCTTTGAACATCGGATAACAGTAAAAATTGCCTGTTTTTAAAACAACATGATGACAATGGAGATACAGCATATAACAGGGCCACTTGGTGGAATATTTATTATTTTATATAAAGATATAAAACAAATGTCTGAACATCCTTAAATACAGAACATCTGTACAAGCCTGTACACTGGTTTCTGCAATGGCTAGATTCAATCCATGGAGCACAACAGAGTGGATACTCTAAAAGAGGTGTGTAGAATAGCAGCTAAATTTTTGTCCATCAATAGCTCTTGGACTTGCATTCTTCAGTTAAAAATAAAATGAAACACTTTTTTTGCCCCTGGGAGGTTTAAACCTTGTTTGCTTTGTACAGTGTTGTGGTTAAGAAAGAGGTGGCTCTTTGAATGAGAGAAGACAAGCAATGTGCAAAAAGAAACATACAATGCTGTTATCTCTAATGTAGACATGGGGATGAACTTGAAGATATTTTGGTATATAAAGAGAGCTAGTTGAGAGTAGAATGTGAAGCCATTTGAAGATAAATAAGGAATACACCTGATAACTATCTACTGTGCTTTGTATTTAAAAGTATTCTAATGGGGCTCATAAAAATGTGGGTTTAACTAATACGAAAATGCTTTAAAAATAATATGTGCATAAAATACTCTCCTTTTAGCTCTTTTTAAACTCTAAAGGGCAAGAATTGTTGAGACTTCCTCCCGATTGGTAGGTTAAATGATTTCAAAGCATAGTTATTAGCAAAAGGCCAAACTTTGGAGCAAGAACAAAAAAAACAATAACTAAATCTTGCAATTAACTGTGTACAGATACCCATAGAAAACATAGCCAAACACTCTTCTGGCTTCAAATAAAGACCACGTGATTTTACCTGCCATTAGTCATGTGTTTACCAAAGTGCGCAGCATTTACCCTTCTTGTTTGGCATCATTCCATGGAAGAGCTGACATTATTTTGTCGTATCTTGTACAAAAGCAGCCGGGCGTCACCATTGCTCTTCAGCTCATTCTTCTAAATGAACTTTAAGACTGAAAGTCACAACTCCCTGTTTCAAAAACAACAGGCAAAGCCTTTGCATGGGAGCAGCATCTCTTCTCAAACAGATGTAGCAGGGCTTGCCATCTCATCTTTGCTCCTCTCCAGGTAGCCAAGGAAGCTCACTAAATGTAATCATCCTCCACAGGGTCCCCTCGAACATCGCAGTAGTGAATAAAAATTACCACCACACGCTGAAAGACACCTTTGCCCGTCTGTCGTCGCTCCGAGATCTCTTCGCCGATAGTCTCCATGCAGATGTCGGCTGAGAGCTGCCCCTTGCGCCGAGGAGCATAGATAGTTGCTGACGGAAATGTAGAAAGTGAGTTAAATACATTTCGTGTTTTTAATGATGGCAAAAACAAACAACAAATTTGTCTGAAGTTCCCTTCGAAGGAGTTCAAATTAAATTAGCAAGAAAATATTTTATATACAATTTGGGAGGTGTGTACATTTTGATCTGGGTTTCTCATAAGGGTACATTTTAAGACTGCTAAAAATGTCATTTAAGACCTATATAATAACGTCTAATGCTTTTATAAACATAGTTTGGAACCTTAAACACTTAATTATGTTTTTGAGCATTTACAATGGTTCTCTTAAACTCTAGCAACGTTTAGCATTTATAAGCATTTTCTCAAACCCTGGCAACCCAAGTCATTTAAAAAAATTACTAGTTAGAATTTTCTCAATTTCTGGCAACCTCAGCAATAACTTTAACATTTTTGTTCAAGTCAAATGAGTCTTATGTCAACATCTGGAAACCCTAACAATCACTTGAGCATTTATGCATGTTCACAAGCATTTTCTCAAACTCTAGTAACTCTATCCAACATTTTTGTCATTTTAGTGTATATAAGACTTTCCTCAAACTATGGCACAGTAAACTTTTAAGTTCTTGAGGATTGATGAAAGTATTCTCAAACTCTGCCAACCCTAAGTACGACTTTTAAGTTTTGAGCATTTATGCACAATGTATATAACTATAGAAAACTTAAACACATTTTTTAAGCATTTAGAAGCATTTTCTCAAACTCTGCCAAACCTAAAAAATAGCAAAAACACATCAGATGAGTTTTACATAAACATCAGAAAAACATAACCTGTGAAAAATTATTAATGACCTAGAACATTGACTTTTTAAGGCCCTATGGAAACCCTGACGATTTTCAAATTTACTTATATTTATATATTTAATCATAGTATTTTAATTGTCAAATAATACTTATTTTTATTGTGTTGTATAGAATTGCTGATTTATAAATCGTTGGTTGATTGGGATTGTTTACAAAATTGCTTCTAACAAACTGTGAAAATGTAGTATAATTTATTAAGTTATTCTAAATAAAACATTTAATGATATTTATGTTTAAGTTATTATGTATTTGTTAATTATATAAAAAAAAGTATTCACAACCAAATATTTGTGTTTGGTGATAGATTCTGATACCAAAACACAGCAATCGTTACTAATCTTGTTGCACCATCAAATTTTTCACCATTTCCTTAAATGCACAAGTTAAATTGCTTTAACGAGGTCATGGTATTAAAAGTAACTTTTAAACTGATTACATCAATGTAATTAGCACATGTTTACTTTTAATTAAAACCAAAAATGTGAACAACTACTTAACTACTATACACATGAAAATTGATCAAGAACAACTAACTTTTTTTAAGGAAAATTCAGAACCACAAAAAAACTAAACTGAGAATTTATTGACATGTTTTCTTAAAGTATTCTTTGGTTCAGATTGACTTCAGATGAAAAGTTTTTTTATCAGCCATATCATTTCAATGCATACTTATTAAAAAAGCTTAAATGCAAAAAATAAATATAATACATCAGATCAGTCTTAATTGGAAAAATAAAGTATTTTAAAAGTACAAGCATGGAAAATTTAGATCATAATGGAAATGATACATCTTTTAGTTTCTTTTTTCCAACCTCAGATATGTTATTTGTAACACTTTGCAGTAGTCTACATTGTTAACAAGTATAAAACATCATTAAACATTCACAATTAAATTTCAGTTCATGACAAATATTTTAGATTTCTGCTAAACTAGTTAGCCAGGGCTTTAATAAATGTCTTGGTTAATACACTGCAAACTTCACCATTTCTTTTTAGAGATTGGGTTACTTACTGCTTTCATCATCCTCAAAGTCGTATCGAGCGTAGCTGTTGGGTTCTGCTGTGCGTAATGAGCGAAGCCATGGGAAATCTGTGATCATCGAATATGGCGCCCCATCCACGACTCCTAAAGCAGTAAAGGGAGTGTGGGAAAGGTTAAATGTCATCATAACACTATATTCATATATTTCACACAAACACACTTCAATTTTGGAGTATACTAATACTCTTCAGTAGCATAATACTAAGGGATCTAGATAAAATAGATGGTCTAGGTTTCTCTCTGCATTCTCACACTCCAGTTCTACAGGAAGTGAAGGAATCTTGGGCCTAGTCTCCACGGACTCTGTTTCACTCTCACCCTCTAATGTGTAGATGTCTCGGCCCCAGGGATAGCTGGGGTGCTTCTTCACATCCTCTTCCGTTCGTGTGGCCTCCGGAAAGAATTCATACTTGATGAGTTCTCTTGTGAAAGGAGAGAAAAATAAGAACAGCTTAGTGAGTTTTTGAGTCAGTAATGAGATGTGATCAGTGCCACCTGCTGGGCAAGTCAAAGCACGATAGGGATGATCTTTTCTTAAAAGAGATCAGTAAAGAGTTTCTTTTCTAAAATAAATAAATAAACATATATAAACACATTGGTATTTGGTTTCAATTTAATACAAGCCCAAGACAAACAGCACTAATGATTACTGTATAACAAATAAATCGACCCACTTACTGGCTAATGTTGGCAATGGTGTCCATCCAGCTACGCACTCGCACCTTGTTTCTGACATTGGGCGGGCTGCTAAACTCATGGATGATCGCAATGTGGTACGGGTAAGGGCCACTGAAGAGCTTTCTTTCCAAAGCCAGAGAATCAATCTGTAAGGATTGTTGCAAACAAACAAACAAAAACTGGGTGTAATAAAAAAAAACAACCCCACACAAACATAAAATGCACAAACAAACAAACACCATACTTGCATTTTGTGTACAATAGGCGAGAATGTTTTTTTAGGTAAGCTTATACATCAATCAAAACGGGGTGTGCAAATATATTTTTTTTAAATACAGGCCCACCATCAACAAAAATACATCTTCTACTTTAATGTAATTGAGTAAGACAAACTTTTGAATGAAAATGAGGTATTTGTCAATGCACTTTAATCAAAATTATCAGAATATAAATCATTTGGTATTGCTATTTTTTCTTTTTTTATATAGGTATTAATCTATTATTGTTGACTAGGCAGGATCTTCAGAATCCCACCTACTTGTTTTATAAGTCTAAAAATCTGGATCTCATGGTAGACGTTCAGACAATATTTAAACAGTCACAGTCACTACCATCAAAGGATTAAACTATTTGATTGATGTACATGATTTAAACAAACATCGACCTTAGTAATGGCAGGTATAATATTACACACGAAAAAAAATTCATCAACACAAAATAACATCTAAAATACAGTTGATACTCATTGTCATCACAATAATACAGGTCCAGTTTTAAGAAAAGTTTCCCCCTGCGCAACAGATCAGCAGGAAAATGGGGAAGCTAATGTTTATTTTAAGCTAGCTGTTGATGTTCCGGAGTAAAAAAATAAATAAATAAATAAAAAAAATAGGGGAGGCTCGTTGGTTTTCTTAATGAACTCATTTTCTTTGAGTTATGAATCTCAGAGGTGCGTCTATTAGTTTAATTTGAGTTACAACTATGAAATATATATATTAACAATGATAATATTGATTGACTAAATTAAATACAGTTGCCTTTTATAAATTAAAGTTAAGAGTTGCTTGAAACTTTGTTTTGAATGCACTTGTTATTCAAAAATCTAAAGACAAAACCCAATTAAATGATTAAAATAAAGTATGATGGTCTACATTAAATATTCAAATAAGTTTACCCATTTATGAAGTAAACCACTGACCTGCTGCATGGGCCTCATGTAGATGATCCGGTTTCTCTCTGGGGGCATCCTCAAGATCTGATCCAGCACCTGCTCCATTTCCAACTTTTTACACTGAGCATAGTCAAAGCGGTTCACTATTGGCGCGCTTTCCACCACTAAGTGTTTCAGCACTCGACAGCGTGTAGCTAATAAAAGATTAAAAAAAATTGGTCAGATGACTCCAGGATCTAGTTCACCTAGCAGACAGTGTTTCCTGCTATCAACTCACCATGAACAAACATCATTTTAGGACACTCCTTCAGCATCAGGTCTGTAATACCACAGTTTGTCAGTGTGATTCCCACCAGGTTTTTAGATTTAAGGCTGAGCACCTATATATATAAAAAATTAAATCTGTAGTTTATCGTAAAACAGCATTTTAACTATTGTTAAAACAATGCTCTTTTAATCTAAGATAAGATATTTATCTACCACCATTTATACCCAAAGTTGATTCATTGTTTCTAAAATATAAAACAATTCTTCACACTCAAACCATAGTTATCAGCCATGAATCACAGACTAATTACTATTGAACAAATATAAAGAAATACTTCTTGCTAAAGATCTTAAGGAAATGAAGCATAGTGTTGCTGAAATTTTTGAAAAACAAACCTGCACATGGTCATCTTCAGTCACAGGGTCACTGGTGCTGGTGGATTTATCGGATGTACGCTTTCTCTTCATTGTAACTCGTGGCTTTCCTTTGGGAAGTTCTGGAGATGATGCAAAGTAGAAATTAAATAGCCAGGCATATGATAGTGACTATGTATTTATATAGTACATTTAAAAACAACAGAGTTGACTAGAGTGTTGTATATGATCAAATCAATATAGTGCCAGAAAACAGCCACTCGCAAATGTAATTTAATATATAAGTAGAGGACAACGCCAAAAACAAATAAACATTTTTTTACATCTACAAAAAAGTATTAAATACGCAGTTTATCTAATAGAAATGTTACTAGATCTGTTTAGTAATTTATTTGCAATACAGATATGTTCTATATTTAGAACAATGACAGCCATGGGTCAAATTATTTAAATTTTCTTTAGATTTGAACTTAATTGTTAAAAACAACTATGAAATATGATCAAATGCAATTAGAGTTCGAAATGCTTGTATCTATAATATCCTACACACAAAACAATAATGCAGTGGGGAATGCTGTGGCTTCTCAAACATCAGCTTGGCGGCATTTTGAGTGGTGCTTACATACTCTCCCAGTGCTTGCTAGGGTTTACTACAGTTTCATCCCATAGTCAAAAAAAAAATGCTTCAGGTGAATTGGTGACTTGCGCACTGGTGTGAAAGAACACCATGCAATAAACTAGTGACATTATGCACTTTCTCTATCCAATGTGATCTGGAGAGCTTTTTGATGCGAACATGACAGATCAAATCAATACTTAATGTACCACAAATTGAATAAATATGGTTTTTACATAAGTCTGGGATACCAGACTTGTATTAATTTATGGGGAAACGTGCTATTTTAACAAAACTGATTGATAAACATTCTCATTTTTTCTAAGAAAAATTTTATAGAAATTTAAGTTTGTTGCCATCAGACTCAAGTTAAAGTAATCCAAACCTTCAGCATTCTTCCATTAGTAACAATCCTACGCCATATGGCATACAACTAGCGTTCATATTTGTCCAACTGTCCATTTTTCTGTTGCACAACTGATTGGGTGACATTCCTTTGTGAAAAAGTTTTCTCTCATCTTACCTGACTCACAAACCAGAGGCACAGCAGAAAGTCTGCTACGGGCACGGGTGATAGGTCTCCTAGGTGTTTCGTTTGAAGGGCTTCTATGCAAGGCCTCTTGCTGGTTGCCAGCAGTGTCCTCATTACACCTCTCAGATGAGCTTGGAGACCTGGGTGGAGTATTTGAGAGCCTGCTCTCCATCTCCTCCCCGACTGATCTCTGATCAGGACTTTGATGGTCTGGTCTGCAGTGTTCATCCCCTATTGGCAGGTTGTGCAAGTCACTGTGAGTCCGGTTTTCGGATCTGCTGCAGGTGCATCGAGTCCTCACAATGTCTCTTTCTCCAGCCTGTTGGTCCTGATTGGCTGCCTCTTCCCTCCAGCGGATAGAGCAAACACAGTTGCCGGCAGTGTAGCCTGATGCCGATGTGGATCCACTGTTTCTGTCTCTGGGCCCACGCTCTGCCATCTCAGAGGCAGCTTTAATGTCAGCCTTTATTTGCTCGCTGGTCACCTGGCAGCCCTTCTCACAGCAAAAGTCCTGAGGCTGCGGTTCACACCGACGCAAAGGCGTTTTACCTTTACCTGTTGCAAAGACGCACAATAATATCCTTACTATTTAAATAGCCACTATAATGAGATTTTAAATAATACCTCTCATGTGGTGTTATACATATATTTAGGTTTGAGGAACATCCTGCTGGATTTTAAAATCTGAAAACTATTTGTCAATCAAATTATTGGCTCTAATTAGAAAGAGTCAACTCAATCAAATTAAATAGAGGCGACTCTGAGTTGCTGAAAAGAGTCCTAGGTAAAAGCAAATGTTTTAACCTACAAGGTCATACATGACATTGTGTATTGATGGCGAAAAACTGAACTTGAGAAAAAATAAACCTGTCCCCCCAAACATCTAGTTAACAGCTTTCAAATTACACTGTCTCATTAGGAGAGATACATAGATTTGCAAGCCTTTCACAGTAATTACCATTACGGGTAGTTTGATGTTTTGTGTATTGTATTCTTTTCATTGGTTGCCGTTTCTGTCAACGACATTTGTCTGGACCAGATTTCAATCAGGAACTCCATAAACTGGTTGCATCATGTAGAGGAGTAGTTTATTATAAAAGAGACACTAAAATTATTTGTGAAACGCATCCATTAAAATGTATTACATATTATAAGAAAACAGAAGCTTTTTTTGACCTTGCATGTGTGTCAACCTATTTTTTGTAACCTCCAAAATTAAATAAGGAACCTTTCAAAATCGCAATAGGGGCACTTTAAGTACATAATCAGTCAAATGTCTAGAAACACTTTGGCATCCCTTATTTTTCTTTAGTTTTTAAGTAAATGCATCTTAAGTTAGTCCTGACTTTTGCAAATGAATATGATAGTTTTTACATATTTGTTCAGCTAATATATTCTAGCCATTTATTTCTCAGGGTAGACTCATTTTTTGTACTATACACTACATACCCCATTCTTAGAGCAGCCCAATGAGGTTCAATTCATGCCATGGTGCCATAATTTGCAATGGTTCAAATGATTCAAATACTTACATTTTTGGTCATTCTTCTCTTGATATAGAAAGTAAACAGATTCCAAAGTAATTCTCAACAGACTAGTTATTTTACCAAGTAAAATATTTTTGTTTTGAAGGTATTTTCAGAGCTTTTATACTGATTTTGTTAAAAGAAAAACATACCTAAATTTGGAATGTGTTGAGCATTACTAATGATAAATAAACAAACAATGTGCTGTGAGGAGTAGCTGTAATCTACCATGTGAGTTCACAGCAGTGCTGCTCTTCCCTTGGGCTGCTGTCGCAGTGAACTCTCCTTGAGTGCGAGCAGCAGTGGGTGTTCTGACTGAACAGTACTCTTCCTCGCTGTCGGAATCTGACACCACCAACGACTGCTTTTTCACTGGTGTCTGAACTCCACTTGGCCCTATTACAGAATGCACTTACATGTAAAACACACATCCTCTAAAAACATCCACTAAAAAGGCGCATTTTAAGGTCAACATTCATGCATCAACAGGTTTGTCATTCAAGTCATGCGCTTTCCGTTTACTGCTCAGTGATTACTATATAAGCGAGCATGACACATTTTTTTCACATTTCTGTACAAGTTCTTAAAGGACCAATATTATAAGAGGTGATTTGTCTGACTCTCCTGAACACGGCAAGAATTTTTTTTTCTCTAAATAAATAAAGATTCGTTATATTTATGAGCTAAAAATTCCCGATTTGGAGGAGTCAAAAAATTTAGAATGTTTTAGCGAAGTGTTGCTAAAGATGCGAATTAGATGTGATGTCACGTCTCCTGTTGGCATCTGCACTGGAGTCGAAACATGAACGTGAGCAGCCTCAACATAACTTAACCATACATATACGAAGCGCTGCTTCCCATCTGTGGGTAGATGATGAAGACTTCAGTGCTTCAGGGTGTACGTTCTTTATGGACATCGGTTCTACTTGTCATTCAACTCATGCGGGCAGTTAATGGCAGACACAGCCTTCCTGTGAACCAAAACTGAATGGTAACCTAATGTGTGTCTGTCAATCAATATTTGATCAGTTAAAACAGCTTGAGATTTGCACTACTTTTAGCTTCTTAAAAGTTTTGCAGAAAAGACTAATATATTTGTGGTCACTGCATTAGTGCACACGATTATGTCCTAAAACCTTCCAAAATTTGTGTTACCATATATTGGCCCTTTAAAAAAACTATTAAAAAGGTTTTTCTTTAAATAATCTAAAATAGACTCTTTTGTAAATTTGGCAGTTACAAGAGAGAGGAAGTTTCACATTATTCACACCTGCTTGTTCCTCGTCTTGCTCAAGTGAAGGATTTGGTGTGTCTCTGGAACCCTGCAGCTCATCATGTGGACTGGCAGCCACAAGAACCGGCTCTGGCACCATTCCCTCCACATCAGCAATTTCTAAATGATTGAAACGAAGTCTATCATCAATCAAACAAACTAATGAAAGACTACCAAAACATTTAAAATATTTGGATTGAAGATGTTTTTTCTCTAATGCTGTTGAGGGCTATGATTGACTCCAATACAACAGATGCTTTCTATTAATATACATTAACCAACAGGGCTCTGATGTGAACTCTTCGAACATTTGCAGTTACTCCATGCTTTGTTTTTCTGTTGTTGCACCTTTTTTATTTTACGCTTTGGTCTGCACATTACCTCCAAAGCAAATATCTTAACCACCCAAAAAGTGGTTTAAACAGTAATACATACCCTCTTGACCACGACGGTGTTGTTGAGGCACATTTTCGACATGATTGTCATTGTTATTTGGTGGAATGTTTGCATTATTGTTCTGATGGTTGTTGTTGTTATTATTTTCATTATCATTGTTGGAATTTTGATTGCTGACTAGGGCAGATGATACTCCAATACCTGTCCCTGCACTGAGTCCAACTCGAGCACATCCCTGAAGTTAAAAGAAAGAAAGTTTAAAGCAGCTATATGGAATATGAAAGTTTTGTACTCAAATCAAAACCCTGGAATTAAATGACAGATCCCTTTACCTTTGGAGGTTCACGAAACATTTGGTCCAAAGAGATAAACTCCAAGCTGGGAAGCATCTCAATAAACTGGCTGAAGGACTCAAGCTTGACTGCATGGCAACGCACCATAGTAAGATCCACCAGTCGGGTCCAGAGAGAGTGATCTATTATTAAAAATACAAAAGAACACATTCATCATGAATTCTGAAAAAGGAAGAGCTACAATGAAGCAATTACCTGTAATCCAGTTGTGTGGATTGTGAAGATGTGGACAGTTATAAATGACCAGATACTTAATGGAGGCAAACACCTCATTAACAGCCTTCATTCCAATGTCTGTGATGATTCCCGGGTTCTCGATTACATCCGCAAGACCGTATTTCACCAGCTCAGTATGGCTCATGTTACCTGTGAAAATATCAGTTCACCACTAAATTAAAAACAAATATTTTTATTCTCTCTCTAACAGTGGATAACAATATCAGCTTTTCCTAAATCCATTGAATTTGACCCTATTTGTATTCATTTAATTTGATCATTGATTTCAATATGTTTAAATTCAAACACAAGAAGAATAACTTACACTGTAAAAGAAATTCATCCACATAACCCAGGTGCAAAGTTTCAAATTGGGGGAACTCAAGTTCTGCCATCTTAAGTGCAGAGAACACCCCATCTTTGGTTAAGGAAGGCTGGATGCGAACTTCATGCAACCTGAACAAACAGAGTGGTTTGGTTAGCATCTTTGATTTCTTCAATAACGTAACCTTTGCTGATTTTACGGTTCTTCATATATACCTGCGAGCAGCAGTAATGATGAGGTATCCCAGATCTACTTCAAGTGCATTTTTACAGGCACCAAATACAATTGTGTGCAAATTACGAAAACCCCCTAGAGAGAGAGAGGAATTACATTTTGCCAAATAAGACATTACATTACACAAGGTATTACACAAGGTTGTATTACACACATTTTTTAACTGGTCACAAATTTTTTCTTGCCATTTTAAGATTTCAACATCAATCTACATACATTCTACACTACATGTCTCCATCTACTGGAGTAACTGATACTAAAGAAATGAGATGATTTAAAGCAGAGGTAGGAAGGAGGACCCCATTAGGGCAAAATTTAAAATCTACTCAAACTCTTTTGGACTCATTGAAGCTACTATTCTGTCTCTTGAAACAGGATTGGAACTAAAAGCAGGAGGGGCTCTAATCTTTTGGAAATGATTTCACCCATTCCTGATTTAAGAGTGTCTTCAATCAAAGCATCTTTACTGAGTAGGGGTAACCTACAATTTAAGGAACCTGAAATAATAAGTATAATATTTTTGGATCTATAAACAGTTACAGCAAGATACTCTTCCAAATTGTTATGAAAATCTTATCCATGCAAACATAAGACATTTTTTTCTTAACTTTTAACTTTTTTCAGAACTTTTCTTAACAAAGCTAAAATAAAATTGCTTACTTTAGGTAGCCAAACATTGACAGTGTAACCTCGAAAAAGCTCATGGAACAATATTAACATACTGAAGGTTTCCGATGACAAAAACTTTTGTAATCCTCTGCCAAAAAGGTTTCTTTACCGAGTCTTTGGAAAGGCACAAGCTTAAAAAATTGGACATGCTGACAAAGTTAAATTTTGCCCTCACTCATCACTTTGAAAGTAATTTATTAACATAATCTCATAGATTTCAAGATTTATTCACAAAAACAGCATGCCTAGAAACTTGAAACTTTTAAAAAACTGAACTTAATAAATGCTATGGGACATACTGTACTCGACTTGACTTTAAAAGATGATTTATTATGTGTCCACTTTTGCATTTTGATAATTGTTTATGCATTCGCACATATTCTGACTGCTTTACTTCTGCTTCCAATTCAGAGAAATTTATTCAACTAAATTTCACTTTATAATGCTAAAATAATGTTCTTCTTACCTGATCTCCAGCTATCCTCCACCACATGCTGAATAAGCCCTCCTAAGAAGGGGACCCTCACCAGCTCCAGCTGCTCAAGGTTGCGAGCGGAGGCCAGACCGGTGATAAGAGGCACATACTTCAAAGAATTAGTGGGACCTGCGCAATTCCTCATGACAAACGTGCGCAAGTTCACACATAGAAAGTCTTTGAATGGCTGAGGCTTTGTGAGGCGCACCCATTTAACGTAAAGGTGTCTGAGCATGGACAGGCAGGGAATCTCTGGAACATTAACTCCTATATTTAAATAAAATAGATGTTACCAAAATTACCAATATGAAGAAGGATGGGGTAATACTAAAGTGATGTGTCTAAATAAACTCACCAACAAGATGGAGAGTCTGGATTTTCGCTCCAGCTGGAACTGTAAGTTTGTTCTCGGAGGGAATAGGAAAGGCGCCGTTTCGATTCCTGAACTTTCCCAAAATGTGAACCTGAGGCATGTATTTCCAAACAGCCTCCACCAACTCTAAATGCGATGTCTCAACACCCTGTAAGTGCAAAAATTTATTTAATTCAAAATTCCATTTCTAAAACAAAGAAATGTTTTTGCTTGATTTTGGACTTACTATAAGGTTGGGACAAGTCTGCAGTGCTTCTAAAACCCCTGGAATACTAAAGGCCTCATAACCCCTGACCCTCCTCCTCTCGAGGTAACGTGGATGAAGACCATACAGCTGCTCCAGATCAGGCATCTTCTTCATCAGCATAAGGAAACTGCAGTCTGTGAAACCTGTTATTCACACAAATAAACGACAACATTCTTTATGATGATTAAAATCACTAAACCAACAAACAACAGCGGTGGCAAAATTTTTAAATCCCTGGTAGCCCTTGGGCAGTCACTCCTCAGATTTTGGTAGCCTGAAATAAGTGTAGGTAGCCCAAATAAAATATAGAGATTGTTTTAATGTAGAATTTTGTGAAGGAAACAAAACATTAATCAAAATATTTTCAAAACAAATTACAACAATTTAATAAAACAGTCATCAAAATCATCAACTCAAATATTTGGTGCTAACTGAACAGAAATGTATATGAAGTTGTATAGCATGAATCAGTCATATTCTGAACATGAAACTTTTCCGCTTTATGGCAGTCTGCATTTGTTTGGCTGTACTTTCTTCACCCTGATCTGTCTTATTTAGGCCAGCAGAACTGAAAAACCTCCGTAAACCCATACACCTTTTTCACACACCGTACATGATATTCAAAAGTCTCTACACTGAACAAGCCATTTCGATCTCGTTTAAGCTTGCTGCGAATGCCAACGCAATTTCAATAATTCACATATTTATAGTGGCTCCCCATTGCCCTTAACTACAACATTACTACCCAACTATATTTGTCAGAGAATCCAAAGCATTAAAATATTGTTCCTCCCTGTAAGACAGCCTGACGGAGATATATTTTGTTGGCCCGACTGCAGGACACAACAGCCCAGAGACGCCGTGCTAGCAATTTTGCAAGCCCTGGACAAACCTTTATGTATTGTTACAGTTCAGTAAAGTTTATATTTTTTATATAACAAATAGGATAGCACTCTGAATTTTGGAACATTTTATTTACAGAAGATGGTTAAGCAGCACTCCTGAAAACGTTGTACCCAAAGCCTAACCGCGGACTTGAGCAGGAAAATAGCAAATATGAGCTTCCATACTACAAAGATGGGTGGACCAGCTGAGTGTATAATTATGAGATACGCTGTCTAAAAAAAATTCTTTGTTAAATGTAATGAGTTTCTGTAGCTTAGCATGGAATTCTACAATTAAATATACATTTTTTTACATGTATAAAATATTTTATTACATTCAATTCAATTTGCAGTTTGTTTGCAAAACTTCTAGTAAGTGCCCCTGTATTTTGAGAAGTTACAATTCTTTAAACATGCATGCTCTAACGAATAGGTGGTTAAAAGGAAGTAATGCATGATAACCATAATAAAGTGATTTGATGTTATCGAAGTGTAAGGATGAAAGGCTTTCTTTAAATAGGAAAATCTCTTCATGGTTTTTATTCTTTAAAAACCTTGTTTGGCATGAAACATGTTTAATGGTATAAACAAACCAACAAGACCCACACAAAATGGCAGCTTCTATCAATCAATCGAAGTGGCATGACAAAGACATTTACTGACATTTTCTACAGTGTAATATAATATAGCAATGTGTAAACACACGCCGCAATTTATGAATCCTTAAAATGTTATTTGTTCGTTAGTACCCGACTATTGGCCTTCATTTAGCCATCATTGATAAACTAACCCCAACTATTGAAATTTAGGAACACTAATGAGGTGCTAACGTCAAAGAATCCAAGTAAAAAAAAAAAAAAAATGTACCTGACGGCATGTACTCCCACCAGCGGCTGGCACAGAGATCCACCACTTTAACTACCCGCAAGTATAAAGTCACTGCCTCCCTTAGTTTCCGGGACAGACACTCCATGCACATTATGCCCTGCATGGGCAAGTATCTGTGGAGAGATAAAATTATCCAATCAATTGGAGACTAAAGCAGCTATCAACACCAACTTTGACTACACTTTAACAATGAGAAAACTAATCACTGCTGGGAGCTCATCGAGTTCACCTTGCTTTCCTATGTTAATTATTAAAGTTATTCATAAAAATAGTTATAAATACATGTTTTTTTTCTGTCAAGCTACTTTGAACATAAAAACATGCAGCAATGCTTCCCCATTAAAATGTAGACATACCGTTGATACTTGTACAATTACATAGCACTACGCTTAACTCCTAAGTAACTTTTAACATGGAAAAATACTGCTGGCATACAACCGTATATTACAACAACTGAAATTAGTTGTTGTAATCAGTCTAGTCTAGTAGTCACCGCTGCCTTTAACACAGAAGTTAACCAAACTGAGTGATATTATGGAGCTGAACTGACCGAAATATGTGGCAGAGCACCTCATGTGAGAGCTCGTTGATGTAGTCTTTGGGTTCCTCATGCAAAAGAGAGTTGAACGTTCCTCCTCCCAAACTTTGAGTTCTGGTGACTTTCCTTCGTGAAGTCATCATGTCTGGGGACAGCGAGATTTCCTCCAGAGGAAGGTACTGGACTCACTTCCTCTGGCAAGATACTCTTGTTTCAAACATGAACACACAAACACTTCTCCTGTGCCCAGAAAAAAAGGTAAAAACAGGACATTATGGGTAATGTTTAGAATAATAAATATCAATTAACAATGCAATGCCATAAGCATCCCATATCATAAGGAAACATAAGCACATTCAGTTGTCACTAATAACGTTACAAAAGTTAGCCAAGATAAAGCCATCTAATAATAGACATCTACGTACACCGTTTGTAATACTTACACCGCGCTATTAAGAGCAATGTGGTGATTTTAAGACAAGTGGTTAAGAGGCATTACGTCCTAAATTAAGGAAGATTAGACTCGTTCAGTTGTGAGCAGCATGTGGAGAGATGCTATTGAAGCTGTTTCTGGTTGTTATAGTCACTGGCTACAGCTAACAATCAGCTGTTAGCACCCTTACCCTAACGTTACCTTTCATTAAAGTTTACACCTAAACCGCAGCAGCAGAATCTTTCGGGCAAATTACAAAAAGACAGATCCAGTTTATACGACTCTGTGGGGTTTCAGCTTGGCTGGTTATTACGACTTAAGGTGAGTTTAAAGGCAAGCGGCATAGACGCTCTCTCTTGTATCCGCGTTCAGTAGCTGTGTGAAGAGAGCGTTAGCGTTACAAAGTAAACAGGAAGTACGGGTTATTTTATTACAAAATAAAAGACACGACATGGTTTTGAATTTGCAAAACAAACGTCAAATATTGTTTGATAAAAGACGTGGAAGAACTAATTCTTTAGGGAATTTGATTTGTTATTAAATAAATGATAACAAAACTGTTATGGTTAAATGTGTAATTGACTTATGAATTGTACTTTTAAAACAACGTTTTAGGTCATTTTGTTCCTTTAAACGCAACCTATTTGTTTTCACCAATAAACTAGCATTACGGATTCAAGGAAACCACATTGATTGATTGTTATTGTAAAAATAAATAAAGTAATACAATTTCAGGAAAGTGCACTGAAAAAATTGTACATTAGAGAGCTGTGAATTAGACCGCTTACGTTCATACTTGATTAATATTTTATAATTGGTTTCATAGAAAACAGTGGGGGTTAAGGTGGTAAAGTGTCACCAACCAGCAGCCAACCATCTAAGAGGGAAAATTCTCATAACATTTGCTAATATTATTTAAAATTTGTCTAAATGTTAGCTCAGGATGTTTCCAAAGAACATTCTAATAACATTCTAAAAACGTTATCTAAACACTATTCTTAGAACATTCCTAGAATGTTTTTTGCGAGTGATGAAGGTTCTCATAATAGTGAAAGGAAATGTTCCCAGAGCATTACTAGAACGTTTTTTGTTATATTATTAGTTACACAGAAGTGGAGAGATTACCTTGAGAGAACGTTCCTAAAATGTAAAAAAAAAAAAAAAAAAAAAAGCTAAATAACGTTTATGCAACGTTGGATGCAACGTCCTCAGAACAGTCTTGTAACATAAATTTGTTAGCTCGGCAATAGGCTTATTGATGTTTGCATGTTGTCCCCATACTCAGAAACTCCCTTTCTAGGTTTCGCTCTCAGTACAGAAACACCATTTAAGTTAATCGAGGACTCCTCCTGAGTGAATTTCGCCCTGTCTTTCCCATAATGTGAGCTGGATATTGGCACCAGCCTGTGTTGGATTGTCTTGTATAATACGTTATATCCTTTAATGTTATTGAGCAGATTTTTGGAAATATTTATGTTTTTCCACTACTTCAGCATTAAACAGGGCTGATATGTGACTGAGGATTGGACAGGTTTTAGAGAGTAACATAAAAGTAAATGAGATCCTTCTGTCTGCATGGGACCAAATCAAGTCTCACACAAAATGTATTTACAGACTGTGAAACGTGATTGAAAAACGACTCATCCTGAGAACCCCATTCTTCGAGCTTATGTGAAGACTCCAGAATCCACAGCTCAAGTCAGTGATAATTAATCACACTATTAGAGCATCTGCAACCGAATATCTTGGAAATCAAACATCTGTCTGCATGTTCAGACGAAACTCCATTTTCCCCATTATGGACAACACATCCAAAAGGGCAGGCAAAATAAAACCCTTACTTCATGTGATGACCAATTGCAATTGGAAGCTGTGGTGGTCTGATGCAGAAAAGCTGAGGGTCTGCACCTGTGGGGTTTTAGCCTGATAGAGAGAAAATAAAATGGATGGGTTGAGACACATTATTCAGATTCCTCTGAGACAAACAATATGAACCACTAGATGAGATTCAGTCCCTCGCCATTCTCTTGGATAGGGCTTGAGGTTTAATATAAATGACACATGATAATGTGATTCAACACTTCAGGAAAGGCTTCACAGAATTTTGAGATGGATTTCTCAAAAATGTCCACAAGTTTTTGTTTCAAGTGAATAACATGAATAGCATGAAATAAATCACACAAACTAATCCCTCTTCCCACAAAATATTAAATATTTATATTTGAAAAAGACTTTCACTTCATCTTAACGTGCCTTTCATCCAGTTCTGCTCTCATCACTGCTGTACACTTTTGACATTTTTTTAATAACCATTATTCTCTTAGCAAAGATATTTAACTACACATGCACATCCCATTTATGAGGCATTAATATTCCTGAGTCCCTACATACAGATCTTTAATGAGGCATTGAAAAATCAATTTAACCAATGCAAATTGAATACAACAAGACTAGCTTTAAACTTTGAAATAAATATATTTACTACCCTAATTTTTTTTGCTGACCGATATTATTTTTTTTGCTGACTGATAATACTTTGCCTATGAAATCTATATGTGATCATGATCTAAATGTTTAAAATATGTATTGTAAAATTGTTTATAATGTTTAGATGTTTCAGAGTGCTTCATTCAAACTTTCAGTCCAGGGACTATTTGCATATCTTCCCATTGGACCCTATAAGCTCTGAAAAATGGGTGACTGAAAGCATGTTAAGTTGTCCAGTTATTGTGCAAATTGTGAAGCTGGGTTGACTGTTGGACTAAAGCTTTTACAGCAAAGTACACTTCAAGAAATAATGCATTGCAATGTTTTTTCAAGCTGTATTTAGTTTTTGTTCAAACTCAAATTGTACCTTAACTGGCAACTAATTCACTAATCCTAAACACCAGGGCACTTTGAGATAACTGTTTCAGTTTGAGATGTTTTATGTGTTCATTGTTTTTGCTGTTGTTATTTTCTACCTTATTTATGCACAAAACAATTGAAAAGGAAACAATAACCATTACCAACATTTTAGAATGTAGCTGTTCAGTTCAGATAAGCTGTTTATATTTTACTGTTCCCACATTAACAGACACATCATTGATCTAGCTTATCACATAAAATATCCATCTGTCAATCCATTCATCTATTCATCCACCCAACCATTTATCTGATCATCCATCCATCCATCCATCCATCCATCCATTCAAAGATCTTTCCATGCATCCAACAATAACTACATCCACTTATCCATTAATATCAACCAATTCATGTAGCCATCCATCAATCTTTCTATTTATCCATTCAACATTAACATCATCCATCCATCCATCCATCCATCCATCCATCCATTCAAAGATCTTTCCATGCATCCAACAATAACTACATCCACTTATCCATTAATATCAACCCAATTCATGTAGCCATCCATCAATCTTTCTATTTATCCATTCAACATTAACATCATCCATCCATCCATCCATCCATCCATCCATCCATCCATCCATCCATCCATCCATCCATCCATCCATCCATCCATCCATCCACCTATCCATCCATCCACACATTCATATTTCCATCCATCAATCTTTCCATTCATCCAACAATAACCCCATCAATCCATCCATCCATATATATCCAATACACTCTGCTTATGAGACTACAAAAGAATACAAAAATACATCTGAACATTTTTAAAGGTAAATCATACCTTATTTTTAAAAGATTCTATACAGTGGCTAGATGGTAACAAATAATTCCTCATCAGGCTTTGATATTACAAAATGTTTTACAACTGCATAAATTAACGCATACTGCACAGACCTTTACAATCAAAACATAGGATGTGCTTTGATTTGTAAATGCATAAAATTAAACAATATAATTGACATGCTATAATATGTTTTATATTCTCTTCTGTCAAAAGGCCATGTTAGATTGAGAGATGAAAGGTATCTTTCCATGAGGAGGACACAGCTGAAGCATACATCTCTGAAGTTAAGACACAAAGCATAGAGAAAGAGAGATGGAAAGAGATAGACACAAGAGAGCTAGCAGGAAGAGAGAGGAGGCTCAAAGCCCAAGGAGATGTCTTTTGCATAATGACATGTTACTTCTGGTTTTGCGCTTGCCTGGCCCAGGCCTCATAAGTGCTGCATCTGTTTACAAGCACACCACTTTAGCGAGAAGCGCCCATCTATTCAGCATTCATGAGAGATCTCTTAAGAGTCCCCAGCTGGAAAAAAATAAGACCAGGAAAACAACTAAAGCAAATAAAACCCTAATCCATGCTTGGAGCCAAAAATGGAACATTAAAATGTTTTAGTGCTGATAAAAATGTTCTGAATATGACATCTGCTTTTGGTTTTGTGTTGTTGCTTGAGTGGTCCGGTTTCTGTCACTTGAATCTCTAATATGCTTTGCTTTTTGTTGTTTGCCTAGAGTCTGAAGACTCAGATGTTCTCTAGACCAATTCTTGACAAGTGGCAGAGGAGAGAAAAGACAGGCGATGGATATAAAAAGAGGAATGTGGACAGCTGGAGGCTGGAGACCAGTGGTCCAGGAGTCACATTGTCATTTCAACATGCAATGACCAGTGGGAAGTGCTGATGTTTTGATGCACAGTGTGCATACTGTTTTATTCTGTACACTCTCAGTTATGGATGCATTTAAACATTTGATCCAGCTGACAAAGTTAAATACAAAATTCATTTTGAAAAGAGTATATGCTTACTGTTACATGTTGTGCATTATCTCCAGTTAAAATCACATTTTCACTTTTGACAAATAAACTGCTAATTCAAGTAATTTCCCAGCTTTTGGCAAAGGAGTGCCAAAACAAAATATAGAATCTGTCACTCAGAGATGTGATTCTTCCCCATTTAGAAGAGCCAGCTGATGCGACTCATGCATCTTCTCATATCCGTCCGACTAACTTGAGAAACGCTTTAGCATGAATAGTTAACTGGAAGCATTTATGAAGACCATGGCATGCTGGAGAGACTATGTTTTTAGTATTTGGTTGATGATGGAGGAAGAGTCCACTGAAAAGTAAGTCTGTGTTTCCCAATATGATCCAATCCATACAGTCTGAAAAATATCTGTTTGTGTAAGTCTGTGTGTTTGAAATAACAATAGTTATTTCTACCAGTTATAGTTAATAGATTGTGCCATGTAAACCTAATAATCATCCAATAATCATCCGAAATTATCCTTATTCAGAAAAATGTATAAGATACATTTTGTATTGGACAAGAACTAATCAAAACCCCATTGTGAAGTGAAGTGTTCAGTTGGCCAGATGTGGAGTGACTCATACCAGGAATTTGTGCTCTGCGTTTAGCCCATCCCAGGGTACACACATAGCAGTGAACAAACACACCATGAACACACACCAGGAGCAGTGGCCAGCCAAGGCTGCCGACCTCCAGGGAGCAGTCAGAAAACTAGTGCCTTGCTCAAGGGCACCACAGTTGTGTTGGTTGAAAATGGGAGAGCAAGTGTGTCATCACTCACATCATTATCAACTTCAGGGAATTTGGGGATCGAACCGGCAACCTTCCGATCACAAGACATTCTCCTTATTCACTAGACCACAACTGCCCATAAACTGGCCAAACGCCCATTTGTAACACATGGGGAAAAAATACTATAGTACTAAGCACTAGCAAATACCTTAAGGTATATAAGATTTTCAATATACCCTTATGATATATAAAGTAAGATAATAAAAGTTAAAAAAGTTTCCAATTCCATATTACATGTAGATACATATTACAACAGAAGGCAGGGGTTCACTCACCCTAGCTAAGGGGTGGACAAAGTCATTACTGGAGGGAAGCAGCCCTGAACAGTTTACAGTTACAAATTTAACTGGACACATCTGATTTCACAAATGAAAGTCATCTTGATTCGTTTGAAGCTACTTGTGTGTCCCTTGAAACAGATAAAACAAAAACAGGCTGAGGCCCTCCAATGACTTTACCCACCCCTGCCCTAGATAGTCAATGAAAGGCTTTCAAACGTTTCTCATGGCTGTGAAGTGATCGCTGGATGTGGTGTACTTTACAATTCTGAGGCTTGTATATCGCAGTCCCTATTGTAAAAGCTTTTTGAACTGTTTCAATGTTCGTGTTAAAACATATAACTTGATTGTCTTGCTAGATTATCCACTAAGGGTGGACCTTCACTATTCAGAAAATGGTAAATTCTTGATTGCAGAATATGCTGTGAGTTGCAGTTCATGACAAAAATAGAACTTTAGTAAATATACGTGATTTTACATATCTTGTCCAATTGACTAAAATACAAATTATGACACATTTGAACTAAATAATCGGCACAGTAGAGTAGCGACAACAGTAAAGTTTGAATTCCCTCTATTTTTGAACAATTAAAAAGTGTGATTTGACAGACCAGGAGATGATGCAGCTTACCTCATAACGTTTTCTATAATTATATTATATTACTAGCTGATTACTTATGAATCATTTAATCTTTAAATTTGCATTGACGGGTGTCTAAACACATTGTTACCTCAAGCAAATCTATATTTACATGTATAGGAGGTAAAATAACACCATGAGCAAAACTTCGTGACTCACATTCATCAGTTTGCTTTATTTCTTGAGATGAGATTACCATTTTATGAGTTTCTCTGACAGTTATGAGTTTAGCTTGATTCATTACAACAACGAAACAACACAATTGCACACGCACAAACAGAAAACAAACTGATGAGGTAGCCTGAATCCAACCCTGATGTAGTTGTTTCACCAAAGGAAAGATGGAGTGTTACCCAGGATGCAGACATTAGCTTTGAGGGCTCAGGCTTGAAAGACAAATGAGTAATTTTTCAGAATGATGGAGGAGACAGAAAAAAAACAGAGCTAGAGGGAATAGTGTGGCTAAGCTTATCAAATGTTACAGTGGAAACAAAACTACACTTTGGACACATTCTGTTTGTTGTTCATTTACTATAAGTTCATCAAGGAATTAAACTGCTTGGTGTTGACACAATTTTTCCCTTCAATCCCATTAAGTAGGTTTTATGAATTGATAACATGATAAAACACAGAGAGAAATAGCAAACTTTATATCTTTAAATGTAAATTGACATAAATATGATTTTAGAGTTTACCCTAAAAATCATCAGGATACTTCTATGCCCCCTGTTTCTGTTACACATTAAATGTTCCTAATGTATTCTTTTAATGTGTAATTTCAAGAATACAAATTTTATTTGATCACGCTTCAGGATACACCATTTTTAATTTTAAAATGTAGCTAACATAACCTGACAATTCCCAAAAAAAGACATCTTGGGATGTTCCAAGGCTCACAATGTTTATTACAATTTATAATACTTTAATTAAACATTTGTTTGCCGTAGACCCCAAAATAAAATAAAAAATTGCTATTACTTTCAGAAGACTGCTACTTCATAATTTATTTACCTAGACAGAAACCTAGTCCTCTAGATAAGTCCAGTGCAGGGTAACACCATGTTATGGATTTAAATGGAAAAATGGATCTGGCAGAGACAAATCAAGCCTCTTGGTGGCAGCCACGCACAACCCATTCTTGCATGGTTGTACAGAACCTTTGGACGGTGCCATATTTGTCATAAAATCAGACAGGGGAGGGGAAGGAACAGCTTTACTGGGCATCCATAATACATGGTTCTGTAATGTATGGATTTCTCGTGCCATTACAGTTTCATTCCTCTGAGATTTTACCAGCAACGCAAGATTGACCATATAAACTTTATACACTGCACAAAGGAAGTCAAGGAGATTCACTGAGATTTGATGGACACATTTTCAGTTATCAGGAGCTCAAACACATGATCAATATGCTTAATTCTAAGTCGCTGCAGCATTCAAATTTAGTCTCCAGAATGTATAAATGTGATTCTACATCCCTTTCTGTTCCTCCCAATTGCAATGAAAATTCACAATGCTCTTTTTGAAGTATTTTGCATAATTAAGCTTTTTGATTTTCATATTTTATAGTCTACATCATTCCTAGCTTTCATTCATTCTCTATGCATTTTTTCATCTCTTCTGAAATTCAGCAGATTTGCACATGTTTTCAGAGGAGAGAGGTGCTTATCTTACAATGGGGCTTAGAAGAAATGTGTCTGGAAAGATTTCTGCATATTCTATTTCGTTTTCATCCTTTTCAAGCTGATTCTTACCTTTACATCTACCTTCTGGGTCATGTTCGATATCTTTTCCACTACAGCTGCCACATTTCCCTGGTTATAACCTGTATTTTTTTTAAAGGGTAGCTTTTATGAGAAGTTTCATGTACTCAACTTTTATCGTCAATATGTGAACCCCTCATACAGTAAGTAACAAAGAAAGGCGACTATAAAAATTATTATCTTCCCAGCCTACCTACCTCATGATTTGTTTATAAAAAAAACTAATTATGAGAGTAAAAGGAAGGAAATGGAAGTTGATACAAAATTACATTTGCTCTTGAAAGCACGTCTATATTTCTATTTCTATAACACTTTACAATAAGCTTCAATTCATTATCATTAGTTATTGCATAAACTATCAATTAATTCATGATGAGTTATTAAAGATGCATTAATGAGTTAACACATGTATTAATCATGAAGTCATTAAACCCATACATGAGTCATAAATCGATTAATACGTCAGATGCCATAATGCCTTTGAGGTAAGCTAATACTTAAAAAATGAAAATTTTAATTTATTTTCATTTCACAATATTATTTGCCCTCTAAAGTTGTCAGAGATTAACTAGTGTCCTCTGATGTCAATCAATCAAGATCTACATCACCTTAATTCTTGCAATCTCATCGGGTGATTATCCATAGCTGTCATCTTGGATTCCTTATAAAATAATTACACCTAACTTCTCATCACTCACCATCCATCAATACTAGTCTTCCCAGAGTTTTGTTGCCCCGGTGTTTCCTGTTGCACTCTGGACTCTCCTGCTTGTTTCTGTAACCTACTGAACCATACATTAAACTTTTTAATTATAAAAAAAAAACATTAAAAGTTTCCAAATATCATTTTTTAACTATGTTACAAAAAGGCTGACAAAAGAAGATTGTGTGAAGGAACTACAATCTCCCAGAGACATACCCCCTTGTCTCCTCATTAGCCTGCTATGGACCAACGCCACTTATCTTGGAAACAATGCTTGGGCCTGTGGTCAACCCAATGGTTGCCAGAATATGTTGCGGCCAGGGAACAGATGGCCTCTGTGGCCCAGTTGAAAGCAAGTGGCAGAAAGGAGAAAACAATGGATTGAGTCTTGTGGGATTTAACTCGCATGGTTTTCACATTGTGATGACTCGCTTTGCGACCACAACACATGATTACTGCTGAAGTGGAATGTTTTTCTATTTGGTACTGAACTGACATTGAATTCGAAGTTTTCGAATGATGGTGACAAACAAAAAGATATATATATATATATATATATATATATATATATATATATATATATATATATATATAACCAAATTCGATTTGTAGATTATTCTTTTTTTATGTTTTTTAAGTAACAATTATGTAAACATAGACATGAACAAGGACAAAAGTTTAGTATTTAATATAAATGACAAACAATTGAACATTGTGTAAAAAGTGTTTGATTTATTATTACAGACTTGAAAGAACAGCATTTCTTGTTCAAAAGTTTTTTGCTGCTTTATCATTTTCACAGTTTTGTCTTGTTTTGATACTTTAGAAACTGTTCAACTTTTAATGGCAGCCAGAAAGATCGGAAAACCTGTTATCGCCTTCACTCTTGAACCCTACAATTGTGCCTGTAAGAGGTGTAACTTTTTCTTAGTTTTTCCTTTTCTTTTGCTTTGGTCACACTAAAAATGACATTGGCTCCGATGACATATCTTAAAAGTTCCAAATAATTTCTGTTATCTAAGGTAAAGTGATACTGTAATAACCCTGTTCACAGATTCTTCTCCAGTGAACACTAAAGCTTGTTTTACATTTACATTTAAGCATTCAGCTTTTGTCCAAAACGACTTACAGTAGGGGAGAGACAATATGCAGTTTTATATGAAAACTTCTTGAATCAATAGACGTGCAATATTATGTAAGTCTATGTGCAATTTGCATACATGTAAAATAAAGCCTTGTTAATGAGCAAATTACTGCAAAAACCTATGCATTAGATCTGATGCTCTTAAAGGTGTTCAACCTACCCATTTGCACTTTTAATTGCTAATTTGTTTTTATTTCAAGATAGTTTTCAGAGTATATTTCACACATACAGTATAATATATATAAAAGTGAAGTGAAAGTGACCAGTTGAAGTGACCAAGTGAACTTGGCTAGATATGGAGTGACACATACCTGGAATTTGTGTTCTGCATATAATCCATCTCAGTGAACACACACTAGGAGCAGTCGGCAGCCATGGGTGTGGCGCTTAGGGAGCAGTCAGGAAACAGCCGTGGTTGTTGAAGATGGGAGAGCAAGTGTTAAACTTGATTGATCTGGGGATCGAATAGGCTTATTCACAACTGCCAATATCTTGAACATTTCCTGATACTAATTTGAAACTAATTCAATAATCTTCAGATTTTTAGCATCCCATTTTTTCAAACCATTCTGTGATGCATCTTGAGGCCTCTGCTGTAAAGATCAGCCGTCTGGCAAATACAGCCATGAAAACCTTTTAAACTACTGGCCAGTGTTTCAGTTTTATTGTCTTACCTCAGGGCATACTAACATTTACTATTTAAAGCAGCCATAATATTTATCTACCTCCAGTGACAATGGGAGTAAAAACATGCTTAATGTACTGTCATTATTTACAAAGCTAAAACTGCTGCTTACAATTGTTTTCTTTCACTGCGTCGTATGAAATTGTTTGCCATAGAGGAGTAATTGTTGAAAATACATCCTGATGAAGAAAGCAGACATTCAACATGAAACCAATCAAAGAATAATTACATGTCTGGATAGAACTATTTATGGAAAAACAATGTGGAGGGCAACCAGTGCAGCAGGGGACGAGCAAGGTGATGAAGGCTGGGCTCTGGTCAGAGGGTGCAACTGGTATTCGCCATCAGTCCTCTTCTCGGCCTGGTTCTGCTATCCTCCTCTTTGTTGAACCCTACTGGCTGTTCTCATTGATCTCTGGTGCAGTTTCCCTCACTGGAGCTCGTTGTGGGGCCAAGGTGGAACTGCCTAACTTTCCTTCATTGCGAGCTCTTTATTTTCCCTCTATAGAGCTGCAGAGGGTGTCGTTGACGAGAGCCAACTGCACCTAGTAGCTTGCTTAATGATCACCCATCAAAACATGTACAATGCTTGAAAAATAGTAAATAGAATGAATCCTCAGACAAAAAAGAAACACTCTTTAAGAATTACATCTGACTTCAAAACAAGCTAACCTGCTGTATCTCTACTGTACGAAAAATGTGTTTTCAGTTGTACTCAACAGAGATTTGAGAGATTGCAAAACAGTCCAGTTCCTATCTGGGAGAGATGGAAAAAAACAGGTACAAGCAAGGATTGACCCTATTGAGCTATGTACGGTAGAGAGACAAAGCGAGAGAGAATAGACTGTGACTGAAGTTGTTTTACTCCTCTACTGTGACTGCACTGAGCTCTAGATGTGAGTGACAAGGCCTTGCAACCAGCTAGAATGCCTGTGAATCGACATGCCACTCACACACGATAACACCCAATAACCCGCTCCATTGTTATCTCCCCTTTAATTCCCAACTTTCCGTCTGAGGCTATTCAGTGGCTCTCCGTAATCCTTGTGTCTTATTTTCTTTTTTCCGACAAGCCTGTGTCCATTTCCATTTGCTCACTTGTCAAGTTTGCGACCAGGAGGTCAAAACCCTTCTTGAGGCCAGCGGGGATCAAAACCTACCGAAATGTGTATGACCTCCAGATAAGCCTTAGCATCAGGTCTACTGTCACCATTTCCACCTATTACAATTACTAGTCAAAAGCGGCAGCTGAAGTTACCTGTTCTAAAGATTTTGATTTTAATGAAAATCTTCAATTATAAATTTGATCAGTTTTTTAACGGTGGGAGGAAATCTACCCAATGCAAGCACAAGGACAACTTTCATGTTACTTTTGTTTACATGTGTTATGCTGTTTTTATCAGAAAAAAAGAGTAAAAAAGAGTATTTTTTCACATGGTAGTGATGGTCTTTGCATACAGGTTTTCAAATTAGTGTGAAAGGGAGAGAGCTTGTAAATGCTATCTTTATGAAAGGTTTCACGCACTGAGAAATAAGCATTGCACTTCCTGTATATGATTGATATGTAACGTGTGAACATGTTTCTCTTCTTTCACACACTGTTTCTAAAGCTAGAAATAGCCTTGAAGCAAGAATATAGGAATAGAAGGAAAAACATGTCAAAAGAAGCATCCGGTGTGTTTTAATGTTTGCTTTAGAGTAGTATAAAACATTTCATTAATGTCCAACTGCCTAAAAATTACATTGTGCCTTTTTTACCACCTTAGTCAAGCAAACGCTAAGCCCCAGCAAAACACTATTTGCATTTTGTAACTGTTGCCGAGTCAGAAAAGATACATTTAAGACAAATCAGAGCTAGCACACCAAATAGTTAGCAGCTGTGGCCTGCTGGATTAGGAGACTGACTGAAGATCTGAAGGCCCCTGGTTTGATCCTGAGATCTCCAAAAGTTTATTGTGCTGTGAGTGATGAAATGCTTGCTCTCCAATCTATAACTACGATAACTATGTTGCCCATCAAAATGGTACCATTTTCCCGAACACTGCAGCAGATTCTTGAGTCTCCTCTCTAGGCTCAATGCCCCCGAGCTGGCTTATATTCAGCTGGGGCATACACAAGCTCAGTCCAAATACCTCTGTGCCACACTTTAAAACATAACAAGTACACAGAAATCTAACAATTATTGTTTAACAGATTACACAAAAATATTTTAGTGATTTTTAAAAATGTTTTAATGTTTAAACTATATTCACAGTTCCCTTAAATTATCTCAATTTTATCTCATAAATATTGTTATTACTCAAATTAGAATTGGAGTAATTCATTAAAAATTTTCAATATTGTTTAACTCATATGATATGCAAAAATAGTCTACATTTTTACTAAATGTCTACTCAAAATGTACGACATACACTCAACAAATAAATTCCAAACTAGCAAGTTATCACCAAAGTAACTTTATTCACAATTTCATTCTGAAGCTGAGGAGCAATGTCTTACTTCCAGATGAGAGAGTGCCTTTTAAAATTATCTCTCTATGGCAAACGAGCCTTAACTGAGTGTCGTTTGGCTGAGTGAGAGCGATGAGCCCAAAAAGAAAATAACCTTGCTTGATATAAGTAGATAAAACACGTTCTCGAACGTAACAAATAACAAAAGAAGGATTGTGAAAAAACACACACAATAATTCTACCTGAACCTTGAAAATGATTTTGAGATGATCTAACAACCACACACTTGAACCTATCAATAAATAAAAACAGTTAGGATCATGAGAACACACTGACATTATGTTGTTTAGCATTGTTGTTTCATGCTAACACAATGCACATGCATACACAATTCGACAGCGTAAATTATAGACTGTGTAATTAGTATATAGTCTGCGGAAATAAGTGTAGACACAGTACTAACATTCACTACTGATGAACAGCGACAACAACTACCAACAGAAACTGAGAAACAGGGATAAAGTTAAGTTTTTGGCACCCGCCAGAGCATGCAGACTCGTGGAACTAACCCTCAGTATCCAAGGAAACCTTGCAAAATTAAATCAAGATGGCTGACTCAGCTTTTCTGAGCGATATATGATACCCGCCCACCAGAACGGCACGATGCCAATAACGTCTAAAAAGTTTTAAAACTTTTTAAGCGTTCCAGACAAATTTGCTACAAAACATTCAGCCTTATTCACTTGAAGTGGCATAAATATCAATAGGGCTCAAAATGTTTTAGTTCAGTCAACTGCATTAAGACATTTGATTGTTATGAACTTATTAGTTATGAACTAGTACAGCTGTTTGGGATTACATTGCAGGTAAGTGCTCTAATATACCTGAGTACTCCAGCCCACAGAAAATACCCAGGCTGTGACTGTATCAGAAAGAATATTTTTGATGTTAGCCACTCTAGCAATTGAATTTTGTTATATTTTTGTGTATAATGTACATTCATGTTATTATTTGTCATTACATTAATTTCTGTTTACATCTTGAGTTACCCCTCAAACACAATTGCTCAACATGCAAGCTAGCGATCGTGAAAGTGACTAGTTAGCCAGATCGAAATTTTTACTCTGCAGTTAACCCCTTCTAGCACAAACAAAGCAGTAAAGTAACACTTGGAGCTGTGGACAGCTGTAGCTGTTAAGAGTTGACATGGTTTGATTTCCATAAATGGAACCGTCTACTAATATTTTAAATAACATTTTCTTCTTTTGTGTTTGAGTATGGCCACATTTCACTGTGGAGGTCACATACTCACATACATACTCACAGGTTCATTAATATGTAAAATTGCTAAAGATTTCAGAGTGAGTATTAATGCGCTAATGGCTAGCTAAAATATGAATTAGTTTAAAATTTTTTAATTGGACCTATTATAATTGGATTAAAAAACATCTTTGTCATCAAAGTTATTGCTTTGAAATTACACTTGGATTTATTATCCAATTACTAATAATGTAGAAAGTTCATAAATAAAACATTTGTGTAAACAAAAAGAAGTAAGATCTCAAAAATGTTTTGGTTAGGTGTCTTTAGGTTCTTGTCATAAATGTCATCTAAACTACACCATATGGTTTCAGGAAACAAGTTTTAAAATGCACCGTCTGTCACAAGATGTGAATAAAAACACAAAACAATGTGTGATAATAAACACAAAAGAAAAGCGTGTGTTATTTAAAATAATTTCAGCTGAGTTTTTACCCTCTGTTTAACTTTCAACTTTGTGCTGAAATTTAGTCAGGAAATGAGATGATGGAGAGTACTTACCAACACAAGTTTAGACACCAAAACACAATAAACCCCAGAGGAAAAACAGGCCATTATTCTTACTTCTAGTTGTTCATGACCCTGCTTCAAAATTCAATTATTAATACAATCCATTAAATCTGCTGTAAAATTAAGAGCAACACAGTGAACAGGGAACTCCATAATGAGTGAAAGCAGTATTAAATTGAGACAAATACCAGGCAAATGAAAAATACTGATTGCTATTCATTGACTCAAACTAAACACAGATTTCAATAGAAATCGCTAGAAGATCCAGAAGAAATTGGGGGCAGTAAATGTCAAGTTCTAATTCATTTATTTTATTGTAACAGTTGCTTTTGAATATGCAAATACTCAAACTACCTCACAAGGTAAATATATTCAGTCTCTCAAGGCTTCAAGTGCATATTATTTACATGTTCAGTGATCTAGCATAATTACTATTAAGAAAAGCGTATGAATTTTGATATTACAAAGAATAATCCCCCCCCTCCAATAGATCAATATATCAAACCAGCATCTCTCAGTTTTGACCTTGTTTCTGTTACAGGTAGAAAAGAGAAATCAGACTCGCCCAATTTTCTCTGAAAGCAAACATTTATCAGCCCAAATTGCAACTATAGAAATAAAGATAAATGGCAGCATTTCATATTTAAATTCAGTCTTCTTTGTTAGCAGGGATGGCTAAGGTTGTTGCATTATTAAAACTGAAAGATTATATGTTCATAAAAAGAATGAAAATGTGGCTATTGTACTGAAATTAACTCAAATGAGCTTCCTTTAAAGACAGTGATAGGCAGCTGCAGGCGAATTAAAAACTTTCTAGCAATTCAAATACAAAGTTTTCACAAAGGTTAATAAAGGTTATTTTAATCATTAGAGAAATGCTATAACCCTTTTCTTAAATACTATGAAAAATAGTAATGGTCATTTAGCTAACGAAATATGCTGTTCAAGGAAAACTGTAGACTTTTAATATAAGTTTATTGTTCATTCATCTTCATGTCGGCTTTCTTCCCTTTCGGGGTCGCCACAGCGGAATGAACCGCCAACTCTCTGGCATATGTTTTACGCAGCGTATGCCCTTCCAGCCGCAACCCATCGCTGGGAAATAAGTTTATTGTAATATAATTTATTGTAATGAGTTGAACTGTGTAGAAATGACCTGATATAAACTTTATTATGTTTAAAAATAAATAAATACATTAAAAAATCTGACCAAAATCTGGTCCACGCAGGCCTTGACTGAGATTTATTTTAATATCTGTCTCATGTCCTGCTCAGACCATTTTGCCCACAGACTGTAACCTAAAGCCGGCAGAAGCTAGAAATATGCCAAATTTTGCCAAATGTCCACCAACTTAGATTATAAAGATGTCACACTTAGTTAGGCAACTTGACCTTTGTTGATTTGGATAGACATTTTGGTCAGAAGAGAATTGATTTTCCACAAAGCCTTGGTATTTAGAAGAGGACATCAATTACATAAAACGTTTTCGAACACCTCTCCAGTGAGACCAAACAATCTATGAATGTCTGATAATAACTAATCAGTACACAATTGCTTATTCTCATGGATTAATTGAACCATTCATCTGAATTATTGAAATGAATACTTGCACACAAATTCATCATTCCACAACTGCGACCCAGAAAGGATTTGATTTCATTTAGTCAGATTAGATGCAACTAGACAGTAGGTTGAAATGAAGGGTTAAGGTGATTAGCAGAGATAATCTTGGTTTGAGTGGGAGTGAAGGAGATGGAGTGAAAGGTTGCATTAGCTTGTGTTTGCATATGAATACTCTCCAGTCCCATCGCATGAGCTGATCACACTGTTTTCTCATTCTCAGTTTCTTCCAGAAGTGCAGAGTAAATGCTAGGGCTTTTTTTTTTTTAACTGTCCTGTCCTACTTTTATTGATTAATTATTTCTTTCACATTCATCACAATAATTATATTAATCAATCATATAATCATACATTAGGACAGGATGGTGTTAATAGAAAAAGGGGAGAAAGAGAAGGTGAGAGCTAATTGTGGGGGAAAGAGTCAGGATTGAGTTGAAAAAATAAGAAAAATAATTAAATAAATAAATAAGATTAGATACCTACCTTAACACATCCAAGCAGTTTGCACAGTTTACACCTATCTACACATATGCATACAAATATAAATATACATACATACACGCAGTTAATGATCTATGCAAACAAAGAAAAATAATAAGAAGAAATAATACATTTTATCTATCTATCTATATATCTATCTATCTATCTATCTATCTATCTATCTATCTATCTATCTATCTATCTATCTATATATATATATATATATATATATATATATATATATATTATGGCAGGGTGAAGAATTACAGAACCAGGTTGGTGATGAAAGATCCCCAGAGGGCGGTTTTATTGACAAATTAAGAGAAATAATACTGGTGAAGAGTGTCCCTGGTGGTGCTTCCGGGGCGCTGTGCTCTGTGCTCAGTGCTTCCTCTTCTATAGGTAGAGGGTGGCAGGGTGACGTCACAACACAAAGAGGGTTAGGCTGTTCCTTTATACGCTGCTGTCTGAGAGAGAAGCGAGAACAAGCGGTTAGCGTCTGGTTACATCCAAGTAGCTCCTCCATACTGGTGTGCCTCCCGGCGGCTTTTTCAGATGGCTGTTGATTGCCTGCAGCTGTGAAGGAACGACCAGTGATTAGGATGTGCAGGTGTTTTGCTTTCGGAGGCCCTGCCACACTCCCCCCCCTAAGCGTTGTCCTGGTCCTGAAATTAACGTTAAACACACCTACTAGGGAACATAAGGGTGGGCGGGGAGTGTGCCCTGACAGACCTGCGTAAGCTGACCACATCCTAGAAAGTCCATCGGCATTAGAGTTGGCCGTCCCAGCCCAATGTTCTACCTTGAAGTTGAAGTCCTGGAGTGCTAGGAACCACCGCGTCACCCTGGCGTTTGTGTCCTTAGCACGTGCCATCCACTGTAATGGAGCGTGGTCAGTCATCAAGGTGAAGCGGCGTCCCAGTAGGTAGTACCGCAGCTCCAGGATTGCCCACTTTATGGCCAGGGCTTCCTTCTCCACCGCCGCATACCTTGTTTCCGCTGGGGTCAGCTTACGACTGATGTATGTCACGGGATGTTCTTCACCTTCTTTGACCTGGGAGAGGACCGCTCCCAGGCCTGTGTCCGATGCGTCTGTTTGCAGCAGGAAGGGGCAGTTGAAGTCAGGCGCTCTTAAAATTGGTTCGCTGGTTAATGCAGACTTTATCCGCTGGAGGGTCTCATCTAACTCTGCAGTCCACACTATCTTCTCCGGCTGCCCCTTTCTGGTTAGGTCTGTGAGGGGGGATGCTAAGGTGGAGAAGTTAGGGATAAAACATCGATAATAGCCCGCCAACCCCAAAAAAAGCTCGCACTTGTGTCTTTGTAGCGGGACGTGGCGTGGTTAAGATCGCATCGACTTTCTTCTGCTGCGGTTGGATAAGCCCTCTTCCTACCCGAAACCCCAGGTACTGGGCCTCGGCAAGTGCGAGATGGCATTTCCGGGGGTTGGCGGTTAGTCCAGCCCGGCGTAGCTCCATCAATACCCTCCGGAGCCGCTCGAGGTGATCTTGCCAGGTCTCAGAGTGGATTACAACATCGTCCAAGTACGCAGCCGCATAAGCCTGGTGTGGGCGGAGTAATACATCCATCATTCTTTGAAACGTTGCTGGTGCCCCGTGCAGGCCGAAAGGAAGGGTCCGGTATTGCCAGTGACCAGATGGAGTGGAGAAGGCGTTTTTTTCATTAGCTGATTTTGTTAGAGGTACTTGCCAATAACCTTTAGTGAGGTCAAGCGTAGTTATAAATCGTGCCCTCCCCAGCCGTTCTAGCAGTTCATCCACACGGGGCATTGGATACCCGTCGAACTCTGAGACCTCATTTAGTCGGCGGAAGTCGTTACAAAACCAGAGGGTGCCGTCCGGTTTCGGGACCATGACAATTGGGCTGGACCAAGAGCTGCGAGAGGGTTCGATTATCCCTAATCCCGCTGATTTCGTCCTCGATGGCTTGCCTCCGAGCCTCTGGGACCAGATAGGGCTGTTGCCTTACGATGACCCCTGGTGGTGTTCGGATATCGTGCATGATGACATTTGTCTGCCCGGGAAAGGCCGAAAATACATTGGAGAACTGACTGACCAGATGGTTTAACTCAGTCTTCTGGGCGGCTGACAGATGTTCACCCATGTCAATTATCACAGGGTCAGAAACGGCGAGAGCGGTCCCTACCCACTTCTTGAGGAGATTGATATGATACAATTGTTCCTCTTGTCGACGGCCGGGCTGGCGTAACCGGTAATTTACTGTTCCGACTCGTTCCACAATCGTATACGGTCCTTGCCAGCTGGCGAGAAACTTACAGGCGGAGGTGGGTATCAGCACCATTACACGATCCCCTGGTTGAAACTCCCGTGGTTGGGCCGTCCGGTTGTAGATCCGCTGTTGGGACTGTTGTGCTTTCGTTAGATGTTCCCGTACTAATGGCATGATCCTCTTGCGCATCTCTCTCACATGTTCCACTGCTGAGTGGAGTGGAGTCGGCTGCTGCTGTTCCCAGGCTTCCCGAGCAACGTCTAAAAGCCCTCTGGGCTGACGACCAAACAGTAACTCGAAGGGCGTAAATCCTGTGGAGGCTTGGGGAATTTCGCGGATGCCAAACAGGACATACAGAAGCATAAGGTCCCAGTCCTTTCGATCTTCCGCCGCCACACGTTTAAGCATTTGTTTCAGGGTTTGATTGAATTGCTCCACTAATCCGTCGGTTTGTGGGTGATACACCGTAGTCCTGAGTTGCTTGACCTGCAGCAGCCGGCAGAGGTCAGCCATGAGCCGTGACATGAAAGGCATCCCTTGGTCAGTCAGTATCTCGGCCGGAATTCCCACTCGTGTACACAGCATGAAAAGCTCTTTAGCAATGTTTTTAGCTGTTGCTGTCCGTAGTGGCACCACTTCTGGGTATCGAGTGGCATAGTCGACGATGACCAGAATGTGTTCATGTCCTCAGGCAGACTTTGGCAACGGCCCCACCAGATCCATTCCGATTTGCTCAAAGGGCACCTTGATTATGGGAAGTGGAATGAGGGGACTAGGGGGAGGTGTGTGTGGTGCGGTTCGCTGGCACGTAGGGCAAGCTTGGCAGAATAATCTGACTTCTCCGTCGAGTCCGGGCCAGTGAAAGCGATCTCTAATCCGGTGAATCGTATTCGTGACTCCCAAATGGCCAGCCATAGGATGAGCGTGGGCTAGTTCCATGATTAGCCCCCTCCCGCAACCTGCTGAAATACATCAAGAAAAACATCAGTGGTTTGGGAAGGGGACTCACCGTCTTTCCCGCTGTCCGATGCTAGCAGGGCGGGCTGGCGACGTCTTCTTTCCGGCCGGCGCTCACAGCGGCTCCCGGTCCGACTGGTAGCAGCACAGAGAAGGTGTTCAAATCCCGGCCAATCTCTCCCGAGGAGCACTAGGACGGGCAGTTCTTTTACTATCCCAACCTCTACTGACCATGTTCCCGGAGCGGCGGAAATTGAGACTCGTCGTGCCGGGACGAACTGAGTGTCCCCATGAACACAGGTAATGGGGAGCTGGGACTTAGAGTCTTTCCGTGGTGGGAGGATGGCCGCTTGCACTAGACTTAAAGAGCTCCCAGAGTCCAGCAAAGCCAGAGCCACCCGTCCATTTATCTTCACCTCCGCTCGAGGAGCTTCCCAGGGAGGCTCTCGATGGACAGTACAGCCAGCCAGCCAAGCTTGGGGAGGAGGAGCAGGGTCTTCGGTCGGCATCGGCTCATCGACAGGGCCGGGAGCCGCAGGCCTGTGTACTGGTCGAGAGGTACCCTCCGGCATACGTCGCTCAAATCCCCCTCTCTGGGTGAACGACCCCGCTCGTTCTCCAGGATCTCTGTGTAACACCCCCTCTGCCAATTCAATAGCCTCGATAAGGTCCTGTATTGATGTGGGGTGCGTCATCCTGACCGCTCGCCTTGTAGATGGTGGGAGAGCCCGAAGTAATCGGTCAACGGTGATTCGTTCCACTACCTGACTGGCGGTGGGCGTCCCTTCTAATAACCAGTGTCGAGCGAGGTGGGACAGTTCAGTGGCTTGGGCCCGTGCGGGGCGACGTGGTTTGTACTCCCATTCATGAAAAAGTTGGGCAGCAGAAATGGGAGATAGACCCAGAGCCCCCAGAATTTCTTTCTTAATATTATCATAATCCTCCGCTGACTCAAGTGTCAAAGAAAAATATACTTGTTGGGCTTCCCCGGTAAGCAAAGGACCCAGCAGTTTGGCCCACTCACTTCTGTTCCAGTCCTCATGGATTGCTGTGGTCTCAAACATTCTGATGTATAGTTCGATGTCATCTTGACTGGTGAGTTTGGGGAGAAGTTGGTTCACTTTAACTCTTGGGTCAGGTAGCTGAACATTTTGAGCGGCAGACCCCCAGTCTCCGTAAGGGGAATGGTTTCTTTATGAATAAAGAAAAAATTTATTAGGCACCTCAACACCAGTGGTTGTAATTCTTCACGCCTTCACGCCTGCATTCTCCACCAATGTGGTGGGGTGAAGAATTACAGAACCAGGTTGGTGATGAAAGATCCCCGGAGGGCGGTTTTATTGACAAATTAAGAGAAATAATACTGGTGAAGAGTGTCCCTGGTGGTGCTTCCGGGGTGACGCTGATGAGCGCTTGGAGGCCCTGCCACAATATATATATATATTCACAGGTGATCGATCACACTGGGAGAGTGGACATAATCATGCGTGACACATTTGATCTGATCTCGACGGAAGAAACACAGATGGATTAGTGGAAGTAATTGAGTGTTACAGGACAGGAGACTGTTGGACTTTAAGGGGCCCAATGCATGTTCAAAATGACCAAGAGACAGATTGCCAACTGATCGAATTTAATTGACTTCAGCAGAGGAAAATCAACAGCAGTTTTCAGCGCACTGGAGAAACTCTAAACAGCTTCTGAGTCCGTTTTCCAAAACCCTAGCTCTTTATCTCCTCTCAAGCCGTTTCTGGGGAAACGAAACCAGGTGTTATTTTTCGTCTCCGTGACTGGTACAAGGCGGCTCCTCTGACGTAGGATGGTCAGCTCCCTGCCTGGTACAGGATGCCTCCTGTGCTCCTCTTCTTATCTGCTCAAAAACAGGATGTGCCATGGCCTTCAGACACACAAAAAGGCTCACAAACCTTCATGAATCTCTTATTATTTAACTCTTCAGTTTTTCTTAATCAGAATTTAGAAGGTAAAAAGTTGGTTAACAAAATAAGTACTTTTAAATATATAAAAGGTAAAATATAAATCCCACAAGACCTAAACCTCAAGCATCTAGCAGTGACAGAACACCCCAGGTGTCATGTCTAACCTTCTGTGTCCCAAGTGAAATGTGGGTTCTGCCTCAGGCCAAGCCCCATAAATTCAAGGAGCAAACCAGAGATCCAGCCCGCCCAGAACGACAAGTTTAGGAGCCCGGACCCCAGAGTCGGACCCGTGCCACCTCCCCAGTCAACAACCTCAGAGAGCAAAGCCCAGGTGGCAGGCAGCCACCGACAGTGCGGGCGGAGACCGGGAGGCCCCACCCACAAACACCACCACACCCTCATCCCCCTGCGGTAGGTCCCCGTCCTCTGCACCGTGGACCCGCTGGGAGAAAGGGAGGACAGCCAAGAGACCAGAAGGGGGCGGGGAGGGAGACCACTCCAGACGCAGCAGGACCAACCCTGGAGAGTCAGGGTTGTTTGGCAGATGATGTCCAGGCACCAACCCCTGCCCTACATGTCTAATGTGTATTTAAAATGAGAGGGGAGCCTTTTCCGTCGTGGATGGCGGGAGAGGCCACAGATCTGCAGCCCCCCCACTGAGATTTGGACGGAGAGACTAGCCCTCCAGGCCTAAATGTAGTGTGTCCTTGCAGGTTTTGTAAGAGGCCCAGAGGTTGCCTAGCCCTGGAAGCAAGTCAGTGGCAGGTGGGATTGGCCTACTGTCCGCTCCAGTGTCTAATGTGATTACACTGGAGCCGCTACTTGAGTATGCCCGGACCAGCCCCAACCCGGGAGGAGGCACCCAACCAATGCCTGGACCGATACTCCCCCATCCTGCAAGTCCCAGTAACACCATGGGTGCAGGCTGACCCCCTGCCCAGGTACCGCGAGGATAGCAGCAAGCGCAAACACCGGCCACCCAGGGCTACATCAGGGCTTTTGATCACACTCACAGTAATGTCTTGACAGTTGCCTCTCACTTCACTTGCAAGCATAAATTACAATTTGAACAGCATTTGAAGTGGTTAAAGATTTTCTGTTTCTGAGTGTTTGTGGTAGGATATAGCTAGTAGGGCAGAGATAATATGCAATTTGTTACAAAGCCAAAGTCTATTTCATGTTGCTCAAAATAGAAAAAAAAGAAAGTTTTTTTTCTACAATTTTTCTTCCTTGAAGAGAAGACATTTTAGTTTTTTGTTTGTTCCACCAGCCAGGGACATTGAGGGAGAAAGTTCTGAGAGAGATTTTTTGCCTTTCTGGGATGGAACCACAATCAGCTGTTTCTTCTGAGTGCAGGCTTCTGGAGGACATGCAGGTGTGCATGATGCTGTGAAGGTAGACAGGGGCTGATTTGGAGAGGGTTTTATAAGCCAATATTAGTGATTTGAATGTAACACGAGCTGTGATGGGGAATCAGTGAAAAGAGATAAAGAGAGGAGTAACATGAGCTTGCTTAGGTTCCTTGAAGACCTGACAAGCGGCAGAGTTTTGGATCATCTGAGTCTGAGTGCGTTTGCTGCTTTTTGTGAGATAGGATAAGAAAGGATGAGATTCAGAAAATTCACACTCAAAATTAGATAGTTTCAATCATTAGTCAATAGTTTGAATGATTTTACTTTGTAAGTAACATTCAAAAATATTTCACATTTGGAATAGTGTTGCTAAAATTGAAAAGTATTAAAAACAATTCCAGCGGGCCGTTATTTTTTTTAACATTTATTACTCAACTTTGGCTCACAAACCAGCATTTTTCTACCTCTTTGTCCATCCACACCTCTGTCTTCCATCTCCCATGCCTATAAATCTAATCAGTCTGACAGTTTTATTTTCCATGCCATAGATAAAATCATTATTGTCATATTCGCCCGCCTCAGCTGTCAGAGCCTCTACTGCATGCAGTTATTTGCAGAGGGCCTTCAAGCTGTCGTTTTAGGGATTGATAGCACCCTGATGGCATCCTACTAACTTGGTAGCTCAGAAAGGAGGAGAGATGAACTGCCAGACTGACCCGAATAAAGGTAAGACTCATGGGTGTAAGTGACAGGGTGGGGTGTTTTTATGACCATAGAAGAAATGATGCTGCTACACACGGTTAACTTTGTACAGTAATCTAAAGAACTTTATTTTAGATGACCCAGAGGGTAGCTATAAAACATTACAGAGCTTTGTATGCACCCCTGATATTTCATGACTGAATAGTCTTTGCACCCCAAGTTTCGTAATCTATTGTTGGTCTTGTGTCTTTCTAAGCCAATATACAATGAATTCAGAGTCACTGAACAATGAAGTGCAACGAGAGGTAAAGAACAATCAGTAGCATGCTTTGAATGTCAAACACTTTTCAATCGTATGTTTGTTGGCCCATAGTGCTTTAGGCATATTAATGAGCACTTCATTGAAAAGCATCTCAACATTTGTCTAGGCATTAAGGCAGAGGTGGTTACCAGACTCTGAAGTACCACCACATATTGCCCTTCGCTGAATGTTACTGAAAGTTAGATTTAGGGAGTTCAGGAGGGAATTTCAAAGAGCTTTGTGCACACTCTTTTTCTCAATTAAAAATGAGAATCCTTCCCTCTTCTACAGCTTCAGATAATGAAAGAAAATTACTCTGCGCACTGCTCCTTCGCTGTTTTTATGATTTCTAATCCCATTTGGACACTGTACCAGGCTTAATCAGATTCATAAATAAAACATGTCTGAAGCCCATGGGCAAGGACACCATCGTATTCACCAAAGATCCACAAAAAATGTTGGATGAGTTTTAAATCCGGCATTGTGTAAGTGTAAGCGTAAGTATAAGCTGATGAATGAAAAAAAGTGATTCTTTTTTATGAAAAATGAGTCTCCAAAATGAACTGGAATTCTTGCTTACATGACATCAGTCAGAAATCAGTTGTTTCAGTCAAATGAAAATTTAACGCTTTTACAGAAAATCTTGTATTGCAAGTGCTTGTTGCTGATTACAGTTCATTGTAATGCTTTTGAAAGTGAAAGTGACCAGTTGGCCATATATGGAGTGACCCATACCCAGAATTTGTGCTCTGCATTTAACCCATCCCAGTCTACACTCACAGCAGTGAACAAACACTCCATGAATAAACACCCAGAGCAGTGGGCAGCCATGACTGTGGTGCCCGGGGAGCAGTCGGGTGTCATCTTAGTAGTTTTAGTGTGAAATTGTAATTTCAGATAGCCACTCACTTCAGTGTAGTGTTCAGTTGACAATTTATTGGAAGGTATCAAACATTTTATTAGGCGTTATCCTACCACACACACCTTGGCCAAAAGGCAACAGAAAGGTTCAACATCTACAGTACTAACCAGTATCTAAAGTTTTCTCCATGCCCAAGTGGCTCAATGGTCCTGGACCTTCACACAGACAGCTAACCCTAACCCTAGTACACTTCTCCATTGCTGCCAAACCCACTAGACAATACTAGGCACTAGGCAATTATGAGCAAGGGCGTGAACTGTCAAATTAAAAAAAAATTTAAATCTGTTCAGGGAAAAAAATCCCACAAAGGTGGTAGAATGTCTGTATTAAATTATGTGAAAACATCAAACAAATATATAATATTTTGTCTTCATATTGCAAACTAAGTAAATCTAGGCAGTCTTTTTTGTTGCTGAAGGTAGGACCATTACATTTGTCTTATCATTTAAAGAGCATACTCATGTCAATTAGATCTCCTAAAAATCAAATTTCACCTCTTGATGCTTTGACACCTCACGCTGACCCACTCAGTTTCCACATTTCTACCAATATCAGCAAATTCGGAGGAAATGCAAAAGGTTGAAAACATTTAAAAGTTCAGTAAAAGAAGAGACCATGGTCAGGACGAGGACATCTATCCTTTATGGTAATTAAAATCGCACTCTTAACCCCACAGAGTGCACCATCAAGTTAATCCTCCCATCTGACCTGCTTTCACCTTCTATTTCACACTTTCATTTCAGTTTAATCACAGGAAGCCAAAAAGCAACCTCTAATTGGGGTTCTTTTGCTTCGTCGCACCCCGATTACAGCTATGCTTTAGGGTGGAAAAGTCCAAGAGGGGAGGAAACGTGTGCCAAGACAGCCTAATGACGATAACAACATTTCATCAGCCTGGAGATGAATTCACTTCTGACTCTATGCTATTCTATGTAATGCATTTGTGTGAATAAATCTTTGTTTAAGAAAAAATTAGTCATTAGTAAGACGGAAGGTGTATTTGATGCCCTGTGTGGTAGTAACTTCTCACTACCACCTGAGAATTTGAAAACAGCCTTGATAAAACTTATCCGGTGTTGTCTTGCTGAAATGGACTCAATGCATGACCCCCTTCTGCTAAAATCTCAGTTGTAAATGTGCTTCCGGTTTGAGCTTTCAGTGTTGTGTTGATGGTTTGTTTGTTCAGAAATTATCAAAGGTAGATGTTAATTTAGTCAGGTTTGTAGTATTACTATTTTATTGTCATATATTGATCTCTATGAAATTCAAGCGAATTATAAAAGTTGTATTTACCTCAGTTCTGAAGGTGCCAAGTCTGCTATACTGCGGTGTCCCATTGTGTTATAAATCATAGCGGTTTCATTCAGTTAGTTCCATACTTTTCCTTAAGATAAAGATAGTGTGAAATTCCATGGCGACCACATCCATTGAAGCGAATGGAATAAACAATCTCCAGCCGGTAGTTGAGGAACAACTGAGATAAAATTAAGAAGTAGGTGTGCAGAGACCATAGTTAAAATGTGAAGAGCTTCTCTTTTGACATAGTGAAAAGAGTTTCTGGTCGAAAGCTAACAACTTTAAATAATGGATTCAATTTTCTTTAGATTATTAGTTTCACACATTTGTCTTGTGAAGTGAGCTAGTAGACATGTTAACATTACTATCACCCCGAGTACTGGTGCTCTAATGATTTGGCTTCCACGTGAAGTTTGCCTTTCCTCACCTTACATTGACAACAATGTTACATTTTTATCATGAAAATGCTAATGAAACACTGTATTGGGTCTCATTTCAATGTCGTATGTGTCACATCCTCACCCGTCTCAACCACACAGCGCACAGTCACACGACCACAATCACCGGAATACTGAACATCTGCGCCTCAGCATACAAAGACTCACTCCTCACACAGTTCACCGATCGGTCCTCAAGGTTACACTCCCGATGATGAAATCTTCTCCTTCCATGAGACTCCTTCCTCCTCCTCCAGCCAGCCTTCTCCTGCTTGTCTCCAGCACCCCAACACATGGCTTGACCACCTCCTCATCAAACTGCCAAGTTTGCTAGCTAAGCCTCTTTTCATTGTTTGACACCAGTGGCATTCCGTTGTTTTTCCTCTACCTGAGTTATATTAGTAAAGCCACTCCATTGCAATCCTTGTTCTTAGAATCCTTCCTACTAAATGTGACAATATGCTTTTATTAAATGCTTTAATAAATAAAATGGTAAAATAAATGTTTTTACATGGCTTTATTATTGTTAATGTAATAAAACCAGATAATATTTAATAAACACAAAAAAACTGGGATTTTTTTTTAAATACGTATCTTCAATAAAGACAAATATAAAACAAAGAATTATGGGCTGCAAAAATAATAAAAGTGATAAATTAAAACAACATTTCTGCTTCCAGAAGATTTACTTTAACAAACACACCATCAATAGACAAACGTCTTTCACAAAGACAGTCTGACCAGCTCTTTTAGCTTTTCTCTCTAAACAAGAAGGTAGCAAAACCGATTGATGTGACTGGGGTTTCCACAGGCTTTGCTCCTCTGAGCTGGCAAATAAACACACTAGATCTTCAGATTAAGTATTTTCACTGTAATGGCATCATTTGTTTAGGAGTGGGAGGATTATGAATGGGCTATTCAAAGTGTGTACCCATACTTGTCATTTGACACACTTCCCCTTTCGTTTTTTGGGTGATGTGAGTTAAAAAGTAACCATATACTGTACGTTCTCTGCACCAGGCTTGTTTAGAGGAAGGGTGAAGGGGTGCTCGAGTAACCAATGAGATATTTTATAATATAAAGTATTATATTTTTATATTGTTTAATTCTGATAAAAATTATGTATAAATAAATTGAACTACTGTGATAATTTATTATGAAACAATTTTATAATACTGAGTTCAGATACACCATTTGTGAGCGATTTCAACATTTTGCCTTTAACTGTCTCTGCCAGTTAAGCGGCAATATCAGCAAAGCTTTTCAGTCACCTGAAGCTGAGCTTGCTCAGAAACGTAGGCCCTTCGCCGCTGCATCTAAGGCTCTTCACATGTCGCATAAACATTTTTTTCCTCAAAAGAACTACTGGTCAGATATATACAAAAGCCTCGCTTTGCAATAATAACCACTTTCAACAGCCAAGCAGTGAAAATAGTACCTCAATTGATTAAAAAAAATCATTAAATACGTCCAAAGAATTAGGAATCAACAAAAACGTGTGCTGAAGGAATACATGTATGAACGGAAATGCCATGTGACTGAACAGTACCCCCTTCTGAATGTAAAAATATCAAACATGATAAGCAGTTCCTTGTATGCCCAAATAAGTATATTCTTTTGCTTTAAAATAGCTCACAGCATCAGAAAACAGCTCCTTGGCTTTTTTTTTTTTAAATAAACCGGAGCTGCTTAAAATAGTAATAATGTGGCCCAAAAACTAATGTGATCGCTTTGCTTGTCATGCTAATATGTAAAAGATGTGAATTTTTATTAATTTACACCATATCACCCTCCAGAAAGAGCTATACAACATCATGAACATGAAAAAAAAAAAAAATCAGTTACAACTTGTATAACTTTTAAATTTTTCATTTGCTGTATGTTGTTAGCAGCTCGCTCATGTTTAAATTTAGATAAGAAATTGTAAAAAATGTCCAGTACTTTTTTTTTTCAGCCATTGAAAGCCTATTGTTATACGGAGGTTGTTTCGTTTGATATGAATTAATTCAATATTTTTTAGTGTTTATATTTTTAAATAAATTTCTTACATAATTTATAGTTCATAATAGCTATGTGAGCAACAGTTTGGTCTTCGAATTATCATCAACAGAAATGGTGTAATTTTTTATGTGCCCCTTTTTATATTTGAGAATCTGCCCCTCGGGTGGCCTTACCATGGCCCTGTTCTGAACTAAGTTTATCGGCGCTAAACTTATCATGCTGTGTTCAATATATTCAAAAGTTCAATGTGCAAAGTTTTATTAACTGTAGAACAATGAATGACTTTACATGTTTTCTGCAAGGCTTTGACATTGAAATGAACAGAATCTTCCCTAAATCAACTAGAACTAAACCAGCCTTCCCTAGAACGAAATGTTCCTGATGTACTAAACATATTTCACAATGTTGAAACTTCATGCTGAACTGCTGCTTTGACACATTTTCCATTTTGTAAATGCCTGTAGAGGTAAAAGTGATCTCCCTGATTTATTATTTCTCCAAGACTTCTGTTATCCTTGTAGAATGTGTTAGCTGATGAACTCTTCTGTGAAGGACGGTTGCTTATTCAGCTCTTAGAAAACAAGTGTTTTGTGTTACCATGGCAGTAAAAAAAGCATCTAAACAGAGCAGAAAGGTGCAGAATGTTTATGCTCTTCGCTACATTTCTGTCCTCATGGCCATTCTCTTTCATCTTCTGTGAATGTATTAAGATTAATTTGACCCCTTTTACAAATACTGATTTCCTCATTTATCTCTTGCCCTCCCTAATCTCTGACACTCATCATCTGTTCATTAAAGCTACCTTTGCCTGAATGCATTATTGGGCTCTGGAGTCTCTAAACAGGCTTTGTTCTTTATTACACAGTTGCCCCAATGCATTGCATAAACTCATTAAAAAACTATTAGAGCCTGTTGATTTCTCAGATGCTCCCTCGTTACTGGGCAAGCTCTTGGCTTAAAGATACAGTGCTGCTAAAAAGTTTGTGAACCCCTTGAGCTGTTTTCAGTGTTTTCACCATTATGTTCTTGCTATGGCATAACCAGCTTTTTACTAACTTATTAACTAATAGAGTTACAATGGAATATGAGTAAACGCATACACTTAAATAAAAAATTTTTACTTATTTGCATGTTCTCCTTCCTTCCTTCCTTCCTTTCTTCAGTCTTTTAAAGATATACTTATAGTATATACTTATATTATACTATATACTTATTTGCATGCTTTTTTCCTTCCTTCCTTCTTTCTTTCTTTCTTTCTGAGCAGACAGAAGGCATATGAAGGCAATAAAAGTGCTGTGTTAGGCCGGGCGGAACTGGAAATACATCAAGGGTTCATTCTCCTCTGTTTGCCATTATTCACATTTGGCAGCCATAGAATGTCACACCTGAGCTATCGGGGGTCCCACTGCCAAGATGTATGGCTAGAGTATTTCATATTGAAGTTATTTACCCTGTCGTTTGTTCTCATTTTTACTGATGTGGGTCGTTTGACAGTTTGGAGTAGTTTCTAAGCTTTTGCAAACAAACATATATACCTTATTGTGTCGAAGCGAGGAGATGGAAATCTTTCCTGTGGCTGTCGAGGTTGTGGGCTGATTATTTTATATGATATGATGAAATTGTTATTATCATTCAAGAAAGAATGTTTATTTTAGACAACTTTGATTTAATAGTTAAATCTTGAGCATGAAACGATGATTTTTATCAACTGCATATGAAATCATGCAGAAGGCATTTATGTTCTCAGCAGTAAACAATAAATCAACATCTTAATTAGAAAAATGTTCTCTTAAAAAGTGGAAACATTTATATTTTCCATTGTACAGTCAACAGTCTCTTTGCACATTGCTAAGGTGTCGTTCATTTGAGGAGGAAGTGAAACATGATGAAACAGTTGCTTAATAACAATGAGTTTAATTTGCAAAATTGCCTCAGTGCAATGATTAACATTTCACAAAATTTCTCCAACGGTGTAACATGCTATTTGTTCCTTTAGTTCAAATGCCTCACTACATCAAGTCATTAGAGGATCCATTATTGCAGAAATCTAATCAGGCCTAAGAGCTTTATTCATTCATAAACACAATATTCAGTATGCAAGCTTTTATGTTTAGTCAAAATGTCCAAAAAACAGTCTTTGTTTAACTTCCTCTGAGCTCACCAAACCATTAAGTCACATTTTGTATGACTTGATTTTGCCCGTCATTGTCACATAAATTTTGGCAAGAAAATTGTTAACCTTTGAAGGTAGTGCATAATTTATTTTAACACTAATAGCTCTTGATGAGTAATCTGATATGCATGTTTTATTTTCCTGCAAAAGAGCATGAGTCTCCAGGTTTTTCAAGCAAAGCAAACAATTCAATACACAGTCTGTTATCTTATCACTTGAAACAATAAGGGTGATACTGTTGCCCTGGTTAAAGTGTTTGAAATAGTATAACTTCATTATGGGTTGTATCTTTTTTTATATTCCAGTTGTTGTCTGAGATCATATCAGTACATGAGTACACCATACAAGCCATAAAATAGCAATTAAAAAAATACCTATTACAGATTTGTAGATGAAAATGAAAAATATTTTATTTTTGTTTTAATTTACAATAGATGCAACTCTCGTCTCGTCAATTTGGTAGTGAAAGACTTCAAAAAAGTTTGGATTACTTATGAGATTTTCCCAATTAAGACAATGCTGGAGTGTTCAGACGGACACTGGTGAATATGAATATTATGCTGTTTTTCAAAATAAACTATGGTAGTGCTATTTTCTTGCTAGACCTCTCTCTTGTGAAAGGACAATATGGTCTTTTTCCATGTCACTGGCTTCCCAATATGAGCCTTATGGCTTCAGTGCTTTTCTTAACAAATAAGGGTCACTAATTTGTGTCAAGCAATGGGTTTGATCTGTTACTGTGACAGAAAGGAAGAAAGATGTTTAGGGTTGGTTGGGAGAAAAATATACTTTGCTGAATCAACGATTAATTTGATTGCGAGGTTTTCTTTGTTTATTGTCTCCTGATTTCTTACTGTTTAATGTATTTGTTTGTTTATCTGTCCTCTTGTAAGAAACAATTCTTATACTTTCTGTCATTACTAATGGACAATTTAGCTGAAATATATTTTTAGAAACTCATCCAGTTTGATCTACAGAGGCTACATAGATTAAGCTCTTATCCATTGAGAATAGAGAATACTGATACAGTAGGCCCTTACTTAAACCACTTGACATTTTCATAAATGACTGCATTTTTTGCATTCAGAAAACTAAGAGATTCTTAGTTTGAAAAACGCTCAAGGACTTGTCTCAGATTTTAGCTTAGCTGCAGGTTCAACTATATAGAAAACAAAGCATAGCTTTGGCAAGCATTTACATAGAATTGGTCACTCAAAAATCAGCAAATGAGATTCAAGAATATCATGATTTGAATTACACATTTATTGTTGAATAATTAAATCGTTTACTTCATTTTCGAAAAGGTTAAGTATGATTTTTGTAGTTTTGTGTAGCTTTGTTTGACACAAACGTATTGATTCCCACAGCTCAGAAGTCATAAAAGTGAGAAGGGAACCTCAATCAAAATATAACTTTTACTTTACTTTTCTGAATGAAAATGTGAAAAATATCTAACTCCAGGAGAAACAAATTAACACCTGTTTTCTCACACTTCTCAGTGATTCTGCACACGTCAGGAACATGCAGTTTTTAGGGCCCCAGAAGACCTTACAGCTTGACAAAAATTAGTATGTGTATGAGCAATTATTAAACCTCTGAAAATGCTGGTTTTGATTGACAGAATGTGTATTCTATTAAAAACTCAATTTTAAATGATGACGGAGTGTATTCATACTCTGTGTCTAAACTTCTATGGTTTCATTGTTTTGACCTATCCATTGTCGTTCCTACTTTTCAACATGTATTACATTTAATAAAATAACTGTAATTTATTTGTAGCCTCAGTGATTACAAAAGAAATATACATGCAAAACTGTTCTAGATAGATGAACAACATTGCAGTCACTCTGTAATTGAATATAAAACATCCAATTTAAACACAGCGATCAAACAGAAAAGTCTCCATAATGAATTCAGCAAACACTTATGAGATGATTAAACGTATTTTAGAAAAAAACATTTGCTAAAGTAATTGACTTGTGGCAGGGTCTAAGTCACCTTTGAAGAACTAAAAGCATGAGTAATTAAATGCATAATTTATAGGCTAAATCATCCTTAATAATTTAATCAGCTGCAGTCCATCTAGACTCTGTTTACTTTCAGGCTGCGTTTCCTAGAATTGTCTCGTATATAAGTGTAAGGCAACACATCCAGAACCGCCATCTTTTGTCATTGTAGTTTTTTCCTGCCTATTTGATGGGGGTTTGAGCAACACTGATCATGATACCTTTGAAAACAAGTTTTTAGATGTGATTATTGCACAAAGCACCTTTTAAATAAAACTATTTGTTTTTTTTTGTACAATGAAAACCTAGCGAATTCCCGTATTTATCATAATAAGACATTCTTAAACTAATTTGTTTAGAAACAAACTTAAAACTCTACTCAATGAAACTGCATTTAATGTTTCAGTTGGTAATTTCTATCAGTCACAAGTTACTTTCAAGGTAAACTGAACTTGATAATAATCTAAGTAGCATACAACAATTGAAGGGAATTTCTATTGTTGCTATAATAAGATTTTAATATGTTCATAAGATGTTAACTGTTTTAAGACATCTTTGGCACATACGTGTAGTATGATGACTTAAAGCTTAGACTTGTTAATGATTACATTGTATTTCCCATAATAATTAAAGCAAACGAATCAATTAACATTAGTTTTAGAGGGGCTTTTATTGTTATTGGCGGCTAATCAGGTGGTTCCGTTTCAGATTGTTACTATTCCAGTATACAAGCACAAATTAAACAGTCAATTATTATGAATGTTTGTGCAAGCTATTCCAACCTCCTCAAATTGGCCATACAGTGGGTATGTCCACAAACTGTCCACACTATTTTTTATTTTAGCTGCTACAATGCAACACATCAGACACAATCTGCAACATTCAACATGGCAGGCTGTTTGATCAGCTTTTTGGTTGCAAGCAGCTTACTAGTTGTTTATAATCTTGACCTTGAATATGTTGGTATTTTATATATAATGTAAGCATTTACACGATTAAGGAACATTGTTAAAGGCGCACAGGGCCATATGAAATAACCAACTGAACTCCTCAGTTACACAGAAATATGGATTCTGGGTCAATCGGGTCTCTGAAGCTGGTCCTCTTCCTCTGACTGGGTGTTAGAGCAAGAAGCAAGTTCCAGGTACCTTTCTTTTTAATAAAGAATGTACCAAAATCTTCAATTTTTCCTTTGTTGTTGGTTCAAACTGTCATCATAGCTGAACAGGGAAACTGAGAATTTAGCAACTTTTAGAATTTTAGACAAACTTTGTCACAGATTAATGTGTGTATTACAGTGCTAGTCTGATTCATTACTGAAGTGCAAAGACCTTTAGAGCAACCAGTGAATAAACCAAAATATTGTATTCGGAAGTAACTGCCATTTGAATTGAAACCCTCAAATCAATGTTCTAGAACAAACATGACCCAAATTGTGCCAAAAAATACAAATAAACACAAAAGCAGAGTTACAGTATGTCAATGCCAACTGAATATGGAATATTCAGCACATCAGCATGATGTCCTAAATATTCATGAGCTTGAGCTTCTTTTTCTTGTGATGTGATGGTTGTTCTTTTCAGTTTCTTCATTTCCCCAACAGAAGCCTTTCTTTCATTGCCATTTATAAGCTATTCATTGGAAACAGTTTACAGCAATATTCTTCTCGATTCAAGAAAAGCTCAAGAGATTTTAATCCTTTTTTCTCTCTGACTTGCTTGTTTGATAACTAGCGAGAAGCTTTATCTTTTATTTTAGAACCCAATGCTAGGGTCTGGACATTCTGTTCAGGTTTTCCATTTATAAAGATCTCATGGTAATATTTGTGTATTATATGTGTTCTGAAAGCATTCAAACGTCTTTTTATCTTTTGCCTAATATTTTTACTATTTGCTAGCTCAGTGAGAAAACCACATTCAGTGAAGAAGATATTACAGCGAATATATTAAGCACAGCATTGGGTCTAAGTTTCCAAATAAACATCAATTCCCTGCATAGCCATCATGGAGTAACACACAAGCCGCATGCCGAGTGGGAAATACAAATTATTGACCTAAGACAAAGTTGTTTTGTAAATTTGTATTCAGTAAGCCATGAATGGATGCCTCATGAGAATTACTTGAATAACCTCTGATACACTTTCATATCTTCATCTCCCCTGGTGGAAAGAACCACTAGGCTGGTTGCTGAAAGGTCTGTTCAGGTTTTAAATCTGCCAATGAACCTATGATGTAACTGCCATTGAAGCATCTAAATGTAATGTTCTTTTACAACACTAAAGATACTTTCTTTAGATTTCTTTGAATAAATAGTCTGTAGTTTATGCAATAGGAAATGGCAGAGTTCAAAACAGTTTAAAATGCACTTTGCTGCAGTTTTAAAACGATTGGATGAAACATCAATCATTTTTATTTTCCCTGCACTCCTCCAGCATATCCCACCCCACATGACTTGTGAATATAATCAATCTTGATATATAGATGCCAATCAATCTTTTGTGACATATCTAACAAATACAACCACTGTGAATGCACCTTTTTAAGATTAAAATCATTGTTGAGCACAGGTGTTTCACTTTTGATATATGCAAAGTTTGGAAGACAGAGGTTAATTTGTACTATCAATTACGATTCTGTGATTAAATGATTAAGATTTATCATCAGTCTAGTTACAGGTGAACTACAAAGTTGGCATTCAGATGTACAGCCCAAAGTGACCCAAATCCGATTTTTTTGCTGAAATGCGACCTCTTTCTGATATTTTTGAATAGCTAGATTCTGAATTTTTCCAATTTCACCAGGGTTGCTTTCATATGAGGTTGTGAATCTGCTACATATCACCAGTGACTTCAGTGTTTGATTTGCTTCATCAAGCGCAACTTAAAAAGTTTCTCACAGATACAAGTCACTGGAGAAAATATTCTTATTCTGAAATAGTTATAGGAAGAGCCCAAAGACGCATTTTGTTTCAGAGCACATTTAAGTAACTTTATATAACAGAATATGTTTTATACTAATAAAGTTGGCTCTGATCAAATATTTATGCCCACAAAGCCTCAAGCATGCCCAACAGCAGCGCTTCAGAGTTTGTATGTTATCAGTACATCCTGGGGGATGTAGTTTTCTCTTCTGCACATGCGTGTCACATTGGAGCAGCATTTTGTTTACACAAAAGACGGATAGCAGACAATTTATTTTTCTATGTGACCCAACTCACACAAAAACAAAACATATTTCCCAAATATTCCTATTTGGGCAGCATTCTGAACGTAGCCATATTTAGAAAAAGTGCACAATTTACAAACAATTCTATGCTCTTATATAATGTCCAATAATAAATTCTAAGCATTTAATTAGTTTCTGTTTTCTGTAACACACAACTATTTAAATCCTATGATAATATAAATAATAGTTTTGTTCGATAGAAAAATATTTAATTGAAATATGTGTTTGGAATGTACCTGCTACATCAATCAATCAAGTTTTTATATAGCGCTTTTTTTGCAGTTGCTTTCAAAGCAGCTTCACAAAGTCCTAGTGAGGATCAGGTAGTGTAAATCGAAATTCCCTCTGTGAGGCCCCTGGGAGCCTCACTGACTGAGGCAGGTGCTAGTCACCTCCCCAGCATAAATAATATGCAAACTTAAGATCCATCGATGAAAGTTCGCCGGACAGCAACAAAAAACAAAACAAAAACAAAACAGACAAAACAGAAAATAACAAACGAAAGACAATGGTTAGAAAATTGTAACAAACAGGTGATCAGCATCAGCTGCATGATGAGTGATAAATGAAGGGAATAGGTTAGACAGGCACATTGAACCACATTGTTTTTTCAACAGTTTGTATGTGTATAGTGCGCAGACACCAGATCCGTTTGGACAAATCCCAGGAGTCAATTATTGGAATGTTTAAACAGTTATGTTTTTTAATTTAGTTATCTAATAATGACTGTGTACTAAAGCACACTGATAGAAAAGAGCATGCAAAGCATGCTGGCTGGCAGAAACATGTATGTAGCTTATACCTCCTTGGTGTTGAAGCAGTTTGGCTCTCAAAAGGCCTCTTGAAGACAGATGCTGCCCACCTACAGCAGGTGTCTGGTGGTGTGATTTCTCTTACCTATCATATTTCTTTTGCTCTGGAGGATAGGCCTGCAGATTCACACATTTTGCTTTCCTGCTAAAAAGAAATAAACTCTTTTGTCTTTCAACTAAATCAAACTGTGCTGAGCTTACTTATCTTTGCAGATCTTCTATGATGAGAAGAGTAGACGTAATCGCTGTTATTGTAAAATGCAATTATGTTTTGTTTATTGAAAACAATAAAGAAAGACCTGGATTTTTTTTCTTACATGACAAATTAGTTTTTTACTTATACATTTTACATTTTAGAACCATATAACTATTTAATCTAAGTAAAGCTTTTATTATAACTGGGGTAAATGGAAGGAAGTGGAATTCTTTTTCAGCCGTCAATTAATGGAACTTTTAGGCCTGTTTTATGAGTTTTCTTACATTAATTTGCAGTTGCAAGTGTTTTGGTGACCAACAAGAAGCATACTACTATTTAAGGAAGGGCGCCAGGGCCTGGAAGCAGCCCGGGCCCCAAGAACCCATACACCAACCCCCCAGATAGGCATCAAATTGAAATAAACGGCCTAGGTTGTTAAGATTTGTGTCAAATATATGATGCTCCTTTCAAAACAAATTTGCATTTGCCTAAAACTCCATTTAAATGTGGTGTTCACTGTTATACTTGAGTGAGCTATGGATTGGAGATGCGAATTATATTGCTTTTTTTTTATTTTTGTATTCTTCTTCCAAAACTATGAATCCTAATTAGGCTCACAAAAGTCCCACCTCAGTGAAAGGCAGGACAGAAGTTTCAACTCAATCCAACAGCCAGTATTTTGGCCCCTCACAATTCACTGTCAGAATAATTAAGTGGAGATTCCCTAATTAACACATTTGTTTTTGCAATGAGAGGAAATTATAAGAAACAGTCACAAGTACAGATAAACTGTTTTCCCAGCAATAAAGTTAAGAATAACTGGCTTAGATGATAGCAAGCCTGTTTCTCATTCAATATGGCATGGAGATCTTTTGTTTTTCATCATTGGCATATCATCCATGCCAAGTCATATAAGGGATAAAACATTCAAATCAAAATTCATTTTAACACACAAGCGCTTGTTAACAGTCATGTCAATGAAAATAATTTGATTGGAAAGGATATTAATCGGAGACTTCAAAATGAAGCCTTGGGCTGTGTAAAAGAAACTTCCTACGGCCATATGATTATCTACAGCTACAGTCTACAGCTTGTCATAGAGAAAGGAGAAATGAGCTGGCTGCAGTGTTACACACCACTTTACAGATGATGAGTCTGACAGCAAATAAATAGTGCATTTGAATTCTACGCAGTCATAATGGAAACCCTGTGACAGGATATCCCAGGTGATTTTAGAATATGAAATTATATTAAATCTAGCTCTAACTGAAAGTTTGAGTTGAATAACAAAAGCTGTTGGGTTTAATCTGTGATTTAGGATCAAACCTCACATTCTGAAACTTCCATTACATTGTAAAAAAATAAAATGACTATTTGTCCATTTTCTAATTAATATTTTTTAATGTTAAAATAACAGCAGGTGATGCATATTTCACACATGCACATGAGCCATGAGAAAAGTGAAGTCATTCAAGGGAATTTCCATTTTAAAGACAGCTATCTATCCTGCCAGAATGAGAGTATAGTTACTAACAATATCAGTCTGGAACATAACAATGTTTAATCTTTTACTGGTTTTCCATGATGTTACTAGAAGAGTCCAGCTTTAATGGGAAAAGTAATGACGCTGTGATTATTCAGTGATTTTTAGGCAAACTACCATTTTAATCAGAGTCAACAAACTATACTAAGCTATGCTAAGGTGCTATCACAATGTCTGGAGAGCTGCTGAACAGATTAAAAATAATAAAACTCAATTGTAGCCCATTATTTCACTGCACTTCTTCATTATTTCATTAACAATAAAGACCTCCTAGCAAACAGTTATTGGTTTTGTATAGTTCTTTGACTGAGTCATGTTTGAAAAGCTTTATTGGTAAGTTCCTTTTAACAGTTGTATTAGTGTTACTGGATTAATGCTACATTAAAGGCAGTTAATTAAAACCTCTTAATGTTGTCTTTAAATATACAACATTTTATATAGACTTATTCGATTTCCCATGTATCATTAAAATTGTCTCTAATCATCATTACTACCTAAAAGTCCCAAATGTGAGGTTATAATTATTTTCTTAAATCTCCCACAGGCTGCTATTTTGAGGCTCCAGCTACAAAGGATACCTTGCAGATTAGTTACAGGTAATTTAGCCATTTTTATTTTATTCGCTCAGTTAACAGAACAAAACAAACTGGTTCGAGGAAAGCAATGATTTTTTTTCTATGACTTAAATAAAAATGAATTGGTAAAACAAGACTCAACATCTTTATCATAATCTCAACAAAGCATTTTTTTGCTTACAAAAACTACAAAACATGTTTTGACAAAATTGCCTTGTTTGCGTTCATTAAACTGTTTATGTGTATAAACCTCCAACATAATTGGATTTTAAACCATTTTAAACAATTAGTTGGTTGTGCGTTGTAAACTCTTATTTGTGATATCAATAAATCAGAAAACAGTTCTAATGTTCGAATGATTTCTCCTGTTCTATTTATCAAGCTATTCCATCCCTCATGTTTTTTCAATTCAACCGACAATACTTTTGATGCTTGCTGTTTAATGTTTTTGGGCACTATTAAAACCTCAATTTGTGAAAGGTAAACAATTCACAAATTGACTGTAGTAAGGGAAATGATTCTAGGTCGGATTTGAGTTAGATCAGACTTTAAAACATGATTCAGGAGAAGGCAAACTAGAAGCCCTCCCATTTAGTTTCAACATCAATGAAACATGCATGAACACGCCAAGATTGTTTAGAGGGTCCTAATATCTCTAATGAACAATTTTGGACCTCCATCAAGGTGTTGTCTACTCCTGACAGGGTATATCATACTGAAATATATCGTAACAAATAGATCAAACATTTAAAATGTTTATAGGTATATAAACAGCAGAGAAAACTGAAGGGATTAACCTTGGTCTGAATAAGTGGAGTTTTGCCAACTAAAATAACATATAGGTGAGACACTAATGTATTTTTGAAAAATTTAACATTAGTCCTTGGAGAAGGCTCCTGTTTTGTCATTAAAGTAAAGTTTAACAACCATTTTTTGGTTAACTCTGTGTCCTCAAAAATCTTCCTCTGTCCAAAAACATGTTTTAAGTAAATTAAAGACTAGATTTTCGTCAGCAGTGAATGGTGTACCCTGCCTTTTGATTAATGTGAGCTGATTATTGACACAAAAAAACCCTATGTGTCACAGAGGCTAACCTTGTCACTCCCTCATCTAACCAGCAGAGGGCACCCTTGTTGCACTGACTCCTGCTCCTCCACCTGCACCACACTACATTTCCCAGACACCCCAGGGGCATCGTGATTACACACCCAGCTGAAGAACATTACACCCCAGGTCCGCCGTGATTACACATCCAGCTGAGGAACATTATCACCAGTATTTAACAGACTGATTCCCTTTGCTCGAGGCGAAGTCTTGTTTGTCTCTGTGCTGCAACTCTGAGCGTTCACCCTGTTTGTATGCCTGCCTGTTATGACCCTGCCTGTGTACCGTTACTATCCTAGCCGACTGCCCGTTGTACTACTCTTGCTGATCTCCGTTACTGTCTGTTTGCTGCCTGCCCTGACTACCTGCCTGTTATTCTGACTGCGAATACAATAAAGCCTGCACATGGATCCCAACCCGAGTGTCGTTATGTCACAGAAGACTTTGCCTCGCTACGATCCAGCGGCTTTTTCGCAGCTGTCCTCAGCACTGTTTTCGCAGGCTAACCAACTCGCTGCGCACCACCATCAGCTGGATTGCCTGACAGCCCTCACTGAGCAACTGGTAAAGACGCTCCAGAATCTACATGTCCCTTCTCCAGCGGCAGCCATGATGTCAAGAAGCACTCTCGCAGCTTCCGCTGCCACAGAAGCGCCACAGATCAGTCCTCGCCCCGCCTTTCCTGAGAGGTTTGATGGGGACCCGACGAAGTGCAAGGGATTTTTGCAGCAGTGCTCTCTCTTCATTCGCCAACAACCCACACTCTACAAACACGGACACCAGTAAGATCGCGATTGTCATTTCGCTGCTAACCGGGAGGGCACTAGAATGGGCCACGACCGTATGGAGAGGAGAGGGCACTGTGTCTCTCACATTTCTGGAGTTCACGGAGAGCTTAAGTAGGACATGTGATCAACCCCGCGAGGACAAAAGCGTGGGTGATAAACTGCTAGAGTTATCACAGGACAGAGTGCAGCAACCAAACAAGAACCCAGCCGACCACCAGCTAGGAGAACAAGGAGAGGTTGCCCTCCCAGAGTGGTATGGGCTTCCTATACTCAACCCTCTAGTCTTTGAGCCCAGTCTTACCTCAGATCCCTCCAAAGTGGAGAATCGCGCTCCCCACGTACCCTGTGCTAAACTCCCCGTCCAGACTCCCTCTGTCTCCTGCCCTGAGAGGGCCTGTCTAGACACCTCCACGGGGGTGCCACAACCACCACCTCCGAAGAAGAAGAAGAAAAAGAAGAAAAGGAGTGGTTCAAACACCTCGACTCTCTCTTCTCCGGTCAGTGCGACCGAGTCCACTGCTCTGAGGAGTAGTGTAGTCCACGCCAGTATTGCCCCGGAAACGCTGATCCCTGAGGCTGAAGGGGGAGTCGTGGTTGAGGTGTGCCATGCTCCTGTCTTTAATAATGGGGGGTCTAGTTATGCCGTCCTGCCATCGCCGCCCCAGGTTCCGTGTCCGCCGGCGCCGCCCCAGGTTCCGTGTCCGCCGGCGCCGCCCCAGGTTCCGTGTCCGCCGGCGCCGCCCCAGGTTCCGTGTCCGCCTTCGCCGCCCCAGGTTCCGTGTCCGCCTGCGCCGCCCCAGGTTCCGTGTCTGCCTGCGCCGCCCCAGGTTCCGTGTCTGCCTGCGCCGCCCCAGGTTCCGTGTCTGCCTGCGCCGCCCCAGGTTCCGTGTCTGCCGGCGCCAACCCAGCGCCGCTGCCCTGCTCTGCCGGCGCCACCCGAGAGCCGCTGCCCAGCACTGCCGATGCCCAGCACTGCCGATGCCTACTCTGCGCCAACCCAGCGCCGCTGCCCTGCTCTGCCGGCGCCAACCCAGCGCCGCTGCCCTGCTCTGCCGGCGCTTACTCTGCGCCACCCGAGCGCCGCTGCCCAGCTCTGCCGATGCCTGCTCTTCGCCTGCCGGCGCCACCCGAGCGCCGCTGCCCTGCTCTGCCGGCGCCACCCGAGCGCCGCCGCCCAGCTCTGCTGATGCTTGCTCTTCGCCTGCCGGCGCCACCCGAGCGCCGCCGCCCAGCTCTGCCGATGCCTGCTCTTTGTCTGCCGGCGCCACCCGAGCACCGCTGCCATGCTCTACCGGCGCCACCCGAGCGCCGCTGCCCAGCTCTGCCGATGCCTGCTCTTTGCCTGCCGGCGCCACCCGAGCGCCGCTGCCCAGCTCTGCCGATGCCTGCTCTTCGCCTGCAGGCGCCACCCGAGCGCCGCTGCCCAGCTCTGCCGATGCCTGCTCTTCGCTTGCCGGCGCCAATCCAGCACCGCTGCCCTGTTCTGCCGATGCCTACTCTGCGCCACCCGAGCGCCGCTGCCCAGCTCTGCCGATGCTTACTCTGCGCCTGCCGGCACAACCCGAGCGCCGCTGCCCAGCTCTGCCGATGCCTGCCCCTCGCCTGTCAGCGCCACCCGAGCGCCGCTGCCCAGCTCTGCCGACGTCTGCTCAACGCCTGCGCCTGCCGGTGCCACCTGAGCGCCCAGCTCTGCCAACGCCTACTCTGCGCCTGCCGGCGCCACCCGAGCACCGCTGCCCAGCTCTGCCGATGGCTACTCTGCGCCTGCCGGCGTCACCCGAGCGCTGCTGCCCAGCTCTGTCGATGGCTACTCTGCGCCTGCCGGCGTCACCCGAGCGCTGCTGCCCAGCTCTGCCGATGGCTACTCTGAGCGTTCACCCTGTTTGTATGCCTGCCTGTTATGACCCTGCCTGTGTACCGTTACAATCCTAGCCGCCTGCCCGTTGTACTACTCTTGCTGATCTCCGTTACTGTCTGTTTGCTGCCTGCCCTGACTACCTGCCTGTTATTCTGACTGCGAATACAATAAAGCCTGCACATGGATCCCAACCCGAGTGTCGTTATGTTACACCATGGCCTTACATTTTTGAGTTCCACTTCCACTGCTCTTTAAATACCACACTGCAAGAGTTGTTCATCAACAATATTCATTAATGACAAAGTTTTACTGCCCTTTTCAAATAGTTCACATAGTGACTGTTTAATTATTGCTATACCAAGTAATATATATTTAAACAACCTAAATTCTTAACATCAGGACATTTCTTCTGGATTTTAAGCTTTCTTTCCTCAAAGTATTAAACTTGTAACATTGTCTACCATAAAGAGACTAGATTTTAGATCATTTAGAAACATGGGAAATGTTGTAAAAAGTTCACAAATGTCATGGCTGCCTGTCATTGACCGCTGTTATTGTCTAGTGTGGTACCCTTGTGTAACTACTGATGGCTGTATTCCAGTAAGGGTTGTAGTAATTGACTCTGTGACCAAAATCCTTCTCTAGCGAGGCTGTTTTGAGACAGGGACTGGAGATTTGTCTCCTCTCTGGAGACTTCCCATCCATGCCTGAAATTTAATTGGACCTTTTTAATGAGTGTGTGGATCTCCAGGAGCTCAGGCACAATGCTTGCACCCTAGTTGAAGTGGATTTTTGAGATTGTAAGCATTTCTGCCCCATATTTGGTCCTCCATGGGAATCAATGACCATTGTTCCACCCCACCAGCTCTTGTGAGATTAAAAGATGCTAACATCATTTTAGGTCATAGGAATAAAACTGAAACCTATGTTGATATGTTGTGTTTTTTACTTAATGAATACTTTTTTAAATATTAAACTATTTTATAAGCAGCATTTTGGAATGAGCTCTGATAAAACTGATATTTTATGTGCCTTGTCTTTAAATGATATCTGGCCTGGTGTTTAGAGTTGAAAAATATGAGGCACATGTTAATTTCTCCCTCTCTATGCCATCTGCTTCACAGACAGATGGGTAACCCATCAGCGGATTGCATGCAGCCCCGGGCCTCCCCTACTTTACCCACTTTTCCAGAATCCCCCTCATGTCAAACAATCTCTCCTATCATCCTGTGGCAAGCATGAATTAAATAGTGAAGGGGAAAATATGGAATCGACTGTGAATCAGTAATTGCAAGCTATTGGAAAATTCACAAATGTCATTCTCTGGCATTGAGAGGCCAAAGTGGTAAACGACATGAAAGCAGTACTAATCAAAATTTTAGATTTTGTAAATTAAAAATCAGCTTTTAACGCTGCAAATTGCTTACTGCCAAAGCCATTTGATGATGTTTTCAAACTAGAATTTATTTCGTATGTCATCTATTTAAATAGTGAATGTTTATAAGTACTTTTTTTTAATTCAAATAAATTTTAGGATTGCGGTTCAATACAGTTTTTGTATTAAGAAAATATTATGAGATTTGGATAACACCAAGTTTTTTTCACACCAAGTGCTTGTATAAATAAAGACTCCAAATAAAGAAATTGTAATTGATATAATTAAATGCACAACATTTTCAAAAATCATCTTTGACTTGCCTTTGAAAACTGTTTGTGTCTGTTACGTGCGTCACAGACCGTACACCCTCACGTCTTACACCCTAAAAAATTTGCTAATTTCCTACTGCCAAATGAGTATCTACTTTAGTTGTGCTGTGCAAGTATTCAGATTAAGACGTTGCAAAAGTAAACATTTTACTGTGGAAAGATTTTTGAATGCACACCCCTTGATCTACTCAACAGTAGTCACTGAAAATGCAGATGTATTCTCTTAATAGGTATAATATTTTAGACTGAATCTATATTGATTGCATTATATTAGAAAATAAAAGTTGCACTTGGAAGTCACAACTTTGCTATGCATATTCTATTTTGAAAGCACAGAAATGGTTTACTTTCTAGTTGACAAGAGTCAGTTATAGACTGCGACAGTGAGAGTTAAAATGAATGAGTTAAAGAATGAGAAAAGAATGAGTTCTTTGGGAAAAAAAAGACTAGGTGTCTCATCAGCAAAGAATGAAAAGTAAACAGCTTCTTAACAGCAGAGTAGGCTACAGACACTTCTCGCCTACACGAAGTCACCTTCATGTGTCACTTCATACTTAAGGAAACTTCTCAAGGAGAGCGACTCATTGTTTTAATTGCTTTAGTGCATGGGCACAGATGTTCACAGTAATGAATTGTTGCACTCTGTGACAAAAGAGACTGTCTCTTTATTCAGAAATGAAAGGATTGGAGAAAGCGATAGAGAGAGAGAGAATGTGGGAAGAGATCTTTGGTTATTGCTGTGCTGACAGCATTGTTTATAAAGCAACCAGACTGGAATTAATGTACACTTAAGAAGAACTGATTTTTCCAAAATGGCTGTCTAAAGATTTTTGCGCTCAAAAGAAATGCAAATTAAAACTACCATGTGTGATTTTCTAAATTCTGCTCAAGAATTGTGTAAACACACCAATTGGCAAAGTAAACAGCGATGGATATTCCATCAATTGACAATGTTAAAACAAGCAAGGAAGCTTAAACTAACGATAGAATAAACTGTAACTCATGGGAGATGTAAATCACAAAAGACATAAGCTTAAGAATCACAAATTTATTTTATACTATCTGAATAAAATAAACATGGTACAAACAAGAAATTAAAAATGAAAATAAAAAATTTAATATTTAAACTCTCAGTTGCCAACATTTCAATAAAAAAATGGTATAAGAAATGTCTGACAATTGTTTAGTCCTTATTATGAACAGAAGCACCTTCTATGACCTCTTGCATAAAGGGCACATGGCTTTAAGGTAATTACAAGTTCAGCGCAGAAATCAAACAGTAAATCATAAAGAAATCGTGACAGCAAGAACAAAACCTCATCTCAGTGAACATATTACCTGTCAATCAATGGCAATGCAGAGAGTGCTTGGCAGTCGAGCTCTGGAATGGCTTTAGATACTGAAAGAAAGGCAAAACGGAGACAGGAGAAGCTTGATTCTTACATTTCACAAAATAGAATGAGTGAAACATTTGGATATCGCTGAGCCACACCTGCTTGCTGAAGTGAAGAGAGCCCTGTGGCGGTGAATCAAACAGAGAATGTGAGGAAAAAGAAGGATTGGAGAGTGGGGAATGAATGTTGTGATAGGGTGGTGAAAAGCTGAGAGTGAAGAGGAGAAAAAAAAAAAAAGAATTAAAAGCAACAGAGAATGTCGGTGATGGAGACAATTAAAACAGAGGAGAGAGAGAGATAGAGATATTGAGCAAGGTTAGAAATGGTGAGGGATGAGCAGGTGGTTACAAGTGATTTAATCCAAGCTGACACATCTCTCGGGCTCTCGATCTAAAGAAAAGTCATTCCTTGGTTTGAAAAATGGTGTTAGTGAAAAGAGGTATTCAAGTATTGTTTATTCTAAAGGAGCTCAATTAAAGGAGCTATTAAAGGTGAATCGGTTCCAGGGGTATGCCGGGTGATTCTAAGTCACGTGTTGGTGTTATATGAAAAATTAGTTATTTCCTAACCTTGAAAACATTTATTAAAAGGACATGTCTGATTGCTCCAGTTAATGTTTTATTTGTACTTTGGTCACCTTACATTGTTTCATTGTTAGTTTCTAGCAAATTTCAAGCAATAAAAAAAATGTAAAAGACAATTCATGTTTGCATACCATAAATATGGATATGCTTTATAACTGTTGGAATTTTTTGTGGCTTTCCAAAAGCTGAAGAGCAAAAGAAAATTTCCATCTTTAGAGAGGACGGCATATTTAGTGACCTTATAAGGAAAAGTGGCAAAGTAAGAAAAATGACAAACAAGAGGAGTAAATGCGATTTTAAAGAGAAGCAAGTTTGGCAGTTACATTTTTGCATTTGCCGCTCTTAATATAGTTGACAGTGCTGTACGTACGCTGCAGACCTATGCCGTTGACGGCATTTGTGATTTCAGTGCTTTTAAATGATCCTCCTTCGAGGAGAACGACTCCAGCTATGATTCACCATAGCATTTATCTCATGGGGGAAATCTGCCTGCTTCCTGTACCCTTTGCTCTTCCTGTCCTAGCTTGAGATGTGATCATAAATGTTTCCCTTTTCTGATGGGACTGAGAAATGGCCTGATAGATAGACTTTTATATTTGACAGATACTGAAGTTCATATCTACTGCTAAAACCTTTAGACTTATATAGAATTTTATAAAGGTATATAGATTGAGTTTATGTGGTGCAAAACCAACAAATTAACAATACCAAACCTAAGGTATTTAAGCTTTTTAAAACATTCACACAAATGTCTAGACCAGGTGCATTTTTTTACACTGCGAACTATGCAGTTTGAATCCAGATCCTTATAGGGATGTCCCTATAATTGTCAAATAAAGGGGATCCCACCCTTCTTAAGCCTTGTGGCATCTTTTAATTGTAGCAGAGCTATATATGTTTGAGAATCAAATCAGTAAAATTGATTATTAGACCATTATTATGTGCAATATAAAACATCTGTGAAGTCAATACTGCATTAATGTTTGTCTAGAGATTTATTTACAAAGTACAGTGAAATGAGAATTCCAGTCTTTGAGTAGCAGTCAAACACGTAGATGGTTACAAAAAGTTTACATACAATAACTTCCCTTCTATTTACTTGACATACTTACTTAACTAAATTATTCTTAATCGTGCTTAGCACAAGCTTGTGTGCCCATGATGTTGCCTAGGTTACACAGGTTTAAAAGACACCTTTTAAATAATAAAAAGCTAGTTATTATAGCAGTGTTTTCATACTATTAAACTCCCCCCATTGACTGAACAAGAGTAATTACATTTCCTGATTTCAAAAGAAACTCAATAGTTACCTAGCTAGCAGTATATGGTAGTTAATTTTCAACAAATTGGAATGATCAAATTCCTTTTTGAATAAACTAATATGCATCTGTTAAGTTGCGTTGCAACAACTGCAAAAAACAGATCTAAATACATATTGGTTGATTGCTATTTACTTTTTTGAACTATGTTATCTCAAATGTAATCCAAATTAAAAGAAAATATATACTTTGGTGATCCTCCATTCTGGCAAATTTTTTATTTGCATGTTAGATAATCATTTAATGTTGAAAACTTTATTTAGATTGACATCTAATCAAGTAACTAATAAATTACTTAGAATGGGTAACCAGAACTAAACAGTAAACAAAAAAGGTAAACAAAACAGTGCTGTAGACAAAATACTGAAATACTGCTGCTCCTATTTACTAAATATTTTATGTAATCTACTTCATAGACTTGTTTTACCCCTCCTTGAACCACCACCTTAACGTGGTGGAGGGGTTAGCGTGCTTGAAGGATCCTAGGAGCTATGTTGTCGGGGGCTTCCTGCCCCTAGTAGGGTCTCCCAAGGCAAACAGGTCCTGGGTGATGGGTCAGACTAAGAGCGGTTCAGAAGACCCCTTATGATGAGCACAACGGATTGCGCGACGTCATCCGGATTGGCATCACCGGGGCCCCACCCTGGAGCTAGGCCTGGGGTTGGGGCTCGAAGACGAGCGTCTGGTGGGACAATGGGTCCTTGGGACCCGGCCGGGCCCAGCCTGAAAAGGCAACGTGGGATCGCCATCCAGTGGGCCCACCACCCGCAGGAGGAACCGTAAGGGGCCGGTGCTCTGTGATCTGGGCGGCAGCCGAAGGCAGGGACCTCGGCGGCCCAATCCATGGACACAGAAGCTAGCTCTGGGGACATGGAATGTCACCTCGCTAGGGGGAAAGGAACCTGAGCTTGTGCGGGAGGTGGAGCATTACCGGCTAGAGATTGTCGGGCTCACCTCCACGCACAGCCTGGGCTCTGGAACCCAGCTCCTCGAGAGGGGCTGGCCTCTTCACTACTCTGGCGTCCCCCGCGGTGAGAGGCGGCATGCTGGTGTGGGCCTGCTCATAGCCCCCCAGCTCAGCCGCCATGTATTGGAGTTCTCCTCGGTGAGCGAGAGGGTCGCTTCCCTCCGCCTTCGGGTTGGGGGTAGGTCTCTCACTGTTGTCACGGTCTACGGGCCGAACAGCAGTGCAGAGCACTCAACTGTCTTGGAGTCCCTGGGAGGGGTGCTGGAAAGTGCTCCAACCGGGGACCCCATTGTTCTCCTGGGGGACTTCAATGCGCACGTGGGTGATGACAGCATCACCTGGAGGGGCATGATTGGTAGGAATGGCCTCCCCGACCTGAACCCGAGAGGTGTTCTGTTATTGGACTTCTGTGCCCGTCACGGTTTGTCCATAACGAACACCATGTTCAAGCACAAGGGTGTCCACCGGTGCACGTGGCACCAGGACACCTTAGGCCGAAGGTCAATGATCGTTTTCGTTGTCGTATCATCTGACCTTCAACCATGTGTTTTGGACACTCGAGTGAAGAGAGGGGCTGAGCTATCAACCGATCACTACTTGGTGGTGAGTTGGATCCGCTGGCTGGGGAGGAGGCCGGAAAGACCTGGCAGACCCAAATGTACGTTGAGGGTCTGTTGGGAATGTCTGGCCAAGCCCCCTGTCAGAGTGAGCTTTAACTCTCACCTCCGGGAGAGCTTCAACCAGATACCGGGGGAGGCTGGAGACATAGAGTTCGAGTGGACCATGTTTTCCACCTCTATTGTCACTGCTCGGGGAGGCCATGGAGGAAGGCTATCGGTCGTCCTCAAAGAAATTCTGGCAAACTGTCCGGCGCCTCAGGAGGGGGAAGCAGTGCCCCACCAACACTGTTAACAGTGGAGGTGGAGAGCTGTTGACCTCGACCAGGGATGTGGTCGGGCGGTGGAAGGAATACTTTGAGGGTCTCCTCAATCCCACTGTCACGTCCTCTGTTGAGGAGGCAGAGGCTGGGCTACTGGAGATGGACCCGTCTATCACCCAAGCCGAAGTAACTGAGGTGGTTGATAAGCTCCTCAGTGGCAAGGCTCCGGGGGTGGATGAGATCTGCCCTGAGTACCTCAAGTGCCTGGATGCAGTGGGACTGTCCTGGCTAATACGTCTCTGCAGCATCGCGTGGCAGTCAGGGACAGTACCTCTGGATTGGCAGACCGGGGTGGTGGTCCCTCTTTTCAAGAAGGGGGACCGGAGTATGTGTTCCAACTACCAGGGGATCACACTCCTCAGCCTCCCCGGGAAAGTCTTATCCAGGGTACTGGAGAGGAGAGTTCGGCCGATAGTCGAACCTCGGATGCAGGAGGAACAATGCGGGTTTCAACCCGGTCATGGAACACTGGACCAGCTCTATACCCTCTGCAGGGTCCTCGAGGGGTCATGGGAGTTCGCCCAACCGGTCCACATGTGCTTTGTGAATTTGGAGAAGGCATTCGACCGTGTACCTTGTGGTGTTCTGTGGGAGGTGCTCTGGGAGTATGGGGTCCAGGCCCTCTGCTAAGGGCTGTCTGGTCCCTGTACAACCAGAGCAGGAGCTTGGTCCGCATTGCCGGCACAAAGTCAGACCTGTTCCCAGTGCACGTTGGCCTCCGTCAGGGCTGTCCTTTATCACCGGTTCTATTCATAGTTTATATGGACAGAATCGCTAGGTACAGCCGAGGGCCGGAGGGGGTCCAGTTCGGGGGCCTCAGGATTTCATATCTGCTGTTTGCGGACGATTTTGTCCTGTTGGCTTCTTCGAACCTAGACCTGCAGCGCGCGTTGGGGCGGTTTGCAGCCGAGTGTGAATCGGCTGGGATGAGGATCAGCACCTCCAAGTCTGAGGCCATGGTTCTCGACCGGAAAAAGGTGGCTTGCACTCTCCAGGTCAGTGGAGTGCTCCTGCCTCAGGTGGAGGAGTTTAAGTATCTCGGGGTCCTGTTCATGAGTGAGGGGAGGATGGAGCGCGAGATCGACAGACGGATCGGTGCAGCATCTGCAGTGATGCGGTCGCTGTATCGATCTGTTGTGGTGAAAAGGGAGCTGAGCCAAAAGGCGAAGCTCTCGATTTACCGGTCGATCTACGTCCCTACTCTCACCTATGGTCATGAGCTCTGGGTCATGTCCGAAAGGACAAGATCCCGGATACAAGCGGCCGAAATGAGCTTCCTCCGCCAGGTGGCTGGGCGCTCCCTTAGAGATAGGGTGAGATGCTCCGTCACCCGGGGGGAGCTCGGAGTAGAGCCTCTGCTCCTCCACATCGAGAGGAGTCAGCTGAGGTGGCTTGGGCATCTGTTCCGGATGCCTCCTGGACGCCTCCCAGGGGAGGTGTTCCGGGCACGTCCCACTGGGAGGAGGCCCCGGGGAAGACCCAGGACGCGCTGGAGGGACTATGTCTCCCAGCTGGCCTGGGAACGCCTCGGGATCCCTCCTGGGGAGCTGGAAGAAGTGTCTGTGGAGAGGGAAGTCTGGGCATCCCTGCTTAGACTGCTGCCCCCGCGACCCGGCCCCGGATAAGTGGGAGAAGACGAAAAAAAGGTATGTGGATCCTGTTGAATCTAGCCACAGGGGTTTCAAGCCAGTGACTTCTGTGCCGGTCCCAAGCCCGGATAAATAGAGAGGGTTGCATCAGGAAGGCCATACGGCGTAAAACATGCCAAAACCAAATATGCAAGTCATCAATTCGATTTCCATACTGGATCGGTCGAGGCCTGCGTTAACAACGACCACCACCGGTGCTGTTGACCTACAGGGTGCCGGTGGAAATTGTACTACTGTTGGTCAAAGAAGGAGAGGAGGGAGAAGGATTCGTAGGCAGAGAGAGAAGAGGAAAGGCAAGAGTATAGGTCTGAGAATAGGGACTCTCAACATTGGTACAATGACCGGGCAAGGTAGAGAGCTGGCGGACATGATGGAGAGAAGGAAGGTAGATATTCTGTGTGTGCAGGAGACCAGGTGGAAGGGTAGCAAAGCGCGTAGTATTGGAGGGGGATACAAACTGTTTTACTATGGTGAGGATAGGAAGAGAAATGGGGTAGAAGTGATCCTGAAGGAGGAGTTTGTGAGGAATGTTTTAGAGGTGAAAAGAGTGTCTGACAGGGTGATCAGTTTGAAGTTAGAGATTGAAGGGGTGATGTTGAATGTAGTGAGTGGTTATGCTCCACAAGTAGGCTGTAAGCTGGAAGAAAAGGAGAGATTCTGGAGTGAGTTAGATGAGGTGATGGAGAGTATTCCCAGAGGGGAGAGAGTAGTGGTGGGAGCAGACTTCAACGGTCATGTGGGTGAGGGCAACGGAGGTGATGAGGAAGTGATGGGCAGGTTTGGTGTTAAGGAAAGGAATCCAAAAGGACAGATGGCCAAGAGGATGGAAATGGCTGTAGTTAACACTTATTTCCAGAAGAGGGAGGAACATAGAGTTACCTACAAGAGTGGTGGTAGGAGTAAGCAGGTGGACTACATCCTAAGTAGACGAGCCAATCTGAGAAAGATCACTGACTGCAAAGTAGTGGTAGGAGAGAGTGTAGCCAGACAGCATCGGATGGTGATGTGTAGGATGTTTCTGGTGGTCAGGAAGAAGAGGGGAGGAAAGATGGAAAAGAAGACCAAGTGGTGGAAGTTGAAAAAGGAAGACGATTGTGAGGAATTCAGACAGAAGCTGAGACGGGCTTTGGGTGGTCAGGAAGAGCTTCCAGAGGACTGGGAAACTACAGCAGAAGTGATCAGGGAGACAGGTAGGAAGGTGCTAGGTGTGTCAGCAGGAAGAATGAAAGAAGATAAGGAAACATGTGGTGGAATGAGGAAGTACAGGACATCATCCAGAGGAAGAGGCTAGCTAAAAAGAAGTGGGACATCGAAAGGACTGAAGAAAGTAGACAGGACTACAAGGAATCACAGCGCAGGGTGAAGAGGGAGGTGGCAAAGGCCAAACAGAAGGCATTTGATGAGTTGTATGCCAGGTTAGACATGAGGAAAGGTGAGAAGGAATTGTACAGATTAGCGAGACAGAGAGACAGAGATGGGAAGGATGTGCAACAGATAAGGGTGATTAAAGATAGAGAAGGAAGGGTTCTAACGAGTGAGGAGAGTGTGCAGAGAAGATGGAAGGAGAATTTTGAGGAGTTGATGAATGAGGAGAATGAGAGGGAAAGAAGGGGGGAAGAGATGAACGTTGTAGAGCAGGAAGTTGAAAAGATTAGAAAGGATGAGGTGAGGAAGGCTCTGAGGAGAATGAAGAGTGGAAAGGCTGTTGGTCCAGATGACATCCCTGTGGAGGTGTGGAAGTGTCTAGGAGAGATAGCAGTGGAGTTCCTATCTAGGTTATTCAACAGGATTCTAGAGAGAGAGAAGATGCCTGGGGAATGGAGGAGAAGTGTCCTAGTGCCAATCTTTAAGAACAAGGGTGATGTGCAGAGTTGTAACAACTACAGAGGTATAAAGTTGATGAGCCACACAATGAAACTCTGGGAAAGAGTAGTGGAAGCTAGGCTAAGAAGGGAAGTGGATATTTGTGAGCAGCAGTGTGGCTTCATGCCCAGGAAGAGCACTACTGATGCAATTTTTGCTCTGAGAATGCTAATGGAGAAGTACAGAGATGGTCAGAAGGAGCTGCACTGCATCTTTATGGACTTAGAGAAAGCGTATGACAGGGTGCCGAGAGAGGAGCTATGGTCCTGTATGAGGATGTCAGGAGTGGCAGAGAAGTACGTCAGAGTAGTTCAGGATATGTATGAGAGGAGTATGACAACAGTGAGATGTGCTGCAGGTCAGACGGAGGAGTTCAAGGTGAAGGTGGGGCTACATCAAGGATCGGCTTTGAGTCCCTTCTTGTTTGCTATGGTGATGGATAAGTTGACAGATGAGGTCAGACAGGAATCTCCATGGACAATGATGTTTGCCGATGACATTGTAATCTGTAGTGAGAGTAGAGAGCAGGTGGAGGGACACCTGGAAAGTTGGAGGTCTGCTCTAGAAAGAAGAAGAATGAAAGTCAGTCGTAGTAAGACAGAATACATGTGTTTGAACGAGAGGGAGGGAAGTAGAACAGTGAGGTTACAGGGGGCTGAGGTCAAGAAGGTGGAGGAGTTTAGGTATTTGGGGTCAACAACCTTTTTGGGGAGTGTGGAAAAGAGGTGAAGAGGCGAGTGCAGGCAGGTTGGAGTGGGTGGAGAAAAGTGTCAGGGGTGTTGTGTGACAGAAGAGTGTCAGCAAGAATCAAAGGAAAGGTGTACAGTAGTGAGACCAGCTATGATGTATGGGTTAGAGACTGTAGCAGTGAGGAAGAGACACGAGGCAGAGATGGAAGTAGCAGAGATGAGGATGTTGAGGTTCAGTTTAGGAGTGACAAGGATGGACAAGATTAGGAACGAGCACATAAGAGGAACAGCTCAGGTTGGTTGTTTTGGAGACAAAGTCAGAGAAGCCAGATTGAGAGGGTTTGGACATGTGCAGAGAAGGGGTAGTAGTTATATTGGTAGAAGGATGTTGGAGATGGAGCAGCCAGGCAAGAGGGCAAGAGGAAGGCCAAAGACAAGTTATATGGGTGTGCTGAAGGAGGACATAAAGGTAATTGATGCAAGAGTAGAGGATACTGAGGCCAGAGTTAGGTGGAAACAGATGATTTGCTGTGGCGACCCCTAAACTGGGAACAGCCGAAAGAAGAAGAAGAAGATGTGGATCCTTTGACTCAACTAAAGCCTGAACACTGAATTGATTTCAAGTATAGTTATTGAGTATCAAGGGCTGTCTGACACAGTTTCAACAACCATTTGTGATAGCTGACATTTGTAATATGAAACTATACTGAAAATAAAAAATTGTCACACTTTTTATATTTGATAATTTGGTAAGACATTTCTTTTATGGCTTGGAGGCCTACAATGTTCCTTCAATTACTTTTTTCTTCCTTCGTTCCTTTTCTATTGATTGAACCCCAGCTCTTACTGTGAGAAAATACTGGAAAAATTTGCAATTCAGGCCCACACTCGTTCAACACTCTAATAATAATTCCATTGGCCAGATGAGTGTACCAACTCAACATTAGCAATACAAGCACAGGCAGACATTTTCAAAGTCCCCCAGAATGCTTTCATTGCCAAAGCGCTCACTGGCAAAACTACACACACGTATAACATTTGCAAGCTGTACACAATATGTCAGCTACAGAGAAGTCTTGGAAACTTGATTCAATATTAAGACACGTAGCAGTTGAGGAAGACTCAAAACAATAAAGTGTTTGCTTTTACTTTAGTCTTTAAAATCAAATACAGGATGACAGGGTTTGAACAAAACACATTTGGGTAATGTGTTTTCCTTTCTTTATGCTGTCCATTAGATGTTAACGTTGGTGGTAATGAGCACTAGAGGCAAACAAAGCACTGTCAAACACCTCCTCTCCCCCTTTTCTGTCATCCTCATGGCCTAAGCTGCAGGTAAAAAGTCAATGTAGTTTCCTGCAGGCAGCATTAGGCCATGGCTGTACTATTTGAAGAGGGCCTCACAACTGTTGGAATGTCTCGTTAAACTGCTTCAGCTCATCATTCAAGAATCAAATTTAAAGGGGAATGATTCATTAAGCTTGGATTCAAGCGCTGAGGGAATGTCATATAAGCCTCCAGCACTTTTACCTCGAAGATGCCCCCCTCTTATGTCCCTTTTCTCATCTTCCAGATGGGCTGCAGCTTACCAACTAGTGTGCCACGTCAGGGAAGGAAAAGAGAAGGAGACCATTAATGTCACTCTGTCTTGGAGACATGTAGATGCTTGGAACAGGGGGCACTTAGATTCATATTTCTTGACATGTCGAGAGAGCTGAAAGTAAGCAATATTACCAGAAAAAAAACTGGGGAGAAAGAAAGAAAGTTCATGAGCAATAGACAAGGGAAAGATGAAAAAGAAAAAGCAAACACAGAAAGAAGGTATGGGGAGAACTGTTTCGCGAAAGCCTGTAGCAGGAGATTCTTATATTCTCTCTCTTTTCGCCATTGTGCCTGTGCTAGTTTCCTCTTTGTGCTTAAATCTGCCTGCAGGATTAGACAAGCCCTCTGCTTGGTCTTCAAAGCCAAGCTCAACTTTTTTCTGCTTTTCTTCTTTCATTTCTACTTAAGTTTCCTTGCCAAAGATGCTTAGTGGGGCTCTATCTAGTGGTCCTGTCCTACTGCAGGGTTTAACAAATCCTCACAAAAGTCCTCGCCTCAGAATGAGAGAGAGAAAGAATGATAAACTGAGCAGAGCATGAGTAATCCCCACAGGAATTGAGACATTGTTACCCTCATCCACCAACCAAAAAATTGCCATTCCTGCAAAGAAGGAAAGAGCAACGCATGGAAAGACTTGTGCTACAAGTGGTTTATGTATGTCTTTTAAAGGGCAACACTTATTGAAGTTTAACAAATCTTTAATCAGCCTCTGGTTTAACCAATAAAACTGTTTTGTTTTAATTTCTGTAGTTTAAGTTTTATGAAGTTTTATAAATTGGCAGCTCTTATCTAAGAACATGTTCATAGAACATTACTCCTGCTCTGGATTTATTAGATTTTTTGTGCCTGAATGTATAGTATTTTAAATGCCATTTCAGGTATCATCTTAGGAATGATCTTAGATAAATTAGAAAACTTGTATGTATAAAATATAAATGCTAATATATACACTTTATGGTATTCACATTGAGTACAGTCATATTAGCATGACTTCTAAATGGCTTTATCATTAAGTCAGTGGGAGGAAGTCTATTATGTAAACTGACAGTGAAATGCTGTGTGCTTATAAAGCACATTAATATTGCACTTTACAAATACCCAAGAGTGCCTCTAATTAACCCTCTCAGGCCTGTATTGTTTCATTCACATGGAATCAAAATGCTTGCATTAGATTTTATTCCCTGGCTGAGGATTCCTACTCTTTGGATTTTTATTAAGACGTGTTGGAGATCAATTTAGATCTCCAAAGATTCATAAACAGCATGTCAATCTGTCTTTCAGAAAACCTGTAAACCACATAATATGGCTAAAACCACAGACAAGATCTTTGAAAGCAATAGTTTTTATTCATGATTACATCCTCGGGATCACTAAAACCTCCCTGGTTTATAGCGGAAAGATGAGTGTTGCACTTTTACATTCGAAGGATTAGCAACTCCACAAGATATTCCCCCACATGGCACAAAAGGACTGGACTTTATTACAAAGACAAAACCCTCTTTCAACAATTTAATTGAGACATGCAATTACCAAGTAGTTTTGAAAGCTCACACCACTTTTAATGACATAAATTCCTCTTTTGTGGATTATGTAAGGTTTATGCTCAGCTATCTACTTTTAGTTTAGTGGATTTTAATATTTCCTAATGCAAATGTGAAAATGTTGTGTTTTATTCCTGGCATTAAAGGATTTCATTTTCATCGTGAGCCCCTTAAGAGCATAAATTGATGCCGTGTGACCGGTAGAATACTCCTGGCTGACACAGCCTTCACTTGTGAGCACACCTCTGAGATACTTTACTCATACTTAGAGGGGGACTTGTCATTTCGTTTATGTTAAAGTAGAGCGAGAGAGTCTTCAGTCTGACTGTGCCAAATAAGTGTTGATGTGCAACTGGGCGAAGCAGGTCTGACAGTGCCCCACACTAATCCGGAGTTAGCGTTAAGATGGCGTCTCTCCAAGTTGAGGTAAATACCTGGGCTTTGAAGCAGAGATAAGAGGATTCGCGGGTTTAAGCATCTTCTGCTGAAAAAGGGTTTCTCTAATTATTTAATTTTTTGAGCTTCGTAATGGCTGTGATGCTCAGAATAACACAAAGAACAGAAAGTTTATTCAGGAATCAGTTAACACATTCACATGTGAGCATGTCATTCCCAAATGTTTTCATGTGTAGCTCAAAAGTAAATAATGTATAATTGATTGGCTACACTGTAATCCTGGATAATTTGAGTTTACTCAGAAATGTTGATGTAATTAGAAAAACAATATGTTTCATCCATTTTTTTGAGTAATGAGGGTTTTGGTTTTAAGTATGTAGAAACATTGTTTTTAAGTTTATTGTTCTTAAAATAATTGATTTGTCTTAACTTTAAACACAGACTAGTCCAACTTTGATAGCAACTAACTTAAGTTGCTTAATTGTACTCAACCTCATTTAATAAGTCATAAATTGTTATAGTAGCATTCCTAACTATTATATTAAATCAAAGTTTGTTTCTACTGTTCCAAGTGGGGCACAGGAGAGCATGGCAGAACTAATTTCTATCTCAGACCCATACAATGCCATTTTCACACACACCTCGCTCTCAAAATAATGAGTAACATCACCATAAATAAAAAAAACAAAATAATTAATGGTCAAACATAAAGAACACGCTATTATACTATACTATTGACTTTGAAAATTTGCAATAAACAACACATCAACAGCTTTTTAACAAGAACTTGATTATTACCCGCAATACATTACATGCATTATTGTGTGAAACGTCCCATTTTGTTATTTAGCTAAACTTAAAAGAGCTATGTTACATAACTTAAAACAGTAACATTGCTCATATAACCTGAAAAATTTTATTTCAGAAACCCATGAATATCAATGAAGTTCTAACTACTCAACAATGTGAAATAATAAAGGCTTATTGTAAAGTTTTAAGTTGATAGTAATCCAATGGATTAATTAGTTACAACATTCGGGTTAATAGTGTAGTGTTTATTAAGGATTACATTTTTATGGCTTTAAAATAAATTCAACAAATAAACTAATCATACCTCAATTTGCTTTTATACAAGACATCAAATTTACCAACATAACTATTTATGTGAGAAAGATAAATGGTTTAGGCAAGTTACTGTTAAATTGCAGCCTTAATGTCAGTTTCACAACTATTAAACAGAATTAAACTTGACTTGTTTTACTTAATCTTCTTTGTTTGTGTTGAAAATGACACATGGATTACAACTTCCTGTTAAAAAAACAGGTAGTTAATTCCCCTCACATCAAATAAAAAGATAAGCCAGGAAAACATCCTCAAATGTGCCTTAAGGTCGCTTTTATTACTCCAAGGGTGTCTAAAGTACACCCAGCTCTGCCTCACTTAACCTGAAAACTGTTTTTCCGAGTTACAGAGCTGTCAGATATTTGATATTTTTTTCTTTCGGGACTTGTTTGTCAGAAGAGGGTCTTGTGTTATTTGGAAGATGTATGAAATGAGAGAAGGCTATAGACACCAACTGTAAATGAAAACACTTATTGAACTCTGCATGACATCAGTCAAGAGGCGCTGACAGCCAGAGGTAAGCATGGAAGTGACATTTAAATCAAAGAGGGTTGCACTGGGACTAAAGTATCAGACGACTTTTATCTGATTATAATCTCAGGGTATAAGCCATTGTCTTTATAGATAGAAATCTGCAGCACACTTGACTTCAAGGGAATTCACTTGTTACTCTGAATCATTTTAGAATCAAAATATATTTTGACTCAACTAAAAACCTAAAATGAAACTGAAATGGTAATAGAAGAATAACATGCATGATATGAAAAGTGTTCTGGACCAGAATCCAACTCACTACATTGCAGCAGTGCTTACATAACAACTTTATGCCACATAGCAAAATCTGCTTAGAATGGGTTCAGATACTCACATGTAAAAAATGGAAATTTAAAAACATAAAAATACATGAAAATTTGTTGATGACATCACGCTATGTTTATGTTTGCCAAGGGGTCATCACACAAACATACATTTCAGGTTTAAAGACATAAATATTTAAACTAATAAAAGTGTGTTTACGTTTGCAAACAGTTTTTCCCTGGAAGACTCTATTAGAAGCATCACCAGCAGACAAAAACAAAACAAAAATAATTATAAGAGCACGGTGAACCTTTTCATGCTTACTTGATCAAAACAACAGTTATTCCCAACAATGGGAGGTTTTGAATTTCTACTATTCAGCTGTTTTGTTGTTCTCTAAACTGTGGTTGATCAGTTTTCCACAAATATTATTGTAATACACATATTATATATATAACACACATATTATAAGGACCAAGTAAGAAAATGAGGGAGAATTTGATTTGTAAACTCACTTTATCACACATCAAATGTTATTTTTTTAAACCCATCTAATTAGGCAAGCCTTTAAAGCTTTAATTGGGATTCTGCGTATTAATAATTTGATTTATGTTTTGTTTTCTCTTTTGTTATCCTATGTAGTGTTGTTAGCGAGTGTTTTGTCAATCTGTCTCCTTTGTTGTGTTCTATAATCTGAGGAGTCATTGAGAGCTCTGAAAGGCTGCATGAAAAAAAATATTATAATATTCTTATTATTGTTAATATCATCATCATTGTTATTATATCATCATTAGTATTAAATGTGTATTGTTCCCAGAATGTGATTTAATGTTAAAGAGATAGCAAAAAATTTACTCTTTATTTTTCATATTTGTCAAATGTATGGAAAAGAATTAAATCGTGTAATACTTAAATTGTATTCTTCCTAAAAGCTTCTTTTTTTCAAAAACATGCTCTGGCCTTCTAACTGTGGAATGTTATTGTTTGTGAATTTCTTGTAGGAAGGTTAGTAGTGTTTGTCTTGATTTACAGAAAGGCTTTCACATGTAAGATTATCAGATACTATAGCTATCTATTCAGATTTCTAATTTTTGTCATTTCTCAAAACTACCTGTTAAGTGTTCTAAAGTCCCATAATTAGGTTGATTACTTGAAAACATTCTGTGAGATTTTTATGTTAAAATTTCAATAAAACCTTAAGACCTTCACGAAAAGGTTTAGAGAAATCCATGTAAAAACTCTTAATAGGGTCTAAATAGGTACTGTACTTATAGGCACCATGATCAACAATAATGAGTTAATAAAAATTGTAAAATGTAAAATCCTCCTCAGTCCCTGTAAAAGTAAAACATCTGTTACTGGAGAAAATGCGGTCAGATAGAAGCGGATCATATTAATCTTGTGGAGTAGTGAGAAGATCCAATCATTCTGGGATGATCTACAGAGAGTTATTTTAGAAGTGCTGGGTTATCACATACCTACAGTAGATCCTCTCTTTTATTACTTATGAGAAATAATAAAGATATAGTACCTAAAAGGGACCAATATGTATGCAAGATTTTATGCCATCTAAAACACTAAAACTAGAAACTGGCTTAAAGAAACCACTCCAGAATTACAGGCAATGGTTTAAATTCATTGAAGAAAACCAAATTCCATCAAGGTAAAGATTAAAAGATGCACATATATAATTGAGTGGTTGATATCAAGAGCATCATTGACATGTTGATTATTGATTAATTGATTACAGATAGAAAATGCTATAGAATCACTTGACTATTTAGCTTGGCTGTTATGTTTTTTATTGTTTTGTTATGTTATACTTTATTAAGTTATGTTATGTGTGAAATATGCATGTTTGGATTTGAGAAAAAAACAATCTGAGAAAAATATGGTAGGATTCTTCAATTCATCATAAATCAAATAAATAATAATAAAACAATGAAACAGAATAAAATGAATGAAAAATAATAACCCTTACCTGTTGAGTGAGACGATGTGGTGAAGTGTCGGAGGAGGTGGTAGGGGAGGAGAACAGATGGTAGCGGAGGAGAGTCCTGACCATAAAAATACGCTTTGCCAAAAAAGCAACACGAAAATATTCACAAATTCAAGACACCAACACAAAACCGAAAGAGTGCATGAAGATAGGGAGAGCTCTTCCGGGAAGATGTCATGGGACGTCAGATGAACAATTGGAGAGCAGGATGCTAGGCAAGAACGTGCAGCATTAGGGCTGGAACTGACCAATAGGAGAGCAGAACAGTTGGTGGCGAGTTGAATGCAGTTACTTGATGCCCAGTGTTGTCAGCGGTTATAAACAATCAATTTTTGTCAGCGTTGCGAACTTGAAATGTCGAATATGTAGGATTAAGTATTTTGCAATTTTTGTATCTTGGATTTTCTTTCTTATCATGGAACAAAATTTTCTTCGAGTGGCCTTTCGTATCTTGGATTTTTTATTACGTAAAGCACTCGAGTTACCACTGTACATTACTTACATGTTTGCTTAGTATTCCTGTAATGCTAAATCAGTGAAAAAAACAACAACAACAATGAATAAAATAAATGTTAACGATAAAAATAAATAAAAAAAAAAACCTCTGGAATGCACATAAGATCTGCAATTTTCTGTTCTTTTCTGGAATTTAAGCTTTAAAATGTATCCTTTATTAAATACAGGGACATTTAAACACTTATGAAAGAGAACATTCTTACAGCAGAAAGCTTGTTTCTTCATTAGCTCCTGAAAGAACAAACAAAACCAATCGAAGTAAAGCGCACAAATCTAATTCAAGACAACCTTTAATGTTAAGAGAAGCCAAAGGGTAGTAATAACTTCCACAGTGCTGCATTACACATTGGAGATTGGTCAAATGTTTGTCATTTCCTTTAATGTTGTGTACCTTTATGCGCATATGAACAAGTGGATGAACTGTGCTGATTTCAACAATCAAGGACGACGGGCCAGCCAGTTCCATTTAATCTTTCACAACAAATTATTCCCTATATTTGTTTATTTGCCTCCGCATCTTCCCTCTTCTCCTCCTTTCACCCCCGCAGTATTTTGAGGAATGCAATTTCAGAGAGAATGAAAGGGCAATGTTTTGTTTGATTCAATCAGTATTGAATTGAACTGGATCAAATGAGACTCCATTATCTGAGGCACTGTTTGTCTTTTGACGTAATGAGGGCCCTGTTCACACGCACCGCCACATCTGTCTGACTGTTTCTATGCAATAGACTTTTTATTATCACTGTGATGATAATCTTGTTGTTTTGTGGAATAATTGCATCAAATAATCTCCATAACACAAATACAAAAGCCCAGTTGGTGATGTGTGCCCTAAAGTTGTGAATGTGATGAAGCTGCAGTATTGCTGTCCCTAGGCACAATGAACATTCGGGTCTGACTGGGATTGACAGACTAAACTGTGACACTTCAATCAATGTTTCTAAGCACTGGTAAGCACCCATCTGTGAAGCAATTACACTCTGTTGAATAAATTAAATAGAATAATTGATTAGACTACAAAATAAGAAATGATAACCTAATACAGTGTGCTTTATTTGAATTAAATTGAAAATACAAATGAACAAGTCACAGCGCTTCAACTTATGATCTTTCTTGAGCTGACAGATAATTAACTTCAGTGATTTCTTTTTAAACAATTACTTTGGTAACTTTTACAGATAAACTGTACATGATTTTGCACCAAGATCACATAATTATTCACTCTATCAGATGCTGTAATTGTAAATACATACTGTATTCTAGTCCTTTTGTGACATTCTTCTGAATACTTTTAATGTTCTAAACCAGTATTTCTCAAAGTGTGAGATGCAATTTGGGATATTTGTGACGAAACAAAAAATACTAAACTTTGGTTTCTCACATCTCCTCGATAATTTTCCCTAACAGAACTTCCAGCAAATGCGCTCAAAACTCTGAAGCTCGTCTTATCTTCAAGGAATTAAAGTGAGCTCATTTTACTCCCCTTTTCATCACTCTTCACTGGCTCCCCATAGCAGCTTGTGTTAAATTCAAATCACTGATGCTGGTGTACAAATCTATCTCCAAATCAGACCCTGTTTACCTCCACAAGCTCATACACTCCTACATGCCCTCCAGAAGCCTGCGCTCAGAAAAAGAACAGTGACTCGTGGTTCTATCCCACAAAGGCAGAAAATCTTTTAGCAGAACCTTCTCTCTCACTGTGCCTGGCTGGTGGAACAAATTCCCTGATCCAGTCAGGAACAGCTTTTAAAAATCAACTGAAAACTCTTCTCTTCAGGGAACAACTACTATAAACAGAAGAATAATAATTTTCTTTATTTTCTTCCTGCTATGGTTTATTGATCAGTTGATACAACTTTTACTATGAGCAAGCTGAGATAGACTTTGACTGTGTAACAAATGGTATATTGTCTCTCCCCTATTGTAAGTTGCTTTGGACAAAAGCGTCTGCCAAATGCATAGATGTAAATGTAATATAAATGTCAATTACAGTTTTTTACAATTGTTAAGACAGTTTTTTCAATACCTTTAACAAGTTTGCTTAACTCTTAACACACCGAATCAGTTAAAACACACAATTGGCAAAACAATTAATTTCATTCTCAAAACCCCTCGTTGTAAACAAAACTCCAAAACTCATTTTCAAAATACAATAATACAGTTTTCAAAACACTAACACAAGTTTTCTTCCAACAGCAACATTTAGTCGATCATAACACATTGAGAATAAACTTTGTTTTAAAATGACATAGTTTTGGTGTTTGGTGGAGCTCGAATGTAAAAGAAGTTCAAGCATTTGAAATTTGTGTTAACTGAATGTGTTTCGTATCAAAGCAACAAAAAATGTGTTAATTGTAGAGCCTACCTCGACGGATGTTGTGCTAATTGTGTTAAGAGTTTAGGAAAGTTGTTAAATGTATTGAAAAAACTGTCTTAGCAATTGTGAAAAACTGTAATCATACATAGACAAAGTTGGCCAAATAGTGCTTCAGAACACGTACCAATCTTTTCCTCTTTAACAATGTCTGACCATTTAACTTACATCTTCTCAATAAATGAAATAAATAATTGACTAAATAAATGAAGGCTTAATTACCTAAAAAAATTCTAAGTCTACTTGAATTACCTTCAGATGTGGCTACAAAGATGAAAAGATCTGATACTGCATTTGATGGTGGAATTTTTTGAAGAACTTGAATAAGGGTAATAAGAATAATAATAATAAAATTTGTCATTATAATAACTATATTCTCTCACATCCTATGCATGAGGACCTTATTGCCCGCACACACATTAACATTTACATTTATGCATTTAGCTGACACTTTTGTCCAAAGCGACTTACAGTAGGGGAGACACAATATGAAATTTGTTAAACAGTCAAAGTCTATCTAAGCTTGCTCATAATAGAAATTGTATCAACTGATCAATAAACCATAGCAGGAAAGAATTAAAGAAAGAAGATAAAGACAGAGGAAGAAAAAAAAAAGAAAGTTTTTTTTTTAATAGTAGGTGTTCCCTGAAGAGAAGACTTTTCAGTTGCTTTCCGAAAGTTAGTGTTAGTGTTGCTGCTTTCCTGACTGGATCAGGGAGTTTGTTCCATCAGCCAGGGACAGTGAGAGAGAAGGTTCTCTTTAGAGATTTTCTGCCTTTGTGGGATGGAACCACGAGTCACTGTTCTTTCTCTGAGTGCAGGCTTCTGGAGGGCATGTAGGAGTGTATGAGCTTGTGGAGGTAAACAGGGGCTGATTTAGAGATAGTTTTGTACGCCAGCATCAGCAATTTAAATTTAGCACGAGCTGCAATGGGGAGCCAGTGAAGAGTGATGAAGAGAGGAGTAACATGTTCTCGCTTCGGTTCCTTTTTTCCATCACATCTGGTCCTGTGCTGCACAGGATGTTGGATCCTGCCAGAACCCAGAGTCAATATTAAAAATGATTAAGAGTGGTAATATCTGCAACCTAGGTTTTCTGTGTCTGCCAAATCATTTTGAAAAGTTGTGCAGCACAAAAAAAGTTAATTACAGCAATTAATTCAGTGATATACCAGATATCTGCCCTTCTTGCACATACAGATGCCCTACAGAACATAACTTTTTCTCTTTATGAAAAAGTGAAATACTAAACTTGTTGTTTTTTTTTTTCTTGAAACAAAAATTTACTTGAGTTGTTTCTGGTTGTTCATGATTTAGATTTGATTTGTTGTTTTTTCGTCAAAAGTACATAAGTCTGATTACCACTTGAATGTGTTGCTATCATTTTCACAAGAACAAACTTATTACAGATGTTACATGCATTAATTATTTGGCAGATCTCAGTTGCTGTACATGTTTTCCTCTGGTTGTGTTTTTTACATAGTGTTATCTGTTCTGATATGTTCATCGTTTAAGAGGTTAAGTTTTATTGCAGCTTGTATTTTTTTAAAACATCTTTTGATTTGATGTCATTTTTATCAAACATACTGCATGTTGAAGGCCTAAATTAGATTTTAATGAAGTGGGAACTACAGGAGAAGACAAATAGTCTGTAAGTGTTCTGTCTGAGCCTGTGACTAATTCTGGTAGTCAAACAGCTCACATTCAATATAATTAACGTTATCATCTCACCTGAGTAAAGGCTTAATATTTTTGTCTTCTTGAACTCATTTCTGGCTAGAAACAGTCAGTAATGCACAAGTGCACACTTACATAATTAACCTAGAAAACCCAAGTGTATTTGGAGCGTACAAAAAGAGTCCGGAGAAGGGGCCCAGGTCTCATTGGTTGCCTAGCACTGGAAGCCCCACTGATTAGGAGTGATGAGAGGGAAAAGGAGGGTTGCTGTTGAAACATCAATTAGGCATTCACTGTAAAAAAAAAAAGTGTGATAGCACCGGCAAAAAAACGCCATCTGACATTTTCCTACTTGTGAAAAAAGAATTTAGTATTTTAGCCGACATCAGTGAAGGGCCATTGACAGTGCAGTCAGGCATCAAACGTAGGTCACAGAGAGACCGTTCTTGATATTTCTGCGTTGTATAATGTTTCATTCATATTGAATTTTGCAATGTAAATGTTTTTAAATAGAGAATGCACATTTGGAAGAGCAAGGAAGGGCTGTAAAATCAACAGGTGGATTCGAACGCTGAAATTAGGAGCATCTGTGCTTTTAATTCCTTGTCACTGGCCAATTTGCCATTAACTGTTGGTGGTAATCACTGAGTCAAATGTACTAATTCAACACAGGTGCTATTTAAAAAGCAATTTGTCATTTTACCACATTTTATAATGAGAAGTAAAAGTGTCACAGAGGCTAACCTCGTCGCTCCCTCCTCTGACCAACAGAGGGCACCTCCGTTGCACTAACTCCTGCTCCTCCATCTACACCACACTACATTCCCCATACACCCCAGGGGCGCCTTGATTACACACCCAGCTGAAGGACATTAACATCACTATTTAAACAGACTGTTTCCCTTGGCTCGTCGCAAAGTCTAGTTTGTATCTCTACTGCAATTCCGAGCGTTTACCCTGTTTGTTTGCCTGCCTGCCTGCCTGTTGTGACTCTGCCTGTTCTCTGTCTACGATCCTAGCTGCCTGCCCGTTGGACTACTCTCGCTGATCTTCGTTACTGCCTGTTTGCTACCTGCCCTGACTAACCGCCTGTTATTGTACCACGTTGCTAAATAAAGCCTTCACATGGATCCCAACCCGAGTGATGCATTGTTACAGTAAGCTTAAGCTTCTATGCTGACCAGCTAATAATGAAAAAAAGAAGAAAAAAAAAGCCGGTGTCCAGAATTAATTGGCTATCCCAAAATGCAATACAAGTTTCAAATTACAGGTAAAACCCTTTTAATAATGAAAATGATCTATTCAGCAAAATAATTTCACAATTTGTACTGTATTTCTATGGAATTTTGTTCACAATGTAGAACCAGTTTTTTACAGTGTGGCAATTTTTGGAAATAAGGGAGTCTACTTAACTTATCAAACAAATTGGACATGTTGTTATTATTATCAGTATCAAACATGTTGTACACGTTATTATTATCAATCTTAAACAAACTGTAAAAATCTGATTTATTTAATGTGTAGGTTTTGTGTGACAGGATGTCTATAAACCTTCCAATCATAGCAAATACTACTACTACTACTACGACTAATAATAATAATAATGACAACAATAATAAAACCAACATTTTTTAATAAAACCTCAAACAAATTGGTTCAAAATAATATTTGAATGCATTTCTAGTTATATTTGGATTATCAAGTGGATGAAGAATACCAGCCCTATATTAATACAAAGATGTAGGACTCACAATTACTGTCCTTTTATAGTCCTATTGACTAGATTACATTTGGTGGAACATTTCTTGCAGAACACTCTGAACATCTCATATGACCAGAGAAAGCTCTGATCTCTTTGCTCTTGCATCTACTCCATGTGTTATTTAGATGCAAGGACTTCCCAGATGAATTTGAGAATTGTGGTAATTTCAGAGAAAGAAGACTTGTGTATTTCTTTAACTTAATTTCGTTAATGAGGCAAAGTAAAGGTCAGAGATCTTTGCAAGTACATTCACCTGCCAACCTTTCCATTCCAGAGTCACAAACAGCACTTTCCTTTCCTCTTTGTCTCAGAAGAGTTTTTTTTACCTGTGGCCTTTGAAAATGTGTGATTAAAAAAGGCAGGACTTCTCCTTTAATCTATAATGGAGAGGCCGTTATCATTTTTTGTTAAATAATGCACAGGGGGTGCTGTCATAAAGTATTAATAAGCTATTGAATGGTGACTCGCCTGTGGATTTACTATGGACTTTGAACTGGCCAGGGATTTTGGAAGACAACATCATGAGAATTAGGCAGCAAGGCATGAGAACATTTTTGTATCCAGATGTCCAGAGTTTCTATTTCCAGTGGGGGGTTGTACCAACAAATTAGTTCGGCTTCAGAACAACTTATCGAAACAAGTCTGTCAGATAAAAAAAAATCCAATATTAGGTCCAATAAAATTGTTTTAAATATAAAACAAGTCAGAAAGATATTTCTCCAAAACAAAGGCTTTTCATGAGCTTTTATAGACTGTGTACTTGTATACACTATGTCTGACTCAAGCTATCAAACTCCTTTGAACCAAAATAAAGAAGATTCAGTGGACTAGATGTGCCAGCAGGCAAAATACATTTTAATTCACACTGTATGTTTCAAGTTGCTAAAAAAAACTTTCCATTAAACAATTCTAGATCGTGCATGGGTTCAGTAATACAGAATATTGCTAAACATATTTTTAGACAACAGAGTATTTTTTGAATATCTGCCTTGAAACAAAAACTCAAACTTTACTTGCCGTCAGGCCTTACTCTCTTGGCTTTTCCTTTCGGCTTTCTGCACCATCAATATTAAAACTGTTCCTGCTGTTATTCTGCAGCATAGCCGCTTTGACCTGTCTTGTTTTACTTTCACTTACTTGCAATATATTCTGTCCTCAGAAAACCTTTAAGATTCTTTCTTATCCACGACAGTTTTTGAAATTAAGACAGTGTCAATGAGTTACCCTCACCCCAAGACAAAAACACTTAACCTCTTGAAGAATGAAGACAGTTTTGAGTGATAATCATGTAGCAATGCGTTCCACACTAATAATTCAACAGTGCACCTCTCTTTCTGAATCTACTCTATGTCAGGCTAATGAATAATTCATTATTGTTCATTTTTTATATTTATGGTTATATACAACGCACCTTTCCTAGCGATGGGTTGCAGCTGGAAGAGCATCCGCTGCGTAAAACATATGCCAGAGAGTTGGTGGTTCATTCCGCTGTGGCGACCCCGAAAGGGAAGAAAGCCGACATGAAGATGAATGAATGAATACAACGCACCTTTATTTACAAAATGCTTATAAGTTGGTTTGTGTTTATTTTTGTATTTCAGCAAATACATATTTAGTTTACACTATGTTAGAAATGTTTCTCAGTGATGGGTTGCGGCTGGAAGGGCATCCGCTGTGTAAAACATATGCCAGAGAGTTGGCGGTTCATTCCGCTGTGGCGACCCCGAAAGGGAAGAAAGCCAACATGAAGATGAATGAATGTTAGAAATGTTTGAGAAGCAGAAAAGGTCTAAAGTCAAACAGAGATTGATGTTCATATAAAAAGAGTTTTAACAAACTGTTAGTTCTAACTTTGTATCACTGTATTTAAATGTTTGTGCTACCACTGAACCAATAATGTAAAGCTGAACATGACAACAAAGATTTTATTTATTCCACCATATGGCAGACTATTTACTGGAGGCATTTTTTTCATCTGCCCTGCTCTAAACATACATGAGAAAAGTAATTGTGGATAACAAATGGAAAGTTAGTTCCATAGTTAGAACAGTTGCCAAACAAGCATTACTAAGAATTATGGCTGATTTATTTGACTAAACCAAGCTAAACTTTTTAAAATTATATTATTATAAAAAATGTATTGTATTATTTTAACTGGTATCTCATAACAAAAACTAAAAACAATTTTTACCCTAATCAAGAGCATACAGAACTTTTTAGAATATGACTCAATGAATATGGTCAATCTAAGAAGTTAAATACAGGTGCTCCATGCCATCTCCAAAAGTTGTCTTTGGAAAACAGACATACCATATGAGTGCTGCACACTGCATCAAATTTATATGCATGGTTTTGTACTAGAAGGAAGCATTTAAAAAAATGAATGCTTTAGCAAGCCTTCTTAAACAGTTTTTACAAGTTTGTTGAAGACAAACAGGCTATGGACAAAGTTGTCTGGGTCCTTTCCCTGTTGTCAAATAAGACCAAGATAAACTTGTTTGGCTCAAATGTGTGTGGCAGAAATCAAATGGAGAGGAGAATGACAACTGTGCCTTGCTTTCAGTCAATAATTGTTGTGAGAGTATCATGGTCTGGGGCTGCATGAGTGGCACAGAGTAGATAAAGTTAATTTAGTAAACCATGAGAGCCAACATATAGTATGATAAAACAAAGCAGAGCATGGGTCGCAGTGCACTGTTACAAACCAAAACACATGTCCAAGATGACTAATGTCTTGCTAGTGAGCTGAGGGTGAAGGTGAAGGACTGGCCAATTATGTCTCCAGATCTACATTTTACATTCATGCATTTAGCAGATGCAGAAAGTTCTGATGAGAGATTAATTTCATGAATTTAATGAAAAGAAAACATTAAACTAGACTACATCAGCCATCTTGAAACAGTAAAAAAAGATAAAGCATAACAAAAAGAAATAAAGAAAAAAGACAATTAATGACGCTCTATTACCAAGGCAAATGTCAGGGTTTTGTAGTATAAAATATTAGGGACAACTAACTAAATTAAAATTAACAACTTGAGTCTTGTTCAAACAACATCTTGTACTGTACATGCGGCAGTGATTTATTTGTCATCCAGATTAATTCCAAATGAACAATTTGCTGTATTTAGCAACACTCAACTTTGACGCTTCATTCCCTTTCCTTCTCATTTATTAAAGAAACATCACAGACACAAATTTATTAAACAGCATAATAATTTAACATGCCAGTATTCAAAACCACAGCCTCTCTCGCTTGTATGGTTGTAAGAAAAAGGGCAATGAAATCAATCTAAAGGTGCTATTAGCATTTCCTCCAGGCAAAAAGCAATCAAGGGAACATCTGCGGGCTGCCTGAAAATTCATAGAAGTTTTAAAAAGTCATTTAAGACTTATGATAAAGTTAGGAGACATCTGGTTAGCTGTTTACACAACACTGATCGTGAAGACTATGTAATAATTCATATTCATGAATTTGAAGCAATAATTCAATCCTTTGCCACAACATGACCGAAAGGAATTCTGTGGAAAACTCCCATGATTAGATGCGGCACGGAAGGAGGCTCGTGGCCAAATGCTGCTTGAAGGTGTTGGTTGCTGAAGAACACTGATGAAAAATAATGGTGCCATTGTTCCCCGATATTGCACCTTGCTATTAGATTTACCTGATATGGGATTGTGGAGTGTGTGAAGGGGGGAGGTTGATCCTTTTATGTAATTAGGTTTGCCTGGGTGTTATTGCTGCAGATTTGAGCCTTGAGGGGTCGTTGCTTGGTTGCTAATCATTCGAAGCCCTAGCTGAGAGCGAAACTGTTTGGTTCCATGGAGAAATCGGCCTGTCCTTTGGTTGAGCTTGTTACGCAGGGGTAGGAAGGTTACCCTTATTGAAGGGAAAGAGCCAAAGAGATTAAGTGAGGGCAATAAATATGATGACTTAACCACATTGCACATCTCTCAAAGGTATAACGGTCCCTGCCGTGCCAACTGTGATTCAATTACTTCATAATCTAGTGAACAGTGTATGTGACATGACAGGTTGGTTATTACCTTCAACACAAAGCCTGGTATTTATATTTGTCTACATGTCAGATTTTTTTTTGGAGGGATAGGATATTTGTGATGTATGTCTACATGAGCCGGCTGTTCTGATACAAGCACTTAAGGATACATTTTAAAGCTCTGGTTGGTTTGCAAGCCCTCAAATGGAAAGTGAGATCAATACATACAGCGTTATGTTGGTTTCTATAGATATAAACTAGAATATGGACTGTGCGTTGGGGATTGCATCAATCCAGATCTCCACATTGCACAAGAAATGGTTAGTTTGAAAACAGCACAGTAGCATGCTGGAAGATCCAGTTGGCCGATAGCATTTGGAGAATTTATTTAGAGCTCTTCAAAAATGTATTTGGAAGGTTCAACGATAAGTCTGAGAATTTGGGGAATAACAGGCTAAATATGCCATCGAGGAGCTCCTGAAGTCATATGTGCTTTTTTATCATCATGCAGATACATTCTTAAAGCCTGCCATCTCACACTAGTTTTAATCACCCCAGGCAACATCTTGAGGTGTCAGGACCAGACGTACATCTTCAAAGACAGTCCCAAGACATGAACAATAATGCAAAAATAATCAGACCTCTCATTATGCAACGAAGTGGCTTATTTCATCACAGTTTGAAGAGAGAAAAAGCCAAAAGCAGTCTTCTTCAGATCCCTAAAGCAGGTGGTTGACACTGTTCATTATACAGCCTTTTGAAAACACGTCACAGAGTTAGACAGGTCACCGTTTCCTCTCCAAATGTCACTAATAGCACTCTGAAATATGGTTGAGGATAGAAGGCAACACAATCATCTCAGCATGACAAACAGCATGCTTGTCTTGAGTCAACAAACCTGGCTGTTTAAAACACAATATCATATATCTCATTATCCTCCACTCTTTCAATGACTGACATATTAAGCAAGAATGCCTCTTTTAGTTTTGAACCATTATGCCTGGTTATGAACCTTAAGTTTTCGACTCGATTTTGAAACAATTCTATTCAAGTTCAACCATTTTCTACTATGCTCTAGACATTAGGTTTAACCTTGGGTCTCTCCATTTTGCCCAGTGAATGAAAAACAGAAACAAATCTAATAGGCTTAAGAGGTCAGACTGTCATTTTATGTCACCGTTCTGTCATCCGCTTCAGACTGATGTTAGTTATGAGAAGGTCAGCATGAGTGGCTCTCTAAGGGCATGTTTTAAAGGTGATGTGGGGATGAGTGCTCTTTGAAATGTGATTTATCAAAAGGTTAGGCTTGGTTTAAAATGAAAACGGTTGTTGCAACTTAAACAGAACCATCAGCAAAGTGTGAAAAAAGTTTTGAATCAGTACAATTTAATGTATACCTCTATAAAATAATATAAAATATAAATATTCATGTTATTCACTGAACAGTAGAATTCAGTATTCAATTCAAACTCTTGATTTTTAGTTTTTAAGATACTATATAGAAATGTGCAACCTTCTGTACACTCTTAAGCAAGTACTCTTCCGTTTAGACCGGTAATTTTTTATTTGTTGTTAAAAGGACAAAAGGACATGTTCAAAGCATTGAGGTGGATACGCCTTTAGCAATTTGGTACGGCAGTTTCTGAACTTTTTTCCATCTGAGCTCCACGAGGAAGCTGTTTGCTTTAAAGTTAGGGTTAAAACACATCTTTTTAAATGCTTAAAGATTTGGGGTAATGGTTGCATTGCTTGGGTGCTTGTAGCCATATTTATTTTTTTATTTAGAAATTGTACTTTTTAAAAGATTATTTTATTGTGATGTGTGTTTAAAGTATAATACGTTGAGAAAATCTAGAAAATTAAGTTTGATTAATTGATGAAATATTTAATGGTTAAATGGGTACAATTCTTTTACATGTTCTGATTAGTAACATTCAATTTCTAATGACATTGCACATTTAAACATTGACATCACACATGAAGGGACAAATTTCAACGTTTTAAAGCTTTCTACCATGTTTTAATTACATCAAATGTCTGATATTATGTTTAAAGTCATCCTGACTTGTTTTGTAATCCTGTAATCTTTTTCTGGAAGCTAGAAATGGCTTGATGAGATTAACTATATCGTTGATTCCTTACCCCACTAACCAAAAAAACTGGTGTATTTTGAACTAAAACTTTTTTTTTAATTGAAACTTAATTTGACATGTCCACGAAACCCACACAGTTGACAATAAATCATCTTATACATTGCAACTCAAGCATATTCAGCAGGTAAAGTTTATGTATGAAAGTAACATTGAAAGAAAAAAATATCATCAACACAATGGTTTTGGGTTAAGTTTAGCATCAGGGTAAAGTATAGAAAAACATTTAATTATATGCAATCCATAATTTAGTTTAGTGTGTGACAGTGGGTATAAGCATATGTATGGTGTTGTTAATGACAGAGAATTTTAATGACAGTGAAGCCAATTAGTTGAAATGAACAGTAGAGTGGTCAGTATTTTACAATATTAAAGTTGGCTAATCAAGCAAAACAAATAGATAATAATTAACTTAAAGAGAAGTTTCCTTCAAGAAAATTTTTGTAAAAATAACAACTTGCACAAATAAAAAAAATCTTCTTTTAAATCCAATGTTTAATATCAAATTTAGTGTTGAAAAAAATATAATTGCTTTAATATCGCCATTGACAAAATATTTCAACTATATTTCAAGCAGAAGACGTTTTTTTTTTCGATAAATATTTAATTTTACTTTGAGGCACAGTAGACTTTGCATAAATTTAAAATACAAAGTTGAAGATCACACGTATGAATAAAAAAGGACAATTTAAAATAATACACAATTCAGCCAACCCATAATGCTCAAATTATCAACAACAATTATTTAGAATTCAGATCCTGACAGGAGATCTAAATCTATAGACAAAAATGTAAATCAAAACACCATTTTGCTCTGTTAGATATTTCTTGGAAAAACATTAATACTACGAAAATGGAAAAAGGTCTGTTCATAAAAGGACCATTTAGTTTGCAGCGCACTCAGAATTCAAAGCCTGTACAATTTTGCCTAGATCATAACCCCGTAAAATCAACCAATGAGTAATTTAAAGAAATTACTTGACAATATTGTGGCCGCACAAACAAAGTGAATCAGAGAAAGCCTAAAAACATTTGATTATGATTCAACAAGGTCTGCAAGACTTATGTCTCTCATACACAATGTCTCCCATAATCATTTTGTTGACCAGTGCTGAGGGGTGTTATACATTCCAATTCACGACATGAGTCTTTGATTAACCATTCAATATTTGTTGATACTGCAACCCAACACAAACTTCTTCAGATAGGTGTTCTTTGCTTTAAGAGCTTCTTTACCTTCTGCTAGAAGACAAAGCACAAAAAAGCAAAAACTGAATGTGAGAAATGAGAGTGTAGAATCAGGAGTGGGAAAACCACATCACAAAGATTGTATGGCAGGGGAGAACATTGGTCTTGAAAATAAATTACGTAGAGAGATGCGATGAGGGGGTGGCAGAAATATCACCAGTGTTTCCCAGTGCTCCACGCTTCTCTCCCGAGGACAGAAATCCCACGGGCTTACAAAGAGATATATGAAAAAGGAAATGACAAACTAAACAAAAATGCCACCAAGAACAGATGAGAAAGGAATGACATAATAAAACAAATCTATTAAAAAGCCATCCCAACGTTAATAAAAGTAATGATTTGATTATAACGTTCTATCCCACCCCCAGCGGCACAGGCTAAAGTAGTTTTCTTTTTTTTTTGCTCTGCTATCAATAGAGGAAATGAAACAGAGCACGGTACCGACACAGAAAAAGAAACATAAAAACCATTGTGGTTCTCCCCTTTCTCTCAGTTAATGGGATTTTCTTTTCATTGCCGATGTGACTGAGGTATACATTATTTGTCAAGAAAAGGGATGTGGTGAATGGACAAAGTGCAGCAGGCATTGCTTTGACGTTCTTCTTCTTCTCAATCTACCACTTGTAGCATTCTTACTCTTAAGTGTGCACTTCTGAGACCTCAGATACATGAACCCCATTAGAGGAACAGCTATCAAATGATTTAGTACCATGCTGTATTGCACACTTTAGGCCAGTCCTTGTGCACCCACCCCCAACATATGCCCACTCATTTTCAATAACCCAAGAGATGAAAGCAATATTTCCCAACCAGCTGAAGCACAAAGATGACACCATTGGGACCCCACCTTCCCATTATACTGCACTTTACAGGTCCCAAGCTGACTAAAATGTTCATTGTGCCTCTGCCATTGTGTCTCTGCTCCTTGGTATCAAAACTGGATGATGGTGGTACTGTCCCAAAATTACGTGTTGTATGTAGTTATTACCAGTATGCAAAAGGTAAAAAAAAAACACACATTTTCACTATTAAATGTTAGTTTTGACCCAAATTTTTTATATGTGAATAACGCAGAAAACCTTTTAACATTTTTGAAAACAATAATCCTGTAAAATGTGCAAATTTGAAATTTTCACGTTTCAAATTTCACATTATAAGATTTTTTTTAAAGGTGCTTTTTAGAAAATGTTTGTCAAATACATAAATATATGGATATATAAATATTATGTTTGAATGGAATCTTACCTTAAAGTTACATTTTAGATTTCACTATGACTAGATGGGCTTCTGTAGTAACCGATTGAAAGAGTAAAAAAAAAAACTTTACAAAATCCACAGAGAAAAACCGATCAATTCCTCATTATAAGAATAAATCCACAAAGCTTGCAGAACAAATTGTGTTTTATTCCTTCCTCATTATTTATAGTTTCTGTCTACATATGTGCTTTTACATGATCCACCTCAGGGAACCCCTTAGTGGACTCTCAAATGTTTATATCCTGCTAGATCTTTCAGTCACACAGCATTCACTGAAACCCTGGCAACAGGCACAAATGCACACAGACATGCCTTGAATTAGGTGAATGAGGACCCCAAGGGCTTGAATGATGGACACTGGTTTGTAGCAAGACTAGGCTCTGCATGATGACAGACTGTAATTATGGCAGACATTTGAGTCTGAGGTAGCGTTTGATAATAAGAGAAGCAGACAGCCGTATGTTTGTGTAATTGTAAGATGGTGACGACGCATGGCACAATGTCACAGTGCGTAAGTACTGGGCTGTAATTACGACCTGCGTTTCAATTATGCCCAAGGAGACGTGATACTATTCCCAAACTGTGTTACTTGGATGCCTAGCAATGATAATTTAGTAGGAGAAACACATAATGTTTCATCTGTCTGTGGACATGAAAAGTTCCATGATTTCTAAATATCCATTAGATTTATCTGGAATGATACCAGAATGGATTGTGTTTGATTTGATTGACACATATTTAATACACCATAGATCCATCCCATCATCCTCTCTGTGAGATTGACATCTGAGGGTAAGGCGTCTGGTTATGAATGATACTTCTTATTTTACTTTCAAGAGACTTAGTGTAATAAAGTAAATTGTAAATAATAGTACTTTTGAAGGCATTCAGTGTTTGGTAATTTACTTGAACCTGACCTATTCTGTGATCACAATGATAATAAGGATTAGATCAGTCAAAGGATCTAAATGTTTTTATTTAGTTTTTATTAAAAAAAAACAGGGAACCCCACAGTAAAAACTGTCAGGGATCACAAGACAAGACAGTGCGGGACTTTTAATCTCTTTATTAAAAGGATAACAGCTCGTTCTGTGTGGAGGTTTCCTGGGTCGATGGGGTGAGTATAACGAATGGAAGTGATGACGATGCCGGAAAGGAGAACGGAGAACAGGGAACAGGAGATGACTGAAGATGTGAGAAAAATTCAGGATCTTTGTTCAGGTAGATAAAGCAGTTCAGCGTAGGTAACAAGGGTGATGGTGACAACGTGCCACAAGGACTTGTGAGTAGTGGAGACTTTTATGGTGAATGGGCTCAGGTTAGTAGGCAGATGATTGGCTGCACACGAAGTATCTGATGAGCTCTTGATTTCATTCAGGTTGCTCATTAGGTTTCTGGTTCTCAGACGTGACACACACACATAGGCAGAGAAAAGATCTTCCTCAGTGTGTTCACTAGGAGCCTCGATGACCGGGGCAGATGCTAATCACCTCTCCAGCATGTAGCCTTCTTGAACCTTAAGATCCATCTACAAACAGATCGCTGAACAGCACCTGACAAAAATGAACAAATAGTGGTTAGAGCAGTGTAACACAAACAACAAACAGGTGATTTGATTCAGCTGCGTTATAAGTGTTGAATGATGAGGAAAGGTTAGATAGGTACATTAGACTACACGGTTATCATTCCGTGGGTTAAATTTAGTGACATTGTGTCCCAAAAAAACTTGTTCAATGTTTTTTTTTAACTATTGAAATTGATGCTGAATAAGGATAAACAAAGTAAAGAAATTTTGCAACAATTTCCACATTTACAGAAAATAGTAGGCTTACGCAAAATAGCTCAGTAAGTGGAAAAGTAATAATAACCAAATAAATTGTATTTAAGGAGCCTTTGTCGTCTTATATTTTACACTAGTGCATCATATATAGCCATAAAAATTTGTTTGCATTTAAAAGAGACAGTCCGCACAGATTTTTTGTCAAGTTCTGAATGGGAGGCTGGGTTTTTCAGAAAGGGCTGTGAGAAAAGCATAGTGGGGTGGGTGAAACAGGGGTAAATGGCACAATTGGGGGAGACAAAAAAAATAGCTAATGCAAAGCTATTGTTTATGATAAATATTGCATTTAAAAGTTATAAAAAGTGCAGTGTTAGTCTAGAGGGGTGTTATGTCTCTGATGTTAAATTGTCCAGGAGAAGACGGACATTTAAACTTTGTGAACAATTTATAAACTGTGGAAACAAAAGACCCTAAGAACCAATATTTCAAATAGTGATATTTTATTTACTGTGGAAACCAGACAACAAAACACAACAAAACCACAAAATACAACTACTTATTTACAAAACCACACACATGAAGCTCACCCCTAAGAGAGAGATTTTTGAGTGCGGTCCGCGAATCCGTAATCTAAGGAAATAATAACTCTCTAAACTACAATGAGAGAACTCAGTGGCAAAAAAAAAAACGCCGATCTAACCTACTCTAATCTTTGTCACAAAAGGAGACGCACACTCTACTATCTAGTAGAGATAATAAGGGAGATACCTGAGTGATGTTAAAGTATGTCACATGATGTCTAACAATTCTCTCTCTTCGGGGTGATAGTTTGACTATGTAAGTCACGATTCAGCTTACCACAGCAGTGTGCTCAAGCACAATCTCTATTAATATCAGAAGAGGTAGCACAACACAACACCATCTAACAAGCTCCTCTCGAAGATGGTGCCTCTTGAGTCCTTTAGACAAATGAAGGTCAATGTAAAGCGCTCTTATAGGTCCCTTCATTGTGACATTCTAGAAGATGGCGATCTCAGATTGGCAGCTTGTGGTGACATCAGCCAGGACGACAGCGAAAGACAAAATCCACACCAAATGGGAGCTAGAAGGTGGGACTCAAGTGTTCATTGATAACGAAAACTTGTTAGGGAAAACTGCAGGAATAAATACAAACATTGGCCATAACAAGGGGTCGAACTTTTATTGTTTTATAAAGTTTGCTGAAAAAGGCATGATATATTGTCTTTAGTCAGTAATTTATATGAAATTGTCTTGTTGTTGATATCGAAGTTAAACTACATCTACAGAAGACAAGAAATAAATGCTTTTACAAATTTTTCAATAATGAGCAAGTGATGACAGTGTATTTTCCATCATTTTAAATTTTCAAGTTAATCTTTCCCTTTTACTCCAATGCAATCCTTTTTTCCCATTGCTTCATTGGCACACAAGCAAAAAGGCATTTACTCCTTACCTAGCCAGATGAGAAATACCACTGATCCATTCGTGTACATCCAATAACCACCTAAATCACCCGAGCCTAACTAACAACAATTGCCAAATGCTCCCTGGCAGGTTATTTATTTATTGCCAAATTTAGCAATAGAGTGGGCAAGAGATTACATCATCAGGCTGGGAGTGAACCACACAAGCATTAAATTGGATTGAATCCTATTATTGAGTATATTTCTGAGGTTGTTATTTGTTATACATTTCCAAGGAAAAAAAAAGAAGATGAACTTGCTCCGAGCAAAGTGGACTGAAAGGAATTCTATGTGTATGACAGGATGTTTAGTTAAAATATATGTCACCTCTACAGAGGCAACATGTGATTTATTGATAATTTCCTACAGTAACATCACATTTATTCATAATCAAATATGTTGTGTCAACCTTTATATCTCCCTCTGGATCTGTGAGCCTAGTGAATGGCTATTCATTGTGTATGGATACCAGGAGTAATTACATGATGATGGCAGTCGATTAACATGGCTTGATTCTACAATGTAACTCCAGGATATCTTTGAACTAGATCCAAAAAGAGAACAAAGCGCCTTAAGTGCATTTAACTCTAATAACTCTAATCTGCAAATCAACTCTAATTATGCATATACTGCAAACTAATTAGGAAACTGTGAACTCCTTGGCCCTCATTTCATTCTTTTTGTAATTCAAATCCACATGTCCCACATGTCATACATTTCTCAGTTGCAAATGCCTGGCCACAGCTTTCATCACAGAAAGAGAAGTGAAAAATACAGACTGTGACTTCCTCAGGAGAAAACCATATCTCTGACTACTCACTAGCTCAAAGTCACAAAAGTACTAACCTAAAAACCCCAGCTAGAGAGAAAAATGGGGGCTTTTTTCATAATTTAATATTTGTAATTTATGACTGTGATAATAAGGTTGTATTTCCTCTGGGATCTTAGAGCATTGTCTGAAAGGAGACAAGAGTCATAAATGAAATCTCTGTTATTATGGCATTTTGTGGCGGCGATAACAGGCTTCAGACTGCAACATCCTCAGCCATTATGAGAGATGTCTTTCACACCAAGCCCAGAGTTTTGAGCCACTGCAGCTGGCAACGACAGAAACACACCCCTCCTCAGATGGAGGGGAAAAAAGGAAATTGGTGAAAATCAACAGCAAGTTTCCCCGAAGTGACACATGAAGCCAGAAGTAACCTGCCTCACTTTCACAAGATTACTGGTCTGTGAAGACTGTAAGCGCTCTCCTGACAAGTGTCAGGGAGGGGGGAATGAGGGGCTGCAGATACTGGATCCATCTGGCTTGTTGAGTTTTGAGAAGGCAATGGCACTTTTCATCATGCAGGTGTTTCTCTGATTTTGAGACTCTGGAAGATTGGTAACGGTATTATCAAATGAAAACAACATTAGTCAAAAAAAATGCAACTTATTACTCATTGCTATAAATAATATAGCTTCTACTTATTTTGTCCACAAGTTTCGCTTCGTAAATCAATCATAAAGGTGGTGCCATATTATGCCCATTTCAAAACATTTAAAATAACTAAATTACTTTTCTATAGTATTATAACACCATTAATAACCTGCAAAAAGTAATATGTATATATAAATATTTACAATATTAATCATAAACAATGTCTTTGAATCCCATTTGATGGTTGGGCTCATGAAAATGTGCAGTTTACCCTGTTCCTCCCACTGATGCGTTTCTGCCAAACCTTCTGCTGTGTGAACCTTACATGTAAAAAAACAACATTTTCTTAGGTTTATTTGTGTAAAATGCAGAGTAAGAGCACTTACTGCTTGGGGCTTGTTATTAAAACAGTTAGAAAAGCATTCATTTTCAGAGAAAGCCTTATTATAAGTCTTCAACTTCTACCTTTGAAAACCAGTCCACTCACAAATACAAGTCATCTTTTCTCAAAGTCTACCCATTTTAGAAAAATATACATATTTTCTGGTTTGCTACACTATTGGGTCAGACAGCTCATGAGATGCATTTGCAGTTAATTTGATTGGATATTGGGCGAGAGAGAAAGTCAACGACACAGGTGTTTGTTTGCCATTTTGAGCTTCTAAAAATGAATATAAGACTGCAAAAACGTCTCTATTATACAACTTTACGCATGTCTCTGATAAAGGAACATTACCACAACATAATAAAAAGCTCTAAGAAGTTTTACATGATAAAGAACCATTGAGCTTTATGGACAACCTTGCATCTCCTGTACCCCCCATAAGGTTTGTTTTTTGGGGTCAAGATGCAGAAAATACAGGAGACAAGAATTTAACTGCCAAACCTCCTGTTATAGGATGGCCAACGTCACCTGTGCACCACCTTTCCGCCCATTAAATTTCAATGTTTGTTTGTTTTGAGCATTTTTTAAATAAACTAATATGAAGTTGTGAGTTGTGACTTCAGTCATAAAAACCAATCACCACATTTTCTTACAGTGAGTTTTTATGCATAAATGAGACAGCTGCATTTGAAAATTGGAGCATTTGGCAGGCTAACGAAGTTAGCAGTCTTTATTATGGTAAGATACTTCTGCAGCTGCATAAGGCAAATGCATAGGTATGTACAAATGCTGGTCATCTATTAAGAAAACATTGTGAAAACAATTATTTATTTCAGTAATTCTATTCAAAAAGTCAAACTTGCATATTATATTCATTCATTATACACACACTAATATATTTCAAATGTCTATATTTTTATGTTTGCCATTTTGAGCTTCTAAAAATGAATATAAGACTGCAAAAACGTCTCTATTATACAACTTTACGCATGTCTCTGATAAAGGAACATTACCACAACATAATAAAAAGCTCTAAGAAGTTTTACATGATAAAGAACCGTTGAGCTTTATGGACACCCTTGCATCTCCTGTACCCCCCATAAGGTTTGTTTTTTGGGGTCAAGATGCAGAAAATACAGGAGACAAGAATTTAACTGCCAAACCTCCTGTTATAGGATGGCCAACGTCACCTGTGCACCACCTTTCCGCCCATTAAATTTCAATGTTTGTTTGTTTTGAACATTTTTTAAATAAACTAATATGAAGTTGTGAGTTGTGACTTCAGTCATAAAAACCAATCACCACATTTTCTTACAGTGAGTTTTTATGCATAAATGAGACAGCTGCATTTGAAAATTGGAGCATTTGGCAGGCTAACGAAGTTAGCAGTCTTTATTATGGTAAGATACTTCTGCAGCTGCATAAGGCAAATGCATAGGTATGTACAAATGCTGGTCATCTATTAAGAAAACATTGTGAAAACAATTATTTATTTCAGTAATTCTATTCAAAAAGTCAAACTTGCATATTATATTCATTCATTATACACACACTAATATATTTCAAATGTCTATATTTTCTGAGTAAATCACAACCAATGAATCCCCTCCCCCAAAATTATAAATTATTACTTAAGACCAATACAAAGAAACGATTTAAAAAAATGTTGAGCATGCATAGTAGTCAATACTTAATGGAGCTCCTTTTGCCTGCATTGCAATGACATGACATGGTGTGACATGGCGTCCATATGTCTGTGCCACAGCTCAGGGGTTATGAGAGCCCAGATAGCTCTACCTTCAAGTCTTCTTCATTGTTGAGTGCAGCATACTGCATCTTTCTTTTCACAGCGCCTCATTTCTATAGTGTTAAGATCAGGAGAGTTTGCTGGTCAATTAATATCAGAATTATTATGTCCCTTAAACAAGGTACTGTTAACTTTAGTAGTTTAGCTGCAGGGACCATATTGACAGTTGAGAAAACTGATTTAGATTATTTTTGAAACCGATAGAGCTGACTGAATACGTTTGAAGTGAGGACCTTTTTTATTTTAAAACTAACCTTTTTTTTGGTTTTGCCCACAACTAGATGGCTGTCCTAGACCAACAACAAATAAGTACACAGAAATGGAGATCAATTTGCTTCGAAAAATGCATTGTACCATGAAGCAATAGCTTTCAATTTTACACCAAACTTGGTGTGACAAACACATCTCCTTACACCATCTGTCGAAACCCATGACTATCATTCACTGAGTGTGGCAGCACATAACAGCTCAGAATTTCTTCAACAAGCAGCCGTTCATTGGAGACGAAGGTTCGCTGAGCTCAGCAACTGAAGATTCTCGCTTATCCTTACAGAAGCCAAAGATTAGCTTGGCGAGTACCACAATGTTCAAGTAAATCATGTGCCTTGCTAATGCTGGACACTACAGAGCCTCCGTATGTCCAGTGACAGATGCAGATAACTAAGATCTAGCCTGGTAGGGCACCAAGGAGTTTAACAGCTTCCAGCATTATTAGAATTATTGTTTCATACGAATGTTGAAAAAAAATTTATGACAGATTGTAATGCTTAACTTATTAATTCTACATAATTCTCAAGTTTGTTTACTATGGGCATACCCCCCTTAAATAGTCATAAATACACAGGAGATAATTAAGGATATATAAAAACCAACATGCATTTGAAACGATGTTAAATGGATTGGAGACTGTTTAAGGGGTACAACAACTGAATAAAATCCACTCTGCATAATTTTAAACTGGATGTCCTTCATCATTTTGTGTGTTAACAAACATTTAATTATATTCAAGGGAAACTCACTCCTGCTTTATCTTACTCTGCCATTTAAGAACACAACTTTTGCCAATTTACTTGTGAATATGTCATGAAAGCTCTTTCAAAGAGAGAGAGAGAGAAAGATGACACCATGGTCAGGTACACAGTCCCTTCACAGTCTTTTATCATTAAATGTTCTCAGCGGTACTTTCCAGCCTTAATGGTTTTTGCTTTCATTTCAAGGTTGAAGTTCCAAGCAAAATAAAGCTTCAAATGAAGGGCAAAAGTAATTATGTAGACATAGCAGATTTTTCCACCATCCTATTCTCACCCTCTCTAGCTTTCCCTTTCCCATTTTAATTAGTCTTACAGTACGTCTAGAAGATCCTGCTTTTTAATGAAGGCAGCTTTCTACAGCTGAGCCATGCCTATCATCACAGCCATCTTCTTCCTGTTAGACACTGGGAAAAGAAATGTAATTAAAAAGATAGCAGAATGGCTGACAGGCTACAATCTTCTCTTTCTTTTTCTCCTTTTCAATTATAGATCATTTTGGACTTCATCCACTCAATTTCTGATACCCTGATATTATTCCAATAATTTCATGACAACATTTTTCCATAATGAACATAATGTTGCACTGTTGCGTCACACTTCTTCATAAAGTCCACGAAGCATGACATCATGATGCTATCAAAGGCCGCATGAACATTCTCTACTGAAGCCATCAATCAAAATAAACGACTCTGCTCTAACTGTACAGACACATATCTTTAGCAGTGAGCTTTGACATCTTCTTAAAAAGTTTGAAGAATTTACCCTCCGGGTTTTCCATTCTGAAAATAACGAAGCAAAAACTTTTCAATAATCGCTTTTCCAGATCATACCTAAATTCTGACTTTGACATTTCAGATGTCTTCAAATCAGGAGTGTTGCAAAGGAGCCCCTCGAGAGAAGTCTTTTCAAAGTTAGCTCTAATAATGCTTTCACGTCAAGCTGTCTAATATGGATGAGAAGAGAAGCACAGGCGACGGGTGAAGAGTGCAGATGGCTTTGGAATAAGGGCCACACTCTGAAGGTACTGCAAAGCTGGATTTGAAATAAATTAACTGTGGGATTGCTCTGTGTCTTTGTATCCCTGAATTGTTTCTGACTTTGTATTGCAGATTTCCCATAATGCCAGATGAGTGCAGACAAAAGAAATGGAGCTTGGGAGAAAAAAAAGAGGGAGTGAAGGAAAAAGAGAAAAAGAATATCAATATGCAGAGCATTATCCATTCAAGGTGAGGCACTAGTTTTATCCCTGTGGGCTTTAAACATATCTGATGGTGTGTCGTTCATGGACCGAGAAGATTATAAAATACCTGCTCTTTTCATCACGGTTGATGCACTAAGATTACAGGAGCCAGGGAGATGATGTCACAAGAACGTTGAGAAATTAAGACATCTCCTTACCTTGGGGATCAAATGCATTTTAGTAACTCTGCTGAGAGTGACTCAGAGAGCATAACAAGACACAGAAAATGTTAAATAGGGAAGGCCAATTTCACATGAAATTATAATCACATCTGTGTCGGTCTCTATGTTTTGACTTTCTCAGTGCACTAAAATGATTATATTTAAATCCACAATGTTTCTTAAAATAGGAAACACACTATGTATTCCTGGACAAAAATCCATCTTATCCCATTCCATTATGAGCAAGAAAGAAAAATCAATTAGAATATATAAAAATATTTTGAACAAAGATAATAACAACTTTAAACAATCCTTACTATAATTCTAGTTTGGACACATACCAATAATGGATGTGTTTCTTAAAATAGGCAACAAACATATTCCTGGCCATAATTTTTGCTAAAGATTGCTGCTCCATGGTCACTTTTTCTGCTTCATACAAGAGTTCATTGATTGTATGAGCAGACAGAGCGTAAAGTACACAGCATAGCACTAATTCTTTTTCAGCTTTCAGTCTGGTGTGTGAGCAGCAGCATGTTTTCTCTGTGATAAGAAACCTGCAAATTAAATCAAACGATGAAGCTGCACATTAGCAAAGCAAGTTTTATTTATCCTGGGATTTTCTTGAGCTCAAACTCTTGAACCATACAAGATAAAACATACCTCGACGTGTTTTTGAGCTTTTTCAGAACCATTGCTCATGTTTTGTTGACACGATAATTTCAAAGTTAGAAAAGATTTGCTGAAGTCTCATGTTCAAACTTTCCGGAACTCCTTAAATGCTGGCCAGCGATGATGCAGTGTTTTGCTGAGATATATAGTTTGGGATGAAACTGCCTGTTTGCAAAATTCTCCTTCTTAAGAGCGCTGTGGGGTAAAGGGGTGTCTTTTTTGCTCTTGATTTAGCTTTCCGGAATGGTGGAAAGGAAAGAAAGGCTATGGAATTGGGAGAGTTGGATGATGTTCTGTCAGTTAGATTAACTTGCTGTATTAAAAGAGATGGGACATAGGGATTTTCTGATGTCTCTTGATGCTAGAAAGAGCAATCTCCTCTGAAAAGCATTCCTGCTTTACCCCTTGTTATTTCCCCCATTAGCGAAATCTCCCAGGATGCAGTAGAACATTTGTCTCCATTAACAATTTAGGTTACAGGAGGGCTGGGTTTTGTGAGTTCAGTGAAAGGAAGTGTTTTTTTCTCACATTTTGCTGATCCAATTACAGTACATTGTAGTTCTTGTTTTGTAAGGCAGCAGGAAGAAAAGTCACCACCCCTAATGGCTTTTGAGAAAGTCAATTCAATTTAACTTGAGTTTTCACTCCTTTGTGATCAGCATAATAATTATACAGTTATAACATTTACTTGTTTTCATGTTACAATCAAAATTGACGTGATGCGTTGAAAATGCAAATTAATGAGTGTACTCTATACCATATGTATTTCCAAACGTATGAGATGTTTTGTTTCTTACCCCCTGCTTCCGTAGCAGATTGCTCCCTATCGATTCCATGCTGAAAGCGGTTGATGGTGGTGTCTAAAACAATAACAGGAAGAGCTATGATAAAAAGAGGCTTCTTTCTACAGCACACACAATTTCAGAACAATTTTCAAATCCAAAAAGACAGGAAAGAGGAAAATTATCCACTCGATGATACGTTAATGCATATCTGCATTTAATTCATAATCAATCAATCAACCAACCAGTCAATCAACAGTCAATCAACGGCTTTTTGCAGTTGGTTCAAATCAGCTTCAGAAACAAGAGGCCTGCTGAGGAGGTGGGGGTAAGAATAGAATTGTATGTCTGTCTTAGGGACCATATAATTCCTTTTGAAATCACAAAATAGAATTATCCTTGTTACATCAAGTAGGTTAATTTTATTTACAATTTTAAATTTTATTTCAAAATGAATATTAAATGAATAATAAAAAAGAAGTAAACAAATACTATTACTATTGCTATTAATATTAAGAAGAAAGAGTGTTAGTAAATAATGTTTTATAAGGCAAATTTTCATGTTTTATGTGTGAGCTTAATGGAGTGCCTAGAGATAGAAAAACAAAACGATGTGTAATGAGTAATAATATAAATAATAATATAAAAGGAATAGTAACATTGGAAAAATATATATATATAAATAATAGAAATCTTTTCCCCTTTCAATAACCTCTAAATATCTAAAAATAGCTTGTTCCATAAAAAGTAACTTGTGTGTCTGGTCAGAATAGGCTCATGTCATTGCATATTCAATATGCTTAAAACCTAAGCATCATGGTTATTATTCTTTTTGACAGCTGTGTGTGTTATTATGAAAAGTACTGAAAAAGTTACAACTTTGAAACATAAGTGTTTACATTAGTGAGCCATATAGAAAAAGTCTTGATGAAATATGCACACCATGTGGCTCATGGTTAGTTATGCGCAAATGACAGTAAAAGCTATACACATCCATTTCAATCTGATTATTCCAAAAAGGGGGTATTCTGGCTTGCCAGAGGTCCAAAATAATTCACCATATGCTTTCAAAATTCAATAATCTTGCCAACCAAGTATTGGGAACACCTGGACAAGAAAAACCAGACACCAGTCGCTGCAATAACAGCCTTCCAATCTGGCTCATTGTCGGCTCTTTCTGGTCTAATTCAATAGGGCATATGAGGAATACCCTCTGTGTGCATCAGCGTTCACTCAGTGTTCCTGGCAAGGGAGAAAGGGGCTGTGTCTGGTTTCTATAGCAAAAGTAGTGCAAAACCAAATAAGTTGAAATTTGAGAAATAGTCTTGGTTAAAAATGACAGATGGATATATTTTTTATAAATAGTTTTTCATACTTGTGGTTTTCCCAGAATTTTCTGTCATAGGGATCTAATTTAACTCCTACTGTAAAAAAAAGACAACAATTGTCTAAATATGATCATTAAACTTCAGATAGAAGGATGTGAATCTTGTTAGAGCGACACAGTGATAAATATGATATCTTTTCATCAGCCTTCGCATGAGATGTGCCATGAAAAGCATCTGCAGACATTTTTCATTTATCATTCAGTTACTTTATATTCAGAGAACAAAGCTAAATACACTTTTGTAAGCGGTTCAGAAAATGTAAGGCTTTATACCTGGTTTGTAAGCATCAATACAATATGCCCAAAAACATGCTCACTTTAGGTTCTCTCACAAAACAGGTATTTGTAACTAGTAAACAGCTTTATATATACCTGAATTCATAAAAATTTTAAATACAGTTTATAAAGTTAATAAAGCATTTATTATAACATTGAGAAACTTTTACTAATGTCTGAATAATAACATTTATAAATGTGTTTTCAAATAGTTGAATAATTATTTATGAACATGCTCTAAATGATTTCAAGGATGACAAACAACTAGTAATTGGTTGTTAAATAGTGAAAAGTTTAATATGTAAATCATATTACATAAGTGTTTTTAACTGAAGAATAAAAAACAAAACTAACATTTATAAACTGCTTACAAACATTTTATAACTGCTTACAATGCTTTATAAATTATTTATTAACTATTTGCTGATTCTTAAATAGTGATTCATAGTGTCTAGTTAATATAAAGTGCTACCATTTTGTTATATATGGAAATTTCTATTCACACTTGATTAAATTCAAAAATTCAAATTTTATTTGTCACACACAGTCATACACAGTATGATATGTAGTGAAATTCTTAGATGACTGGCCTTACATAGAAAGAAAATCTATATAGGAAATAAATAATAAAAATTTTATTTGAGAAATATTATGTGTGTCCAAATATATATACAGGGGGGCACCACTGTATATGGTAATATATGGTATATATAATTGGTCAGCCACCAATTGTGCAAGTTCTCCCACTTAAAAAGATGAGAGAGGCCCGTAATGTTCATCATAGATAGACTTCAACTATGATAGACAAAAGGAGAAAGAAGAAAACAGAAAATCATATTGTCTGATTTTTAAAGAATTTATTTGCAAACTATGGTGGAAAATAAGTATTTGGTCAATAACAAAAGGTCATCTCAATACTTTGTTATATACCCTTTGTTGGCAATGACACAGATCAAACGTTTTCTGCAAGTCTTCACAAGGTTTTCACTCACTGTTGCGGATATTTTGGCCCATTCCTCCATACAGATCTCCTCTAGAGCAGTGACTCCCTCCAAAGATTTTCTATGGGGTTGAGATCTGGAGACTGGCTAGGCCACTCCAGGACCTTGAAATGCTTCTTACGAAGCCACTCTTTCGTTACCCGGGTGGTGTGTTTAGGATCATTGTCATGCTGAAAGACCCTTAATCCAATCTAACCTATTTTTAACATGACAGTTTTAATGTGCACTGAGCACTCTTAATACAATGAAATGTATTTATATTTAGTTGCTTCAATACTGATACTGACATTTCAAAATACAACTTTTCAATTTAAAAAACAGGAATTACAATCTGTGGAGAAGAAAAAAATCTCAGCAAGAAAACACAACTTTCCAATAATTTAAGCAGAACTTTAATTTATTTTATCAAATAATGGGCAAGGAATAACATATGAGTTACTCTTTCCACATCATTTCTAATGTCTTGTCCTTGCTCAACATTTCTAAACAAAAGTCCAACGTCTGACCCTGCAAATTCATTAATCAAAACTTCTAAGTCGAGCTCTCTAGCCAACTTACTCTCAATAGCAAGACTGCAAAGCCTTACAAACCCACCTTTTCTTCTGAAATATTGTGCAATGTACTGTCGACCCTTTGCTTCTTTCACTTCTCTTATCTTTTTTCTCTTTTTCTTTTTGACTTCCAGATTTTTGAGGTATTTTCACTTTTTCTTACGTCAAGCTGATATTCTGTTTGTCTATAAGTGAAGTCAAGCTTTTTGTGTTGCCTGGACACTGTTGCCAACTCCTCAGTTAGCAAAGTTGCTATAGGCTGGCCCAAAAGTCGTTAATAGTCGTCTGGATGGCGTTATCCCCTAATTTGCATACACACCACTTGACGTGCGTAACGTACATTCCCCGCCCCCCCCAATGGGTTTTTATCAATGCAAACATAAAAGTATTGCAGGTGCACGTGTTTCAGGAAAAGATTAATTTCCACCTTCTTCATATATAGTTCACACTACTTTGCAGTTGGTGGCGGTAATGCACCAATAAAAAGACTTGCAAACTGACTTTAAACAGCAGACGAAGAAGAAGAACCTCGCGTCAGCCAGGAGCATTGAATGTTATATAAAATGAATGGTATTGACAGGGGAGCAGGCTCAGGCTGGGAGCAAAGACAGTAAGTTTCAGAAAGGCTTAGCTCAGACATTGCAGCTGCATTCCTCCATCCAAAAAGCATGTCAACCAGAACAAAAAAAGTCTCCAGGAACCGCCGAAAAAGTTGCTAGAATTGTCGCTAGTCACTAGGATACACAAAAAGTCGCTAATTGGCAACAGTGTGCCTGGATTATCAGACTGTATACAATTTGGGCGGACTGAATTATTTTATGATAATAAAGAAGGGGAGAGGGACCAACGAAAATGCTTTTTTTGACACCAGGAAACAGCAAATAAATTAATTTAAAGGTAATAATTTTTACTATCAAATATTTTTTTAGCACCATAATTTTATTGGGGGCTTCTCTGGGCCCCCTCTCAGTCATGGGCCCCGAGAATAGTCATCGTTTACCCAATATCTTCCCAAAGATGAAAAAAATTAGGCTTCACTAAACAAGTTGGTAATGGCAGCGAGTCCTGGAAAACAAAAGTCTAAAGAGACCACAAATTTAAATTAATTACTTAAATTTTACATTTATAAATGTAAAAAAGTTTCACTCTTGTCATTGCGATTAATCGTGAATAATAAAAAAAATTGTGTGATTAATTAGTTCATTTTTTTAATCGATCAACAGCACTAATATATATGTATGTGTGTGTGTGTGTGTGTGTGTGCGTGCGTGCGTGTGTGTGTGTGTGTAAATTTAACTAATAAAGAATAAAGTAAGAAAAAATAAGAAAAACCTAGCTGTACAATAGAAAATAGAAAATATATTATTATGGAAATGGGGACCATTATGATGTATTAGTCTTTGCTACATAACAGCAATGGGCCTTTTTTTTTTTTTTTTTTTTTTTTAAATGTCCAATGTTGCACAATGTGATTTGTGAAAAAAAATATGAACACATTGCTAAATGCTCTTCTCACTTGTAATAAACATCACTTATTAAAGGTAATGTGTCTAGTAGATGACAAGTTGTCTAAAGGTTTGAAATGGAGATTGTAACCGATATACTGTTGCAAAAGCCACTAATCAGAAGTAGAAAACATTATGACTGTTACACTCAACGTGACCCCATGTCCTAATTGAGCTTCACAGCAAGCTAAATACTCTTCTCTATCAACTCCTCCAAGGAACAGGCAGGTGTTGTATTTGGCAGGATTTAATAGAAAAAAAAGTGTGAAACTAAAAGGTACAAAACACATGTACCTAGTAAGCAACAAATTCAATGGTTTCATAAAAAGCTAATGCTAACTCGCTAAGGCTATTGACACATCCTCAATTAGTGCCTTCAAATTGTCACAAACTTATATCAACAGTCACGATACAGTTGCCAACGATCACATTTAACATAAACTTACTCATATTGCCACTCAAAGAGACGGAAATGTGTGAATGGCTCTATACATAACTGCAAATTCCAGCACCGTCTCTGCGAGTTGCCCGTTTACTTCTATCCACCCAATGCCGGAACAAAACTACATCACAAGCACAATCAGCTTCCTCTAGCAGTCTGGATGAATAATACTGTTTCAGTACAATGACAATGTTGATGCTCTAAGAACAAGAGGTATTTTTTAAAGATTATTGTGTGTGTGTGTGTGTGTGTGAGGTCCAGATGATGGCTCCATCATTTGTTATAAGAGATGACAGAGTGAATTGCAAATGAATAGGAATGAGAGAAAAGTTTGATCAGTGCAAGGAAGAAGCCGACACGCATACACCTCTTCATAAACACAAGAATACTAATTCTACTTCTTATCACATCAAAGTGAGAATGTTTGACAGTAGCTGACTGGTCCCCTGCTGATCATGACTGACCATTAAACTCAGAGTGGGGTGACTAGAGGGCGGAAGACTACAAGATGTTCTACAATGAGCAAGGAATTCAAACCAGTGAGACATGTTAGTTAGCTTTAAATATGAGATTTCGAAATGATAGTAAAGAACGCCATAAGCAGCACTTTGTTTATTCGTAATCCGTAAAAAGTGTTTTACAGTGTTTTTCTTTTATGATTACAGTCTTTTCTTTTATCTCAAATGTGGCTGTAACAACTTTAAAGACAAACTTACTTGTCTTTAAAGTTATTGGACATAATGAGGATGAGATTTGAGTTCAATTACTGCTTGAACAGTACATTTCTGTCTAACTCATTGCAAAAGTTGCTATAAAGTTAACAAATTAATGCCAGTTAATTTAATTAAAATTTTTAATTTTACATTAATAGTAAATATAATTTAGAATTCCAAAAAATGTTTTTCTGTAATTCTGTGATGTGAAATTGAGCTCAAGAGTAATCATACAAAAAAACTGCATAATACATTTGTTTTGGAAATTTCTTGTTAGATGCAAGACTGTTTAATGAGCAATTGTTGTTCTGAGATCTAGATAAAAATAATTTTGCTGAAGTCAATTGTTTTAGTATAAATAGATAAGAAATTAGATAACAAAGAGACAGCAATACAAGACTTCTTTGATGTTCTTTATAAAGCTTTCTTTGAGCAAATAATCATGCATGATTTTCTATTCTATAGATTTTCTTCTTGCGCCTCTTTGAAATCTAAATGGCCTACTTCTAGAATATCACAGGGTAGAAAAATAATATTTTGGTATGTCCCATAATTTGTATTTTACTGCAGGCTGGAAAGCTTCGCTGGTGCATGTTTGAATTTCATCCCCAATCAGCAACGTGATTGGAATGACTGAAGAAAAAGGCCACAAGAGACGCAAGACCAAAGCATTGCACAACAAAGCAAGAAAACAAAAGCACAACAATAGCCCAGGGGTGTAGTGCCTTCACCACTGCTCCGTGTGCGTATGATACAATGTGTTTTCCGCCATCGATTTTCAAATAATCTTACATTCAACAAAGAGCCTCTGAAAATCAATTTGGTCGCAAGACGAAGAATGAAATTTGCTTTTTTTTAACCTGAAACGAGTACCTAAACAATAATCTTAATGTCAAGTTGGTCACTGGTCTTTGAAACCATTTCTTCATTCAGACGCCTTTGCTTCTTTTCCATTTCCTGTTGCAGATTTACAAAGAGCATGATGAAAATGACACTCATGCACCCCTCAATACAAAGCACAATCATTACTCTGGGCCTTGAGGTTGAAATACCTTTCAGCTGCTTTTATTGAGCCTCGAGCAGTCCATGAGCTCCATCACTCAGCATGGGATGATTAGGGAATGCAATGCTGCCGGAACATCACCCATACTCATTTCCAGCATTAACTTCACTGTAGTAAAGTACATGTGTCACTAAAGTAAATGCATCTTAGAGTGAGAGAGCTAGCGAGTGCAATAAGATTCTAGCTTCAAGCATCTTTATAAGCATTTAGACTCATTCACTTTACAAGAAATGCTTCTGTGCTAGTTTTGTGTGGGTGTGTCATAAAAATGAAATACTTGAATATACATGAAAACAGGAAAGCAAACCTCTGAGCCCTTAGAATGAATTTAAAAAGAGGATACTTATTATTTAGCACAAATATATTGTTCCTATACAAAAAGTATATAAAGCCCATAATTTGTTATCCTGCTAGATGCTGGATTAAGAGACACTGTCCCTTAAGATGTAAAGTCGTTTAAGTGTATAGAAAATGCAGGGCCGTTTGAAGGAATTTGGGGGCCCCAAGCAAAATGAACATGGAGGCCCCCCGCATGTTATATAAATACACTTTTTACTGTTAACAAACAATGAAATTATAATTAAATGTTTACTAAGTATTTGTAGTGCTGTGAGTCGACTACCAATGCTTAAAAACATCACGAGCTAATGTCTGATGCACAAAATTTATTGTGTGGTTTTCCTAAATAGATTATCACAGTGGAATAGTTAGTATAGCATAATATGCCATTTTCATCAAAACCTATGACAAAGCTATAGGAATGTCATGTCATTAAATATGATAAACAGCGATTCTGGAACAGATCTGCATCTTTCTTGTCCCGTTAAAAAAAACATATTACAGTATGTAACCATATTCCGTCCGTTCAAAAAAAAAAAGTTGCTCTAACTGTTCTTTACAAGCAGCATTTGCTGTCAGGCAGGTAGCTTAGCTAACGTACATAAACATATTTCTGCTAGGCTACCTGCTGCAAAATTGCACCATTTGTACAAGACAAGTAGAGCCATTTTATGTGTGTCATTTATGACTTACCACTGCCTAGTTTTTTCTTATCCTCCTCTTCATCTCTCTTCTTTCTTTTTTGGCTTCCTGAAGCATAATTCTGCTTCATGACTGCCGAGGAAGTTTTGTATTTTGCCGGCAGCAGAGATCGCGTAGTTGGCGGGCTGCTGTCAGCGAGGGGGCCCCCTTAAGGTGGATCCCGATAACAGTGTCATTGCACTTTACTGCATTCACTATAATTGGGGCCCTCACGCAGTTTGTCGCTGCATTTTATTCTTGATCAGTCATTGTCTTGGGGCCCCAAGCAATTACTTGGTTTGCCTGCCTTGTCGCGACGGGCCTGAGAAAATGACTACATAAATGTTATGAATTAGCATAATTAATTATTTTCAAGTAAAAACCAAAGTATTAGTAATACAATTGCCAGTTCAAAAGACAAACAGAATCATGTATCATTACAAATGGTGTAAGTTCAGTGCTCAGGTTTTCAAAGAGAAAGAGCATTGGATTGCTACATTACAATAAACAAGTTATGAAAACACATCCGCTTTTATGTATTTACCACTTATAAAACTGTTTTTCTGCCACTGTACTGGAAGGTGTACATAAATGTCAACAGTAATGAATTGCCTGGTCCAAGGAGAGAGTTTCTGCTGTACTTCAGAAGAAACAGTAGACTGCTTCTTTAATAAAAGTGCATTGTGTTTGCCACATTCGAAGTCAAAAATAAAAAAAGAGAAAGAAATGAAAGTACACCACCTAACAGTTTAATAGTTCTTAAGGGAGAATGTAGCAATTTAAAAGACAAGAAGATTCTCGTTGCTAGCGGCTGGTTGTTATTAGAGAGTTTCTGTGCTGTCACCTCTGAGTGATAGGACTCTTTCTGTTCCACATTTGACAGCTCAATTATTCCCTTGCGTCTGAATTACAGTGTATAATATTGAAGCTATCTCAGCATCACAGCCAGAAACACCCTAAGGACTGGAAATATGGCCATCTTCTATTAGATTTCTGCTGTCTCTAATTCTTTAATCAAAGTTTAACAGTTCCTGTCTTTGGTGAACTTGCTCTGGTTGTTTTTCTTTTTATGTTTTGATCATTTAGGTTTTTATTTAAAAACGTTTACTCACATTTCATCTTATTTGCAACAAATAATACAAATTTAATGTTTTTACTGTTTTTTTGACCATGGCTTATATTTATATTGTCAACGTTGGTAACATCTGATCCACCATTTTCTGTGCTTTTTTTGTTGTTCATTTTATTTGTGTTTGCTTGTTCTTATCACTATACATTGTCTGGTTTGTGTTTGTCAGGAGCACATGGAGCACTGTTTGAGACTTTTCGTTAGTGTTAAATTGCTTCACCTGTGTGCACATAAACCTTTTTGTTTGGTACTTTTGACATAACATATCACGAACCAAGTATTTCTGACCTAACTCTTTGAGTGATCCAAAAACAGTTCAACTAATTTGAGCATGAGCAATCGTATGGTACCTTGCCTCCTGTGAGGTCAGAAACCAACTAGGACAAATGATAGATTAGATTTTAGCATGAACGCTTAGCTGGGCCATTCTGAGGTCAGGGAAGGGCCTTTGCTGTTTGGGGTTACCCTCACAGGCTGTCCAAGCTGCACACTGATAGAGCTCTGAGATAGGATTTAAAGCGCTGAGGCAGCAGGTTCAAGTCATGAGCAGGTGGTGATGATGGACACGTCTGTGTGTACAGGTGGCCCTGTAGACATGAGCAGGTAAGCCTGCACGTCAGCCAATCAGAGGTCAATGCACAGACAGAAGGAGGGTCAAAGGGTTTTAAAACTTCATCATGCTTCTCAGAAGTGACACAAGGACAAGGTGGCCTAGATCTGTGCAAAACTTTCTCTTGATATCTAGAGATAAATATAATAATAAAAAAACGGCTTGAAAAATCGGCTTGATTTGTGTTCTCAAAAAACACTACAATCTTAACAGCAGTCTTAAAATGTTTTAATATTTGGAATGTTGGTAACCCTCTTTTATTTCATCTAACAGGACTGAAATATAGAAATATATACATTTTTAATTAAAGGCTCAAAGTTAAGAAATTCCACCTGCATACATCAAGAAGAATCTTCTTCTATTTGTAATTGCCGTCTTAAAATGTAATTTCACTCCTTGGGTTTAAACACAGCTAGATACATCTGCATTTAATTTTTGTACTTTAATAAGGTTTTTTTTGCTGTGTCACATGTATTATTTGTTTTTACCTAATTTCATTATTAACTCTAGTATTTAGCTAATTCCATAAGCAAGGTCAAAGATATTTTTTTGCTAAAATTTTTACTCAATCTGTAAAACACTTTGTTTCTGCTCTAAAAATTCTTGCTACCCCATGAGATTTTCCTTCCCTCCCTTTACATGCTTGTATTAAGTGTTCTATCAAATAAAATGTTTAAATAAATGTTTGAAAATGGTTTTATTACATGGCTTTAATAATCTTTAGTGTACTGAAAGTAATTGTTGTTTAATAAATTAAATAAGACTTGGAAAGTGTTTAAACGCTTATCCTGCATAAAGCATAGTACAACACACATAATTATGGTTGGGAAAAAAACTATAAAAAAACAATAAAAAAACAATGCTTGTGTCTACCCATGCGCGGTAGGAAAATCTTACAAGGAAGCAGAATCTGATAGAACATCGGCTACTGCTGTTTTGAAAGCATTATTTTTAAAAAGTTTATTTGAATTGAGTTAATAAGACTGGCAAGTAATTAGCTGATGTATAGAAACTTGAATTTACATTTATGTGTGGAATACAACAGTGCAGTGAGGAAAGCAAGAGTGGTTTTACAAAGTCCTCATTAAAAGCAAACATTTCTTTTAACATTGTTGTGCTGTAAGATGTTCCACTTACAATAGCCATGTCTACTGAAGAAAAAGCTACAGATCTCCACATTTACTCCAACTGTTAATTTCTCCCGGGGAACCACTCTTGAGATCTTTGTATGTTTTCCACTGAATATAAAAAAATAAAATAGTGAAAACAGGAGTAATTGGAACTTGAACTTTAAAATGTTTTGTCCCCTACAAATCAGAATCTTCATTTCATTTATTAGCACAAAGCCCCCCTGTTATCTCTACTTTCTGCTTCCTTCAGTCAGCTTGGACTTCAAATACGAATTCAGAGAAGTGGAGAAAGATGGCCTGAAAACATTCTATAATGATTCTTCTTTCCTTTGGGAACATCTCGCTGCAGAGTTCTCTCAACAAACATGATGTTGGCAACCAAGGTCTTTAAGACGGTTTTGTGATTTCCCTTCCCTTAAGACAACACGCTGCTTAGCAAAGTGCCTTCAGCGAAAGAGTCCTTTTCTCAGTGTGCGAGGTTAATGACAGCATCGATCAAAGGCTACGGGGAGTTTGAACATGGGTGCGCGTGTCTGCGTCTCAATGTCTGACTCTGAAAATTACTCATAAACACCTCACAGCATGAACTTTATGACATGCACAGATGAAAATGCAGCATTCTGCCATTTGCTGGTGATTCACTCCCGGCAGTGAAAAACAAAGTGCTTTTCCTATTAGACAGAGAACCTCTCATTTTATAGCAGGCTGCACAGATGGAGGGCAAAGAACTCAGCCGTTTGGATTTTATCTAAACATGGGAGCCTTGAAGCCAATGACGGTAGAAAAAGCGTTCGTGTTCAGTGTCTCTGAAACATTCAGGACACTTCCTGTCCTCATGTAACTAGAGGAAGAATGTTGATAAATGTATACAGAAATGTCTCATGAGATTGTATTAGCTTATGTGAAATCCTAATTACACTATTGTAGTGTGCAGAAATCGACAAGCGTTGAAAAACTCTTTTTGCTTCCCAAAAGTAAAAAAAAACTACACCTTGTGGGTTTTTTTCATCTAAACTCCAAAGCAGCAGGAAGAAATGAATCTTTTTGATGAGGCCTTCTGTTTTCTTCTTTTGTAATCTCCTCTGCACATTAACAGGGATGTGAGTAGATGTGAGTGATGCTCTCTCGGCTGAGTTCGTGAGTGGAGTGAAAGCCTCCCATGCTGGGCAATGATCCTCCATTAGAGCTGAAATCTTTTCAGCTGCGGCTTTACTAATGTCACAGCCGATCATGTGGCATTAAGCATTTAGATATTTATCATTAGCACTCCATTAAGCGTGGAGTCATTAATGTGATTCTGCTAATGTCAGTGCTTTTTAAACGGGCGAAAGAAAGTGGAAGAAACTGATGCTTCAATGCATGAAAAATAGATAAGAGTGCATTTCCGTGAGTGGGCACTGGTGTGTTCCCAAATCATCAGTTTTTTTTAATTGAAATGAAAACCTTGCTTGTTTGGTTATGGTTTGTGTTAATAACGTTAAAATGTGAAATAGCAAAAACTATTTTCAAACACTGATGGAAAAAAAGAGATGACTTTGGGAGTGTGTGTGGAAAAAAAACTCTGTGCACAGTTTATCAGGTTGGCAGACTTGTTCTCATTTAACAGCTGAGCACACTGTTGACCATGTGAAGACAGCGTTGAGGGTCAGAGCATCAGTCAGCAATAGTAGCCGTGATCTTTACAATCCACAAACATGAATACATTGTTTAAACTGTTCAAAATGTAAATTTAGTTAATTATTTAAATACATCAAATAATCAAAATAAAAGATGTTTAAATATAAAAGTGTGTGTGTGCGTGTGTATGCGTGCGTGTGTGTCTGTCATGGTGAGCTGTCATGGCCAAACATGTCAGGGCCTTTTTTTGGTCCCAGTCCAGCCCTGGTTCAACCTGAGTGAAACCTATCAGACTAGGATAAAAAAAGTTAAAAGAAAATATCTACCATCTGTGGCTCCTGGCAAGGAATGCAGGATCGGTATTCAGTGTCCAAAAATGGAATCCACTGAGCATGTACACAAGCATTTGAGAGACTTCTTCATCAAGACCGTTTTCATACACACAAACAAGAAAAGTAATATTTCAGTGTGATTAATTTCATACTCAGCCATTCAAACAACTTCTGCGAAGACAGGATGTCTGTAACTCAATTTGCGTCATCCATTGCTCCTCATTAGGACTTTTTTATTGAAGGAAAACAAGCAGAACACCCACTGATTGGAGTCTACAGTTGAGCTTTAGAAATGTGAAATGATAGATGATAGAAACTACACGTTATAAGGAATAACCACATATTATAAGGAATGATACATGATTAAATTTTTAACCGTGTACAAAGCAAGTTATCAGGGAAATAAAACTGAAGTTTTTATTCCAATAAAACGTTGATAACTCCATGATTGTTTGATCATTGTATGTAATTGTTGCCACAGAAAAACAAATTGAAATCTATTTTGTATGTAAATTGAACGTAAAAACAACTACGACTATGTTTGCATCATTTTGTACCATCCTCTGTCCTTCCCCCACAAACCATTGCATTCCATATTTGTGGTTTATTGAATATGAAGTGGAAAAAAATCTGATTTTAGTTTAGTTAAATGTAGTATTGATGTTTCAACAACAATTGCATTTAGTTTTTTATTATATGAATCTGACTCTCTTGAGAGTATTTAAGTACTAAGTAAACATTAACTTCATGGAGCGAGACTAAAATGGAACCATGAATGCATGTAATATTCTTGTGGTAAACCGAAAAATCTAAATCAAATGCCTGTAAAAGAAACAACTTACATGGAATATAATTTTTAGAGAACAAAAATGTGCAGATAAAAACATTTTTCATGGGTCTTGTGCAAAAGGTTATTAAACCAGTGCTTTGATGGTTTTCAAATAACAAATGGCAAATGTTATATAGTATTAATAAATGAGACAAGACAACCAAATGCAAGTTTAAAACAGCTACAAAACTAAACAAGATTGCAATCAAATAGTAAGAGTAATAGATGGAAAAAAAAAGATATAAATAAACCAAAGAAGCAGACAGATTGTGTTTTATTCATTTCAGGTTGCTTGAGTCATGTTTGCGGTCATGTTTACAGTCAATGTTTGGATTAGTGAGCTAACAAACAAAACCAAATTCAATTCAGTACTAGAAAATCAAAAGAAAAAGTTATCGCTGTCAAATCTTACATGCTGAAAAAGAAGAAGACAAAAAAAAGTAACAAATTCCTGACATGTATTCCCAGAGCTTCACAAAAAAGTTCTCTCTGGGGAACAGAGAGCCGGATATACCACAAAGTGGGAAAGACATGTCACAAACACATTTCCCAGCATCCTTCACTTGGGTCATCATGAGCATGGAAAATAGTGTCATTCCTAGATGAACAAACATGGTGATGCAGAGGATATTAATGTCCCTTGAGAGGAACAACTATGCCAATTATAGTTTGAGAAACAGCATAAAAGAGGAAAGGTTCACATCGACACTGTCCCCTATTCTGTTCCCACTGAGGTTTTACACACAGTTGATCTTGCAGCAGATGTTTTTTAGTTTTTTTTGTAGCTTGAGTTGTGTTTAGATAAACAAACATTGTCCCTGTGTCTTGCTTTTTTATAAGACTTGAAGGTCTTATAAACATCACAAGATGGGGTAGATCTAATCCTAGTGAATTAACCCTTGTATGGTGTTCGGGTCTGTGGGACCCATTTTCAGTTTTCATCAAAAGAAAAATTAAACAAGCATTTATTATTTGAAGCTGAGTTTCACTGGGCTTGGCTCATTTCCTGTGAAAAACATATATCAGAACAGATTTTTTATGACCCCACACGTAAGCCCCCCTACACATTTATATTACACACAAGGTGTTGGGGTCCACTGGACCCGGGGCAAGTTAAAGTGTGAAAATGGTAGATTCTTTACCTTAATTCTCTCTTCCCACACAAACATAAACCACACATAAACATAACACTTTACATTTTAGAATAAAATTGTGTGAATTAAAAGTGCCAAAATGCAATGGGTCCAGCAGACCCACCAACCCTGCCAAAGTAACAATAATGAGAACACTACACATGGTTCAAATTCTAAACGTGAAGAAATTAGGTTAAATAACAATAAATAAAGTATATTTGCTGTTTATATCACTTGTTTCTTGGCTAAAGGAAATATTGTTTAAGTTTTTAACATAAAATGTTTTAATTGGGTGAATTAAAATCTGCAAAAGGCAATGGGTCCACGAGACCCGCAAACACCGCCTGAGTAACAATAATATGAACACCACACAAGGGTTAAATCTTCTCAAACCTACATGAGACATTTGCTAGTTTTACAGTGTAATACACTTATGATAGATAAAAATTATTTACAAGCATGTGAAACAAAAACATTCACAAGAGTCTTGTTGTTGTTGTGTTTGCATAAACAGTCTGCTAAATACCTAGTAACTCCCACACAACATAGCTTTTTGGAGAAACTCAAAACAGTTTTCTGTAATACGTAATTTGTCCCAATGTAAAATTGTGAGCGGTACTGCATGGTAAATTATTTTCATTTATTGCAATTCTGTATTGGTTTATTGAAAGTAAATTGTGATCTGTACCTTTAAACATTTAAAGTAATATATTACAGTATGCAAGTACCTTAAACACTGAATTAGATCTGCAATTGAAAAAGAAAAACATTTTATAGATTTCATGTATTTAAAAAAACTGGTATACAACCATACTGAGAGAAGCATATACCCATATTGTGCCTGAAGAGATAGTGTCAAAGGTAATTGTGAATACCTAAGAATCTATCTGATTAAATTTAATTAATCCGTTGTTGCTTGAACCTCTCACTTTCTGGGCTCTTTAATGTCCACTGAGAACAGGAAAAATGAATAATAACTAGCGCTAATGAGTCCAGAGCACAAAGAAGGTTTAAACCGCTCGCAGGAGAGGTTTCCTTTGCATGTTTTTTTTTTTTCAACGCTGGAACTTTGTTGTGTTCATGTCATTACCGAAAAGCACATGCCCTCTTCATCTGCCCCTGTGGCCTGATCATTTGTATATTTACACATTTGTGCAGTTTGGTGATAATGAAAACTAATCTGAAATGTCACACTTAACCTCAAGAGGATGGAACAAAGCAAAGAAAATGCCATTAAACCTGAAGAGGCATGTTTATGAGAATATGAGTCTGAATTGAAGCTGGCAATGAGTTTCATTCCACAAAAAAAATATTTATTTTTGTTTTCAGATATGGGTCTGAACATTTTGGATAGTTAGTCTGTTTCTATGAATCTTTGTAGAAATATATGCTATTATCGTAATGTTGCTTTTAAATTCAAACTAAAAAGATGATGCATCATGCATTCGAATTGTCTCAAAACTTTATAGTGTACAAAACAATCTTTTCAGAAAAAAAAATAAGCAGAACAACAGAGAAAACAATTGGATATTTTTTGGCGCACTATCCATTTTTTTAATTACAGACTGACTTGAAGACTGAAATCTTCAAGTATGTGCCAACACAAAATACACTGTTTTCAAAATCCCCTTCTGCAATCCAGCAGTATAGTGTGATACATCTCTAAACGCCATCTACTTATCAAATAATACACGTTTTATTGTTTCAACTGATTTCCTGCATTTCCTGAGTCCATTGAGTAATGTCATTATGGGGCACCTATCTGGATCAAAACACACATATGCATCTTTCTCTCTAGTTAATCTAAGGTGGATTTAGTTAAAAAATGATAGCCATCTGCATTCCCATCCATTTGGAAGATAATGTATTTAAAGGAGTGGGATAAGAGGAGGCCAAAGGTGCCTAATATTTAAAATAATAGAATCCTTTCCGAGGTGGAAAGGTGGCTGAGTGGTGGAGTTGATCATCACGTAACTGGAAGGTTGGTGGTTCGATCCCCACCAGGCCACTTCACCCACATTGCCCTGTATGGATGTGTGAGACTGGTTAGGTGTGTTTGGTGGTGGGCGCAGAATGGCAGCCATGTCTTGTCATACTGCCCCAGGCCAGCTGAGGGCTACCAAAGTCACAATTTCAGTTTTATCAGTGCAATTTGGTTGCAGGTTTACCATCAGGGGCTGTATGCAGAAGGCACTCACTCCTGGGTCCTGAGGGCACCTGGATGGTGGGAGATACCTTTCACCAAAAACACACACCATGAAACTCAATCCAGACCCCCGTCAAGCAAGGGGAAGCGCCGCCAATAAAATCGTGTCAACACCCGGGCTGGGTGCACCCTGGTATCTCCCCACCAGCAGGTACTTAGCTTCTGGAGGGTACACACACAGCAATATTAAAAAAACCAAGCCCCCACTAGGACAGGCATATACATCCAACAATACCTTGCACTCCGATGTAGTCTTACAAAATAATTAACACCAAAAAAAAACTTTAATGCCTACATCTACTAAGATACACAGTCACACACGCTCCCTCACACACGCACACACACACGATGGCGCCCCCACTCACACTAAGACATATTTTACCCATTCACACAAAAGTTAAAATGTTCACAGCTAATGGTATAATACCAGGCTTCAGAGCAGCTAGGAATCCTAAAATTATAGGCACTTATCCCTCGATGAGTTTTCCCTCCAAGCAGCAGGACCTCTTGTGGTGTAGCGATTTGACGTGGAAGTGGAGAGGAGGGGATTGAGAATGCCTTCCCGCTGTTTACTGTTGAGTGAACCGGACCTAAGGATGAGATGAGAGGCTACTATCCCATGCAGGAGAAGCGGTTCAGAAGAGAAAGAAGGCTCATGAAGAGAGAAAACAAACCAAAAAAATGGCAGATCCCTGAGATCTTGGTTGTGATTTTCAGCGGGCCCAACACCAATGGAAACGTAGTGACCACACACAGCGCAAACTGATCGCGTTTATTAAGCGTTTCATTCAAAATAGTCAACAGTATCGCAAGAAGCGTGTGGAAAAACCAAGGCGCAAAATCACTGCCCATGAACTGAGAAAAGTCAAGTGTGCAGCTGCCAAGATGCCACTTGCCACCAGTTTTGCCATATTACAGAGCTGCAACATCACTGGAGTGTCCAAAAGCACAAGGTGTGCAATACTCAGAGACATAGCCAAGGTACGAAAGGCTGAAAAACGACCACCACTGAACAAGACACAAAAGCTGAAACGTCAAGACTGGGCCAAGAAATATCTGAAGACAGATTTTTCTAAGATTTATGGACTAATGAAATGAGAGTGAGTCTTGATGGGCCAGATGGATGGGCTCGTGGCTGGATTGGTAAAGGGCAGAGAGCTCCAGTCTGACTCAGACGCCAGCAAGGTGGAGGTGGAGTACTGATTTGGGCTGGTATCATCAAAGATGAGCTTGTGGGGCCTTTTCGGGTTGAGGATGGAGTCAAGCTCAACTTCCAGTCCTTCTGCCAGTTTCTGGAAGACACCTTCTTCAAGCAGTGGTACAGGAAGAAGTCTGCATCCTTCAAGAAAAACATGATTTTCATGCAGGACAATGTTCCATCACATGCCTCCAAGTACTCCACAGCATGGCTGGCAAGAAAGGGTCTAAAAGAAGAAAAATCTGAACCCCATAGAGAACCTGTGGTCCATCATCAAATGTGAGATTTACAAGGAGGGAAAACAGTACACCTCTCTGAACAGTGTCTGAGAGGCTGTGGTTGCTGCTGCAGGCTATTTTGATAGTGAACAGATCAAAACACTGACAGAATACATGGATGGCAGGCTTTTGAGTGTCTTGGCAAAGAAAGGTGGCTATATTGGTCACTGATTGGTTTTTGTTTTGTTTTTGAATGTCAGAAATGTAAATTTGTGAATGTTGAGATGTTATATTGGTTTCACTGGTGAAAATAAATAATTGCAATGGGTATATAGTTGTTTGTTGTTAAGTTGCCTAATAATTATGCACAGTAATAGTCACCTGCACACACAGATATCCTCCTAAAATAGCTAAAACTAAAAGCAAACTAAAAACTGCTTCCAAAAATATTCAGCTTTGATATTAATGAATTTTTGGGTTCATTGAGAACATGGTTGTGGTTCCATAGTAAAATTAATCCTCAGAAATACAACTTGCCTAATAATTCTGCACTCCCTGTAAGGGCAGATCAACACAGTGTGTCACACATCATTGCATTGTGACACAGCTGACAGCTCACTACGGGGGTGCTAACTGCGTTACTCACCAAGTCAAGCAGTCTGTAGACGCCAGTCACTAAACCGAGTGTGCCACTGGCACAGAAAATGTTGCTTAGGTCGCAAAGGTACTAAACACAATCCCAATAGTTACTGCTGGTGTTCTATCGGATTGTCCTGTCTCGTAATAATTTCCTGTAGCACCAAAAAATTATGAACTCATCTGTTGGTTTTCCATACCCCATCGAAAATTCCTTCCGCATTCTGCTGCATATATAGATGTATGACGATGAATGATTTTGGTATTTTAGTCGTTTACGTTAAATAGTTTTGATTTCGATTTTGATTTAGCAGAAACAGCGCAATTTCACCGCCATGTTTAAAAATGCAGTTTTTGTGATTTCAGTGAAAAATAGCCCTTGAGATTTATGAAGCACTCAATAAGAGTGACTTATATTGATATTGTGGTGAAAAATAGCCTGTGAGATAGTACTACCATTATTAAACACTCAATACGAGATACTTTAAAGTGACATAAAGTGAAAAATAGTGCGCAAGATTTCATCGCATATCGTCTTAATGATTGTTTCTAGCACTTTGTGATTTTGGCCAACAGATCATAAAAATTTAAGTTGCTTAATCAAGTGGATGTTTCCGTTTTAACTGACAATTAGGTTGTAAGTATAAACGTTCTCTCATGTTTTTGTGTTGCACTAAACTTCTTCAAATAGGCAGGAATCACAAAAAGTTAATATAAAGATATAAGAGATTAAGTATCAAAAGAACTCAATAATGAACATTTTAAAGAAAGCTAATTTTCTTACAGTCAGTGACTAAAAGTTATATGCTCTTGAGACAGGGTCTGGAGATGTCAGTAGACCCTTTTCAAGGCCTCCCTTTAAATCAGAAATGCCAGCCCCTAAATTGTCAAGTAGTTAATGTTAGCTAGTGTGCAGTGCATTTGAACGATGAGGACTAACTCAAGATCACTTCACATTCACAAAACTAAGCACCAGAGTCAAATTACGGACTAACACAAAGAGTCCTCAATCAATCAATCAACAGGATATTCAGAGGACAGAATTCATTTAAAATTATAAGGCAACTGAAATCACTTACCCAGAGCAAGCCTTTTGTATTTGAGCTGAACACTGCAAACTTATAAAAAATGCTATCCAAATCTTTCCAGCTGTCAATGATAAACCCAGATTAGAGTCTGCAGAGAAATTCCCTCACTGAACTCACAAAACCATCACAAATCTTGAAATGTCAAATTTTGAATACAATCTCAGTTTATTACATATTGCCTCTTGGAATATGTACTGTATATCCTTCAGTAACATCCTAAGCTTTTGTTACTTTACACTCTATTGAAGCTACAATCTAAGGTTGATTATGCAAACTTATTGTTCTCCCTGATTTCAAAAAGGGTTTCAAGAACCACATAAAAAAATTGTGTATAAAATTGTGAAAGTGAAAGTGTCCAGTTGGCCAGATATGAAGTGATTCGTACTCCAGATACCCGGAATTTGTGCTCTGTATTTAACCCATCCCAGTGTACACACAGCAGTGAACAAAAACACAGTGAACACACACCTGGAGTAGTGAGTAGCCATGGCTACGGCACTCGGGAGGGCAGTCGGGAAACTGGTGCCTTGCTTAAGGGCACCATGGTTGTGGTTGCTGAAGATGGGAGAGCAAGTGTTTCATCACTGGGTCTGGGAATCGAACTGGCAACCTTCTGCTCAAAAGTCAATCTACTTATCCACTGGCCACAGGACCATAGCTGTGCTGATTCTTGTAACTCATTTTGAAATAGTAATCATTCATTTATTCATTTTCATGTTGGCTGTCTTCCCTTTCCGGGTCGCCACAGCGGAATGAACCGCCAACTCTCTGGCATATGTTTTACGTGGCGGATGCCCTTCCAGCCGCAACCCATCGCTGGGAAAGAAATAGTAATCACTCAAATTTATTTATTTCTCTATTCCCTAATAAGTTTGTATTTTAGTAAAACTTAATAAAAAATTGTATGTGAATACTAATGAACAAAATATTTGCTTAAAATAAGAAAAGTAAATTTCACCATTATTATAAAAGCCACTAAAAGTTGGACAATTAAAACATAATTATATATTTGTTTGAAAAGCTCAAAATAAACTGTTGTAATAAAAAAAAAATGAATAAGAATATAACTAAATAAATCTTGACATCACAAAAGGTTTTTGCATACACACCAAGCAGACATTATGCAATCAAGCATAATTATCATCTTAAATCACACAGAAACTTGGAAGACTTTTTGACACCTTTTCAGTTCATTTGAACAGCATCTCAGCTGGAAAAGATTTCAGCATGGGTATGAGTATTTCTACTTACATGGTTGTACACTGAGCTGCCACTGGAGTCATAGTAAATGGCTGAGCTGCAAATACCAGCTGCCAGGGCTGAGGAGTCTGACCTTTTGCTTTTGCATTTCAGGTCCCCTAAAGGAGAACATGCTTCCCCTTCTTGTATCATATCTCCACTCTTTCCTGTAAACTACATGACAGGCTGAGAGTACAGCAAGCGTGAAGTACCCCTGCGGCTTCCTGAACGAATGCAACCATCTACTATGCGGTAGAAGTAAAAACTTTCTGAGTGAGAGCAGGGCAAGATACTGTCGAAAAATATGACCTTGGTTAGGTAACTCATATTAATACTGATACCCTATGCTTACTTTTTTTTTTACAAATGAAATGCTTTATCCCTGTACTGACTTAAAAAAGTGTCATATTTGATATGTTTAAAATGTTTAAAAAATTCTAAAGTATTTTTTATCTTTCCCAATTAAAAAATCCCATAAATCCTTTTAATTCTCCACCTGGTGAATTCTGAAAAAAGGTTGATTCTAGCATATCTTTAGAACATTACCCTTAATCTTTTTCACCGCTTTTATTGGTTAAATAAAGTCAACTGAATTTTTTATCAACAGAAAAACAGATATTTCTCTAGTTCAACTCATCATTGTGAAGCAATGGACAACTATATATTTGGCATAATTCGAAGAGCAAAGAAAGTGAGGTATAAATTAGAATAGGTTATTGTACTCATTGCCACAACTGTCAACAACTTCATCAGTATAATGAAGCACACACAGCCGTAGAGATGACAATCAGCATGTTGAGTCAGCACCTGTCCTTTTCTTCCAGCGTCTGTTGTAATCTCAGATTTGCATCATAACCTTAGCCACAGGACCATCTGCTTAAAAAACTCTCATGGCAGTTTCCAGCTTCTGTTCCAGTTTTGCCATAACCCAGAGCTCATGGAAAATCCGGAGCTGTGATGACATTTTATAAAAAAAAAATAGCATTAAATAATTCAGTGCACATTTGTGACACTAAAAGATGTCCAATGTTTTATTAATATAAACGTTATGAAATGGTCTAAAAGTATTTTCCAACAAAATTTAACTATTTACTAGTGTTGAAAATAACAACCATTCTGAAGAACATGATGACAGTATGCATACCAATTACATATTGTAATGCCTATAAAAATAAACAGTGGAGTTATGTCTCAGTTCATTAAAAATCTAAAATATGCAAAAAAATGATATAGCAAAATATGTATTGCTGTGTCAAAGGTGCATTGATTCTGTATAAAACATTTCTGAATTCTTTTCCGTATCAGTTTTCTCAGTTCTAATTAGCTAAAAGCTCTACAACAGCATGGATTCAACCTCACAATGCCAGTAGTAAAAGGATGACATTATTACAGTATTATTTTCTGTTTTAATTAAGCGGCAAAGGCTTTACAAGTGTAAAAATGTAATCCCTTTTCTAAATCCCATATAATTTAATATAAAAAAATGAAATAAATAAGGGCGGCCCTGGCTCTGGTTTTGCCTTCCTGAAAGGGTTTTGATATGGATGATTAGGTGTTCACACCGTGAAAAGCCCATTACTATTGCATGGTGTCATCAAAGCACTTGTGGCCCTGGCAGAAGAGTCACAAGCATAATCTGAGCCAAACTCTTCCTCAGGCTGATGAGGGTATATTGCATAAGGCTCTACTTGGAGCTTCATAACTCAACATCATCCAATTAAAATAACGAAGGTGAAAATATATTTAGATCTATTATGTGAGGTAATAAATACATAGGTATCATCTATGATGTTGTTCTTCCTTGCCTTGTTGTTGGTTAGATATTTACAGCCCCCTTTTTACCCAGTGTTAACCCATCCTAAAATCTTTTTGTTGATTATGGCTTGTAAATTGCATTAATTTATTTGCAAGTAAAACCTCAGTTTTGACTAAAACTGTTACTGTTAATAAAGCAAGTCATTGTCATGTGTTATTTTTGGCATTTTTGCACTTCAAATGTCAGTTTAAAGTCAAACATAGAGATTCCACATTTACCAAAACTTCATAAGCTGAGCAAAAAACAAAAAGTAGTCTGGATAGTTAAATTAGCACAGGTATAGAAACTACATAGAAATGATTGGTCTGCGATTGAATTTTACATGTAAAAATCAAATCATACAAACCCATGAACAATATTAAAAACAAGTTTTTTATTAAAAATAATAGATGATGAATAATGTTTACTTTTTTTTAACTTTGTAAAACTTTGTTTTATATTTGTTTGTCAATTTGGAACATCTTTACCAGTTCTTTTGTTGCCTGAACATAAAAAAAACACATAAGCATTACAAAATTAAAATAAAAATGCGCTGTGTCAGAAATTAATAACTATAGTATTATACTCACCCCCTTTTACTTCAATACCTCTTGAAAAATCTACTTTTAAGCAGAGATGGGAAAAATAAATGCATCGTTCAATTTAATAGAGGTACAAGGAGCCCTGATTAAAACATAAAACTAAAAGTACTAGGTGTTTTTGACTAAAGGCAGATTAAAAATGTTCTTGTTTTAAAATGTACTTCAGTAAATAGTGCCTTTTTAGCACAGAGACGTTCTTATAAATCCATTTTGCAGCTTAAAGTGTCTCTGTACCAGTCTGCACTTATGTGTCCCTATCCTTGGAGGATTGAAATTGTAATAAGCAAAAAGGATAGATGGTAGAAAGATAGCAAGTTAGCAGAAACAATTGAAACTTGTTTTTGATGTGTGATTTATCAAAAAAAGTTAGTTGAAGTACAAATATAGTTTTTACATCAAATAGTATCACTCTTTAAAGTGAGTGTTTGTTGTTTGTAATCAACTCAAAGTTAGGATGATTTAAAAGTAGTAGAAACTGTTGTACATCCAAAGAGCACTTCACAAAAGCATAGCAGTCCAGAGAACTACACTACAGTCAGAAAAGAAGGGAAAGAAGGAGAGTGGGAGAATATCTCTGATCAAAGCTGAAGTTATCGCGGTCTAAGTCTCCCACAGAGCTAAACATGATTGCCTGTCATGCACAATAACACTTTCATTCCAAGCTAATTTCATAGAGGGTGATTTCTCGATTTGATATTTGACTCACTCTGATTTCACAACTTAGAACAATGGTTGTCAGACTGTGGGGCTGGTTTACAATGCACTGTAGTCCTGCTTTTCACACTGAGCATTAGTTTGCTAACCTTCTATGATGTGTTGCATAAACATGGCAAAATTGGTTTTATGGTTTTGCTTCTTGAGTTATTGTCATTCCATTGATGAGAAGTTGATATGAATACGGTCAAATTCTCTTTGGTTCATTAATCAACACAAATATAACAACATTTATTTTTTTGGCTGGGAGGCATATTAGCAAAATGACTAAATGTTTGATGGAGGCAACTTTAAATTGAGTGCGCAGAACAAAATCTAAACTTGACTCTTCTTTTCCGCAGAAAACAAAGATCAAATGAAAGGCATTTTAAAGTTTCTGACAACACTGAGAGATGTATAATTTATCTTGAACTGATAGTTCACCAGAGTAGACTTCAAAGAGAGATCTGAATTTTACACCAATCAACCTTCTGTTGTGATAAAATCTAGGTGTACATGGGAAAAACATCAGATGTGCATGTTTAGTTCCACATTGCTCTGAATTAGTTTTACATTTTAGTCGTGTTTGATCAGAGAAATTGCTGGGCATTTTATACTCAAAATAGCATAGTTAAAGGTGACGGATCTCTATAACTGTTGTGTTTTCTTGTCATTTTATTCACTGCTATTCACTGTTTGCACGATCAACATCAAAGCCAAATCAGGGATTATAATTTAGAAAAATTAAAACATGATAGTATAGTAACTCAGAATACATTTCAGACATTCTGTAATATAGCTTTCAAAATGTCTGCAGTATTTGACCTGTCGTTATCAGCTGTCTCTCAACCAAGTGGCAACCCCCTCATTGCTTCTCGATGCATAATAGTATTTTACTGGACTTTATTGAGCAGATTTCCAATAACCCATGTTAAAATTGGCCAACTTTAAGCCCTTCATTCTCAAGTATTACCATTTTGGCAAGTCTGAGAATCTCAGACTCTAGGGAAGCAGCACACAATCTAGTTATTTAGATACTATGTTATGCAATGCTATATGCTACGCTTTGCTATGCTATTTTATACTATATGCTATTACATGCATATCACATACATGTTTGAACATTTTGCTATGCATTGTAGGCTACTGCTAATCAAAAGATTGGAATCCAATTGGCAAGACAAGCAAACAAAAAGTAGTCTGGATAGTTAAATTAGCTCAGGTATAGAAACTACATAGAAATAGTATTGAATCCTAAAATGAATGCAAGAACATCAGATGAGTTGAATGCATGACACATAAAATACATAATGTGTTATACTATTGGTAATTCAGAGCGAGAGAGATTATTAAAGAGAGAGCAAATGAACCAAAATGGGTGTAGTTAAGAAATAGTAAAATGATAACTATATTGTGCCTGTTGCCTTTTTAAAGCAGAATTTAGACATTTATTTTTGTAAAGTAAAGGCACATATCCTTAAGTCTTAATTTTAAGCATAGTGCTTTGAAACTTACATTAACCTATGACACTCAACTAAAGACTGTTACGTCTATTCAACATTTTGAGTCCATTAAAAGAGACAATGTATCTATATATATATATATATTATATATATATATATATATATATATATATATATATATATATATATATATATATATAATCAACAGGAATCAAACTGTTAGTCAAATACACAAATACAAAGAAAGAGATTTTTAAACGTTTTTGGTTAATAATTATGTATATCTGCATGGCTGCCTGAAATAATTTCATGTATAGGTTAGATTTCATATGTAGATCAAGTAGAACTATTGAGTGTGAGGAACATGCTAGACATGAAACTGTAATTTTAATAATGACCTCATATGTCCATAATAGATATTCTCAGAGAGAATCATTTATTAATGCTGCAGTCTTCCAAGTTTCCATTAAAAAACAATGCTTATGGTGTTTGAAATGGAACATTTTAATTACAGCTATGCCCATCTGCTTGACACAGTGATTATCAAAGTCTATTCATTGAGAGTTGCGCCAGAGTCTTACATATTGATGTCTGGACAGAATTCATAATAGCACTTCCCTACAAACAGTGCAGGTTCATCTGTGTTTCACGCTCATTTCCCTCCAACAGTGACATCGATGTCACATGGAGGCAGCAAGGCAATGTTCAGCATCAGCCAATTAGCCTTTATCTTAGCAAAGTCTGGAAAACACATGGACGAGTGTACAGGTCCAGGTAGGTACTACATTTTCTGCCATTATCTTGACAGTGGGATTTTTGTGCTTAGAGAATAAAAGTCCTTCTCAAAAAAGAAAGAAGAAAAAAACACTCAAAAGATCAAAATCAGTATTCTAACCTGAAGCGAAAATATGATTAATTGCCAGTTGGCACGTTCTTGGCGTGAGGGTAATAAGCTTGACTGGAGTTCTCAATTCAGGTCTTTCTCCTCTCCTTGTGTATGCATGCAAATATATTCTTCGTATGTGTGCTGCACATTAGAATTATCCTCAGAAAATTGAATTTGGATAGCTACATGCATAAGTAGCAAACTCATTTTCAATGGAGGTTAATTTATACAGAGAGAGTAAAAACCCGTCTGGCACCGTTTGATACGCTGGGCAAATTGTGTCTGCGATTGTGCCCATTTTCCTCTCGCCATCTCTTGTTCCTTTGTGCTGCTGCAGACCTGAAGCAAAGAAATCTTTTCATCAGTGCACTTCTCATACACATTACCAGAATAAATGTACTGCTTTCCTGTCATTACAGAGAGCTTTACACATCAGAAGGGAAGTAGGTGCCCTGTGGTGAGGAAGAGCTGCTGTCACGCTGGCTTGACTGGCGCATCAGTATCAGGTGCCATATTACTTCATCTGAAATGAGTGATTTATACTCTACAATAAGTGCCATACCTGTGCTAAGGCTTAAATCTGTAAATGCTTCATGTATAAAAGATTCTCAATGCCAGTCTGTTTAAAAGTTTAATAACTGTGCCAAGTTAGAGCTGATTGCTAGTTGATCTTGGCCCTCAGTATGAAATGATATGCAGGGATTCTGCAGACTGAATCCTTGAACAACTCAACATCCTTTACTTTAAGATCTAGGAAGAATTTTAGTTCTGGTGCCATCTCACTCGCATAAGCACACTCTTTGTTATGAATACAGTACTGTAGACAGGATTTAAATGTATTAAAAATGCATAACCATTTACTAAAAAATATAGAAAAAAAAATATATAAAACACAACATAGATTTTAGTGAGCAAGTAATACTGTTCATACATTTTTTATAAGAAAGAATAAGAGCAGAATTACAACTATCTGCACTGCTTTATATATTAACAAGCACCAAATTCAGCACAATCCACTCAGTTCTTTCAACATCTTTTTGCTGATATTCATTCATTCATTCATCTTCATGTCGGCTTTCTTCCTTTTCGGGGTCGCCACAGCGGAATGAACCGCCAACTCTCTGGCATATGTTTTACGCAGCGGATGCCCTTCCAGCCGCAACCCATCGCTGGGAACAGATATTCAGTGTATTGAAATGTATTAGGTTGAAATCATGCAAAAAAACAGCTTATATACAGTTTCCCATACAGTATTGCACTCCAAACAGTAAAACCTACATAACTAGTGACCGAATGAGGTATATCAGGCTATATGAGGAGTTCCTTGTAGATAGTTTTCACTTTCCTCTCACATGATCCAAAAAAGAGAAAATAACAATATTTCTAGATGTTAAACAGAAACAGAATAAACTTTTTTTTTAAACCGGCTTCATTATTTTAACAGACAAGTATTTTCTATTTTGTAAAGAACCCTTTGAAACGGGTACTTATATTTTAAAATATTTTAATGACTACCTTATTCATAATTTATAAGTTCTAAACTGATTTGTTGATTTAATGTATGTTTTTCCTTCATCAATTTGCATTTCATTTCTAAATATCCAATTGCACAAACTCATGTACAACATTTTAAACAATCATGCAATATAATTGAATTATGCAATTAATTAGTTAGTTTTGAATTTATAGACAGAAATACTTAAAAGTTATTTAAAAACCTTAATAACCTGTGTTGCTTAAGATATATTTGTCATATAATTCCAAAGTTTGTGAGTTTGTGCTGTTCAGATGAATCCAATATGTGTAAAAAATCTTGCCTCTGCTCGTGTGTTTGTGAGTCAGGGAGCAGAGTGTATGCTGTGGAAGATTTGCTCTCTGCTCTGGTGCACAGCGGACTGGCGTCTGTGGGCTTATGAGCTCAGAGCACTGGATATCGACTCCATCAGCCAGGTCATGGGTGCTTATTGTTTTGAATGCTTGTGGATTACTCCCCAATTCCCCAAAATGGACACAGGTCTCCATCCATGCTTTGTAGTTTGCTCCACTACAGGTCACGACTTTTAAGTTTAAGTTTCCAGTGCATCGGTCCTATGACAGTCTCATAGATGACACACCTCACACCCAGTAATCAAAGAAAGTGTTTAGAGACTCTGGTAACACAAAGCTATGCTGCTTTAATTGGACTGTACAAACAGCCTTATAATATAATATGATGCTTAACAAGTGTCTCTCTTTAAAGCAGATTATTTGGTTTATCTACTGTAAATTTTTTGTGTATCATCTTACACAATTGCTTTTTTTTCATGTATGTAATGCTTGAGTTTTATGGAGTTATAGAGATCTGACAAAACAATCTGAGTTTAAATTGTGTTCATTAAAATTATTAACATTTGTTATTTAGTAACACTGAAAATAAAAATTAAATTAAAAAATTTTTTGAATATGAATTTCTTAATTAGAATTTTGTAACTTGAATATTGAACTTCTGAAATTTGAATTATAAAAATATCTTGTTAATCTACAATTCAGAGCGCAAAATTCAGGTTGCGAAATTCAGATCTAACAGAAAGTAGGTCATTAACAGGGAAGAGTAGAGGATCACAGAACAGTCAGTGAACCTATGCTAGTGATGCTAGCATGCTAGTAAAATGATTATTAATCATGCTAGTAAAATACAAGTGACTTGCTAATCATGCGAGTAATATGATCGATTCATTGTTACAGAGAAGAGGGGCTGAAAGGCTGAAAACTTTCCAAGAAAAATGGCATCCATTGGCCAAAATGTGGGTTCAGTGATCATCAGTGATTGAGTTTTAGAATGTTGAATTTTGTTTTTCTATAATTTTCATCGTGAAAACTGCAGAAATAGCTCATCGTGATAGCTGCAGAAAAATCTTTCATTTTAAAATACATCTATCAAATTTCAGATGTTCAATACTCAGTTTATGAAATAAAAATTAATTTGACGAAATTCTAATTCAAAACATATTTTAATGGCTTATAATATCCGGGTTTATTAAACTATAATGGGCAATGAGTGAAATCAAAAACAATTCAAATTCAGATTGTTTTGTCAGATCTCTGGCTCTATAAATTTTCACCAGAGTTTGATATTGATAGCAACATTTAGGTAACTGTTACATCACTTTGTCTTTTTGTAATTCATGACTAAATCATACTCAAACGTTTTTACCTCAGATGAAACAGGATTTTCAAAAGAATACTTGTGTTCAAATTTTCAGATACTTGGTAAGCCCTCGGATACATACCAGTGGACTCCCATGGAGCAATTTCTGTAACCCTGATGCAAAGCCTTCAGGTTCAAAGCTACTCAATTGAATGAAAGTGAAATAGTAACTTTGAAAATACATGCAAAAAAAACTATTGTTAGCCAGCAGGTGTTTTGAGTGTGCTCGTCCCTCCCTCTCTCTCTTTCTCTCTCTCTCCTGAGTTTTGTCGTAATCCAATTATTTTTACAGCAATAAATATTTAAACACATCTTTGGTCATCAAAACGGCTAAAATAGAAGAATGGCTTGGTGATCGCAGGTGATCTATGGATTATCTTGCCATCTGCTTCTTTTGATGTACTTCCTTTCTAATTTTTATGTGTATGAACTAACCTTAATGATAGCCCTCTCTGTCGTTTTCTCTCACTCACATTTCCGTTTATCTTTTTAGAGTCTCCAGCTCCTCTTGATCTGCTGGTGTGTTCGCTCAGCAGGTGAGGGAAGGCCAGAGGCGTCTTGCCCTGCAGGCAGAGGGCCTTCTTAATCTTTCACGAAAGCGTTTCCATTCACTTATGACTGATTCTTTGTTGACTGTTCTCATCATCTGCTTGGCCGCCACTATATCTGCTCATCTTCTTTCGCTCGCATTCTATCACTTCTCTCTGCCTCTCACGCAGACACATGTGCACACAGTGTTCCCTAGCCTTATCTCTACTCCACCAGGTAATAATTAGTTTCTTTGCAATTGCCATGGCAACAAAGCACGGTTGCTTTGGCGGTCTATAAAGTATGCATTATTTCTGTGCGTAGTGAGAAGAAGAATGTACTGATCACAGTAAAGCTCCAGCCTACACCTGATAATCACTCGCGACCTATACCATGCCAACCACTAATGTATCTGTCTCTCAATGTGTAATTAAGTTAGCATTCAAGAGAGCTTCTTTCGTCACAGAATTCTTGAGGACTTCCGTTTCTAAATTTGTATGCGTAGTGTGTATTTTGATGGTTGGTTGCATATATGTGTGTGCAGTCACTCCAGAGAGAAGCTAGGAAAGAGGGAGACAGAAAGTATAATGATCTGTATTATTTATTTCTATGACCCTCTGCTCTTTGATCAATAAGAAGTCCAATAGTCAGACACCGGCTGCAAGCAAATGTACTACACATTACCATGGCACTGGACTCTCATACATTCTATTAAACATGTATGTCCAAAGGTTTCTCTACCTGCTCCATCGCATTCTATTTATAATAGAAGAGAATGAAAGAGTGTGTGGCAGGGTTTATAGCAAATTCAGACATTATTATGCTCCAATGTCACTGAATACTCTAATGCGTTATGAATAACATATGGGTTTTTTTCAAAGCAATAGAGGATAAAGTTGATGATGCAGTGATTGCATGAAGAGAAGAGGACATTAAAACTATGTTTTGCAAAAATAAAAAAAGCCAATTATCCTGCTCTAACATGAATATGTCATCTATCTTTCCCTAAATCCTCTTTTGGAGTGCAGAAACACATCCTGCCAGGACTAATTGACTGCTACTGTCACAACAACGCACCCCTGACAGCATTTGTTTCATGCTTGGGTCTCACTGTTTGGATAAACTGTGTAAACCCCTGAAAATCCATCATTAAAGGTAACTTTTTCACATTTTACCTGTAGTGGCTGTTTCATGTTTGTGTTCGATGTCAGGCAGAGCTAGGCAAATGACCTTCGAACAGGTTCTTGAACACTGATAATGCTAGAATGGATTTCAACATGGAAGTATCGGTAAAAATTTTATATTTATATGTTCAATTCACTGCTTAAAATATGCGTGCAGAACTCACGCATGCTCTGTTGACCCACAGTCTCTGTTTCCTCCATAAATTATTATGAACCCCCATATTGTTTAGTTTGAGTAACTGGAATTGGATTTGGCATATATGTTTCCATGTTGATTCAATGAGGGTCATAAAAGTCACAAACACACACTTTCTATTGTTTACAAGCAGCACCATGTGCTTTGAGTGAAATCATTCAACATGACAGATGGCATAAGGCAGAGGAAGGCCGAGTAACTATTGAAAATAATATTAATAAGTATAACCTACAAATGTTTGGAAACTTTTTGACTAGGTTTAGACTTTAGGTGAGTCTATAAAGTGTGTCATAAAAAAATGTCAGACATGTCAGTCCACACACTTAAGCCCAATTAGAATCCACATTTTAACTGAAATTAAAGTTCCTGAATTTTTGTTATCTGCTCTGGTTCAACTTCTAAAACCCTAATGAAGAGAAAAAAATTCTATCTGTGGCATGTAACCTCGACTCATTGTTTGTCCTTAGAAAAGCTCACATTTTAAAAAAGAAATAAAATTATCGGAATTTGCTAAGCCATTGGATTTTGAATAATTCTATCACCTAGCTATGTGAAGTATGTCGATTTCTTCTTGAAATATTCTTTTCACCCCAGGGTCAGGAAGATGATGGTAGATAACCTTGCCCTGTCGCTCAGTTTTGATTTTCCTTCTAAAGAGCAGACAGAGGCTGAAAGAAAGTCATAAAAGAGCACAACTATTGTGTGCTTCTTTATTCAACGGAATCAAACGTGCTATGGTCAAAGGAGGTGTACTGCATTACATTCCTCTATGTAAGTTCATTAAAAGGCAAAGAGAAGATGGGAAAAAAAAGATAGACGAATTGTGATAACACATTCAAAGAGAATGAGAAAGAGAAACAACAATGATAATATCATCCCTATTCTCACTCGTTGTTAAGTTGTCTGACAAAATATCATGGAGCATGAAGACTTGAAGGCAACTCAGTATCTTCTTCTCCAAGTGAGGGATCTGATGCTGGATGAACTGTAGAGACGCTTCCGTCACTCAAGCTTCATGCCTGGGGACGTTTAATCATTTCATGCTGTGCAGTTGGCCAAGCCGGGGGCGACAGATGCCATGGAAGCAGGGTTTGATTAATCCTGGAAGATTCTGGGTGCTGCCAAGGAGGACGAGCAAGCAAGGGCCACCATCAGACGGTGCCAGGGGAAACACATCCAGGGTCTATCAGCATCTGAGGAGAACCAAGAAGGCCATCGAACATAATCACCTCCTCTCCAGGCACCCATCTGTTTTTTTTCTCTTGTTGTTTCGCAAGGCAATCATGCCTCTCCCGCGCTGTCCTCGCTCTGCTACCTCCTTTATCTTTCATGCTATGTTCACATTACTGGGTTTCCCCTGATGGGAACAAGCATAATCTGAGAATAACAGGACATGTGGAGAAATCAAACGAAGTGAGGAGAATACAGAGACAGTGCTGAAGGTGGCTTCCGTAACTGTTTTAAATTTCTCCACCCATCCTCAGAACAGCTTTGAGGAAAATAGTTGAAAGCTAAAAAGTTGCAAAAGAAGTCTAAACAATACAGCTGAAAATTATGAAAGCAAAGAAGCCTTGCCACTAAGGTTTATGAGACGTCAGATGAAAAAAAAAACCTCTGTATCACCACTGGATGGCACTGCAGACAGGGAGTTTTCATTATTTCTCATCCCTTGTGTTAAATTATTTAGTTCAGCCTTCCCTCCATGTATTCCAATCCTCTGTTTTGCTTCAGTTTCCTAAAAGTATTAAGATTTTAAAGACAATCTGAAGTTTGCATAGTAAGTATGGACGTTTATCAACCTTTGTACACTTACTCTCCTTCATTCCCTCAAGCCCTCTTCTCAGTTTGGAAAATGAGAATTGAAGATCAATATCAGGAAACATGATCTCCGTTTCCGCTTGCTCAACATAAACTCTGTATTTGAAACCATGGCATTTCCTGCTGTCACATCATATTACTGTGAACAGAACCTGTAAACCCATGGAAATGCACTGATTATCTTCTGATCTATCACTGATTAAGCTACATAAAATGTAGCTTAGGTGTCACCTTAACTTAGGGTGATACTTTAAACTGGCAACTATTGTTGTCCATTGACTCATTATTCTAACTCTTTCAAGGCTTGCACAAGGAAAACAACTCAGCGAAAAGAGTTGCATTTATGGATGTAATTTCAAAGATGATTGAGTGCACTTCTGTAAGGTTTCCTACTGCTCTCCACCCCAGTAATTAGACAAGAAAAGGATCAAGAATCGATATGCCAGTGTCTGTCTGGTACTGAGGCAGTCAAAGAGCTAGCTACATTAATACATTAACCCAGAGAAACAGACATTACATTGTAATCAATCCTGCTACACAAATCAGATTAGGTGAAGTGAGCGAATCATGGAGCTCTCAGATAAACACACTTCCTGTACATTATAGCAGGTCAGTGGAGCAGCCCCAAGTGAAAATGGACGAGTGATTTCACAATGTGCAGAGGAAAAGCATGGGTCTGTTAGCTATTTGAAGAATTAACTGTAGTTATATTTATAGGGTCAATATACTCAAAAGACTTAATTGATGTCAGGCAGAGAGTATTTCTTTTTTAATTTAATTCCTAACAAATACGGAATGAAAACGCACTCTTGCACTACTTCCTCAAGCACTTGACAAATAGCAACCCGAAACACAAAAGGTGACAACCTGTAATTAGAAAATATATTAGTTTGATTTATGTTTTAGTCCCTATCGATTTTAATTAATTCAGTAGCCCACTAGCTCAAGTATTATTACAAACACAAATTACCTTGACAAAGATTTATGACGCAAATGAACTGGCAGACCTCGTTATGTGAATGTATAATCTATTGCATATTTAAAATGCAATTAGCCATTATTAGGATAATGACAGAGTACAATTTACAGAGTGAAAAATGCAATAAATTTGAAATTGAAAATCAAACCCATTTTAAACGGTTCAATAAAAAGGTAATGTGCGAGAACAGATCCACAGTACAGAAAACTACTCTTGAGTAATTACATATTATAATTTGTTTGCCAGGATACAAAGACATAATCTAAACATAACCAAAGAAAATTGTACCATTTGTTGCTGATTAGATTTCAAGTCTAGAAGAAGTGCTGTAAACAACATATTTCCTAGCAATCATTGTGCTGCACTCTGTTTGCTGTTCACTCACCAGCCAAATTATTTGGTTTGCTATGGTACAGAAGTGTGCCATTGATGTCAAATGTTTTATTTTATATTATTTATTTATTTACTTATTTATTTTATGGTACGCTATTGTATAATAAAGCAACTGTTTGGCAACTCTGAAAGCAGACTTTTAACAAACAAATTATTAAGTATACTTAAAAAATGACTTAACTCAACATACAATTGTTAATTTAAAACTTCGATATAAACTTTATGCAAATTTTGTCTTCCCAACAACACATCAGATTAATACAGACTGATACAAACATACTTTTAAATACAGTTTTTTTTTAAATCATGATAATTTGGAATCAATTTGAAAATATTAATTCAGTCAAAAACTCTTCAACAGGAATTAAATCAACTAAAAATAATTAATTGACTGAATTAAGCTTTTGGTAAAATTGAGAATTAATTAATAACAAAATGTGTTACAGTTTATATAAATATACCATTAATGTCATTTTTACAAAAAACTTTATTTATATACTTATTTGATTGGTATTTTATTGTATATTAAATCAACTGTTTGGCAACTATGATGAGAATTGAACTAATTTCATTTATGTTCAAAATATATATTAGATTAAAATATTCAAATATATTCATTCATCCATCTTCATGTCGGCTTTCTTCCCTTTCGGGGTCGCCACAGCGAAATGAACCGCCAACTCTCTGGCATATGTTTTACACAGCAGATGCCCTTCCAGCCGTAACCCATCGCTGGGAAACATTCACACACACATTCACTCTTTGACACTATGGGCAATCGTTCTTACTCAATTCACTTATACCGCATGTCTTTGGACTTGTGGGGAAACCGGAGCACCCGGAGAAAATCCACGCGATCACGGGGAGAACATGCAAACTCCACACAGAAATCCCACCTGCCCCAGCCGAGCCTAGAACCAGCAACCTTCTTGCTGTGAGACGACCGTGCTACCCACTGCGCCACCGTGACGCTTATATTCAAATATGTATTAGAGTAAAATTGTAGCTAAAATGCAATGCTTTTGTGTTTAAAATTACGGACAACTTTTGTTGGTGATTTTCCACCACTGTCAACTAAAAACAGGAACTTAAAACTGAACCCACTTCTGGGCTTGGTTTTACCCAGGGTTACTCAATGAGATTTTAGTTCTTTGTAAGTGCTTGTGTTAGACAAAACATGAAATATTTTGCAATTTTGCATGTCAAAATTTATAACCAGACATGAATGTGTGTAGCTCTGTTCAAAATTATTATAACTATTTTTTTTCAAAGTGTTCTATAATTGAATTGGACAGCAGAATGACGTGTCCTGTTTTGAATCCGAGGTAGCTACTATTGCTGGTCATGTCTTTATCACAAAAAAGCTTCACTGTGGTGATGGCTTTAACATGTAAAGATAATGTTCTTTGTCATCATCACAAACCCTCTAAAAAGCCCTTGAGAGAGATTCACAAAAGTCAAATACCTTTAATTTTCCAAAAGCTCAATTGAATGTGACACTTTGGGGATTAGCTGGAGCAGGAAACGAACATCATGTTGGCTGAGAAATCAACAGTTCAATTGTTAGCCTATGGTGTCAGCATGGAGCGAATAATCCATATTTCATTCACAGCTGTTGTAAAATCCACATAAATTTTAAATTCCACTGATTTTTCTCAGTTGGAGGCGCTATCCATGGTCCTGAAATCTATCTAAAGTAATTATACATATAAATTGTAGCTTATAGTTTTAATAATCATTTTGTGACACATTGGATCCATTCAAATTCTGCATTAATTTTTCCTTGCCTTAAATACTATGTTCTTACGGTTTTTAAAAGGAATGCTGCTTGTTTATTACATGTATACAACTGACAATGGGAAAGCTAATTCCACACCACAGGACTCCATTAGAGAAAAATGTTTGATGCTGGTGTAAATGAACTATGCTTTTGAGAGTCTCTTCATCTGTGATCTCATCTAATGAACATTCACCACTTTCAACTAGAGGTGAGAACACAGCCTACACCATGCTGATGAGAACCCCAATGAACCCACACACCTTTACATTTCATTACCAATCCATCAGACTCATCCAAGATGCTTTTATCGTGTGCATGAAAATGTGCCGTTCTTCACAGAAAATGCATTATCAAGTCACTGTCAGTTCCCTAGGGGCTCAGATCCAAACTGCATTTGAACACGCTGTAAAACTGATGATGCCCTGAAGATGCGATTTTGTTAACATGCTGAAACAAAACATAGTCGCATCCACAATCACAATTAGTTCACAAAAAGTGAGAAGATTCATGATAAAAATTATCAAATGTTGCAGTCACAATGTTCTCCATTTAACCCTTGATTCATCATGATTCCAATCCAGGCATAAATCAAAGAATTTGAACAACTTTGGTTGATTTTCGTTATGTTATATTGAAGAACAATTTTGTTGTTCAATGAGATTCTAAAGCATATGTTTCAACTGCTGCTGTGCTAGTCTAAAAAACAGAAAGACGCTTGAATTGATTTAATATTGTCTATATATTGCTGCAAATGTTTGTTCATTTGTAAATCTTTTAAATGTACATTACTCTAACTAAAGTCTTAATGTTTTGTTTAGTACAAATTTGCACAACCTGTTTATTTTTTGAGTCCTTGCTCTAAAGTGGACTGCAGGCTAGCTAGCTATTCGACCACTGAGCGTGAAGGAATAGAGGTGATGTTGGAGCAGACCTATAGTGCAAAAATAATTTAATTCATTATTGATTCTACAGCTCTATTCCTGTGTCTCTCTTGGGTTAGGATACAGCTGTGTTCAATTCAGAATGTTTTCTGTTAGTCTTTGAAAATATTCGGAACAAACTCATCTGAAATGGCTTCATTGTCTTCTGCAATATTACGACACATTGTAAGAAAGGTACAGTAAAACACTATATTGGGTCTCAGAGGTCATGATATTCTTTGATGGTAATGCAATCTACCCATTTGAGTTGTGTTCACACCACTGTTCATACATGAGCCTTAAGGTTATATTTTATTGGGGTGATGAAAAAGTCATTGCAATTTTCCATTTTACTTTGTTTTCTCTTCAAATTAATGAAGTGATGCTCAGATCTAAGAGAAAATTATGGAAATAAGAAGAAGGAAAATAATCATAAAGAAGACAAGACTTGTTTTTCTATTATAATGGCCACAGTGTTTGCCACATTAACTCATAATTGTGAAACACACATTTAAAATGTATATATTTTAATGTTTCATGAACCTGCGATACATGATAAAACAATCAATCAAGCTATGATCTCCCATTTACTCACATGAGCATTGTGCTTTGAACAAAGCGGAATAAAAAATGACAAAACATGTGGAATAATGTTAGTGGTGTAAGTCAGACCAAATAAATTCGATTTTGAGTTTGTTGTCAAAATTACAATATTTGATGTTCTTTGGCAAACAAAATGTAGATTTTGTGCATCTAAAGGCTTTCAGAAAAAAGCATTATACTAAATCAAAGAATCAATAATGCACATTCAGTCATGTCCCAGCACAGATAAAACAGTCATTTAGGTTTACCAGTGACCCTTAGTGGAACATTCTTTTGATCAATCTATTTTAAAGTTTTCTTTACCCATGTGCTTTAACTTTTTAGTTATGTTCGTAACCTTCAAATAACTTTCAGGACAATATTACTGCTGTATTGGTCATGTTGTGATATAAAATGCTCTATACAGTCTTCTGTTGGTCATATAAATAACATCCCACTGACCTTTTAAAAAAAACAACAACAACATTGTAACATCTAGCAAAATCTCCTGGAAACATAAAAGAATGTTACAAGACAACATTCTTAACAGGCGTCACGGTGGCGCAGTGGGTAGCACGGTCGTCTCACAGCAAGAAGGTCGCTGGTTGGAGTTTGCATGTTCTCCCCGTGATCGCGTGGGTTTTCTCCGGGTGCTCCGGTTTCCCCACAAGTCCAAAGACATGTGGAATAAGTGAATTGAATAAGAACAATTGCCCATAGTGTTAAAGTGTGAATGTGTGTGTGAATGTTTCCCACCGATGGGTTGCGGCAGGGAAGGGCATCCGCTGCGTAAAACATATGCCAGTGAGTTGGCGGTTCATTCCGCTGTGGTGACCCCGAAAGGGAATAAAGCCGACATGAAGATGAATGAATGAATGAACATTCTTAACATCAAGCGGGATGTTCTGGTGACATACAAGTTTTAGCAGGCCTGTAATATTACATAATCTACCATCATTCTACTATTTCTATTCATGCTAGTTTTTACCCAAATAAGATACCTCTTTATCACTTTGGTTAGGTTGCCAGATTATTCCAGACCAGTTACAACATGCAATTATATGTTGTAATAACTACAAAAATTTAAAGTTACCTGGGAATAAATGTTTTTTAAACACAGCTGTCTAACAACTTTTAACAACTTATCGAGTATGCATAGGTAAATATATTAATTATAACTTTTAGACATTCAAAAATGGTTTTGGCATTGGATATTCTTGCCCATTAGTTCTCTCTTTCATTTTCATGTATGACCTAGAGGTGCATCGCAGCAGTTCACAGTTTGGTGTGTACCTCTATTTTTGCAAACTAGCATTTATTATTTGTATTCAACTTTTGTTTGCTGTACAGATAAAAAATGTATCGGTTATAATTGCTTTTATTTTAGGAATGTTTTGAGGAATAATGTTGACACGTGTTCAAAAATAAACACTTTAAAATAAAGAGCTTTTCAAAGCTTACTTTGGTAACATTGTAAAACAATAATCACCATGTGACTCATATGCTTGCTGTTATTTTATTTTGACCAGCTGCTTAAAAAACATGGAAACTGAAGAGTTAGCCCTTGTATGGCTAATGGACGCAGTGGGTAGCACGGTCGTCTCACAGCAAGAAGGTCGCTGGTTCTAGGCTCGGCTGGGGCAGGTGGCATTTCTGTGTGGAGTTTGCATGTTCTCCCCGTGATCATGTGGGTTTTCTCCGGGTGCTCCGGTTTCCCCACAAGTCCAAAGACATGCGGAATAAGTGAATTGAATAAGAACAATTGCCCATAGTGTTAAAGTGTGAATGTGTGTGTGTTTCCCAGCGATGGGTTGCGGCTGCGAAGGGCATCTGCTGCATAAAACATATGCCGGTGAGTTGGCGGTTCATTCCGCTGTGGCGACCCCGAAAGGGAATAAAGCCGACATGAAGATGAATGAATGAATGAATGGCTAATGGAATGAAGTTGTTTATGAGTATGGAGTAGTGTTGTTTGTTTCCCCTGATTTATGCAAATGATGAGTTTTTTTTTTGGGTTGTTTTCGATAATTATTAATTATTTTTTCGTCTTTGTCATAGTCAAAAGCATGTTTCAAATGTCCTAAAACGACACATGTTGGTGCCTCTTCAGCTGTCTTATGGTCTGAGTAAAATGTTAGGGACATAGGCTTCTGTGGAAGTCTTGTCCCTCAATTTTTAGCTCTCAGATTGGATATTTATATAAGGGAGGCACATATTGTGTGACGATCCTCATAAGAGAGATGGGTAGTAGCAGAACCCAAACGCACGACACCCAGAGGTTTGGTTAGTCTCTTTATTATAAAACAGAAAATAACAACACAAAAAAAACCCATGAGGGGAAAAACCTCCAATAACTAAAGTAAACAGATAAGTGTAAGATAAGCCTAAAACAGAACAAAGACTACAGCAGGATTAAATACCTTCAACAACCAGAAAGGGGTGACAAACAATGCAGCAGTACAAAAATACAAAAGAAGAAGGGGTCTTATAAAGGAAGACAATTAACCTAAACGGGAACTCAACCAGTGATAATTAGACATAGGTGGAAAACAACCAAAGCAGTGAAAAAGACAGGAGTGAATCTACAAAATGTAAAGAAAAACAGAACTAAACGCTATAATCATAAAAACAAGAAGATTAGACAAGAATAAAAACCAAAAGGGGAAAACCCAAACACAACCCTGACATATTGATTGGATATTGATCCCAGAGAGGCATGACACAGGCTTGTGCACGTTAGATCCATAAGCATCGCGTTGGCTGGCATTATAAAATACAAATTCAATTCAAATGTAGAACTGAAAAATGCTGTCCATTCCACATAACTTTATTTTCTATCCAAAAAGGGAATTAACATAGTAGATTGGGGAAAATACACATTATTGTAGAAGTATATTTGGTGATTGAGAAAGACATTCTAAATCATAAATGCTTTATTTAAATAGACATTATTTAATTAACAAAAGAACAAGCTTTTTTACACAACTATCACTTGATTACAAAGAGAAGTTCAACTTTTTCTAAAACATTTTTGTTGTTGTTAGTTAAAATGCACGCTGACAGTTCATTCAAAAAATCATGAAAAAATCGTGTTCATCTACATCATTTATTACAAAGTGAGCCAGTCGGAGACCCTGAAAATTCTGTAGATTTCACAGCACTCAAGAGCTGCTGAAGTGAAAAATATTTTAGAGATGTGCAAAAGCTCACATCATATTAGAACAGGCTTTGGGACTTGGTCATTGTGCCAAACCATTTGGCTTCCTCATTCACTGTGAACATTAATTAATAAAATCTGCTGGGCCACTATTGAATGACACTTCAATCTGCTTGCCAGCACTGCATTTCATTTACAGTCAGGCCCTAAATGTAATATTTAAAAAAGTTTTTCTAATAAGATTATTAACTGTAAAACCCCACATTTAACCGATGCAAACAAACAACCATTGAAATATTGATATCCATTCAGAACCTACCCTCTTTAACTCAGATTTAGGATAACTTTGGATAAAGCCTTTGCTGTTGTCTTTCCCAGAATTTACTGGGGAAAATAGGGGTGCACACATTAGACAGTTAATCACACAGACACTAACTCCTTCTTCACGTTTACCTGCAAACAGATATTCTTGTTTTTTAAAATACTTTCATAGCTCAAGAAAATATTAACTTTCTGTATCAGAGGCAATGGGTAAACCACTAAACCACCATGCTGATGTATGTGAAGTTGCAAGAAGTAATTCTGTTTTCTCTTGCTTGCTTGACAAACATACTTTTGCTATGAAGCAGTGCTTGTCAGTGCTGTCCTGAGTTATGAAAGAAGATATGGAGAGTGATTTCTCCATGTCCCAGTCATAAGGGCAGAGGTGATGGTTCAGCTCCCATCCAAGTCTCTCTTCACTTTTAATAGCTTCCACAAACGCTCCTGTGGGCCCCAGGTCACCTCACAGAAGCCTTCATTCTGAGCAAAGCCTACAGGTCAGAGGAGATGGACGAGGCAGTGGGGAGCAGAAGTGGAGGTGTCATACATTAGAGAGGGGGAGACAATATTTCATTCTTAAATTGTTTTGAGAGGCCTGTGCCAGTGAGAACATGAATCAGATTGTCAGAGGGCCTTCTGCCATTGCGACTGAGAAAGAGAGCTACAGTAAATGACTGTGGGGCGACAGGAAAAGAGAAAAAGGAGGGGGTGACAGGTAATCTCTCTCACACCTGGTATGGACACTTCATCACTTAACACTTAATCAAAACTGCCTTCATTGGCACACAGGTTTCTCAACACCTGTGCGGGTACTTTCCCTGCTCCACTTATCCAGGTTCAGGCCAGTAGTGAGCACAGAAGTGTCTGAATACCGAATTTTAATTTAAAAAGTTGACTAAAACCTGTTTGTGTGTTATTTTAGGGTTATCGTTCAGTACCTTTAACCATCATTGTGAGTTTAGCAATATGAAGATATGTGGTAAAAATAATGTTGCCATTTCTTCAGCTAACGCTACTTTTTCAGCATTAGCTATAATTAATAGTTTTTATTAATATAATTAATTAATAACATGAATCTCAGCTCAACACATATCTTCTAAATGTTTTCAAGAGCGTTATCTGAGCAGCATTTATGTTGAAACAAAAGAATTTCAAGCATGCCTAAAGCCATGAGAAAAGTTCCAACCGGATCAGTACATTTTCAGAACATTTTCAAGACAGCCTAATTTTCAAACGGAATGAGAGTTTAGTTCCTCAGTCACGCAACTTTCATTGTCTACTGGTTTTAGTACATGGTGTAACTAGAGTCCAGCTTTGTGTAGAAAAAGTAGAAAACTTTGTGACCATTTGGTGAGTTGTGTGAAAACTACAAAGCTACCAGTGTAATCAGAGTCAATGATCTATGCTAAGCTAAGGATGCTATGCCAATTTCTGGAGATTGACAATGCACCTCCTGATACTACTTTTAGAGATACTGTGCACAGAGATGTCAGTGATGTCATCACTATTGAGAAAATATGTTATGTAAGTTAAAATGGGTTCTTAGAACATATTTTGCATTGTTTAATTGTGCTCAAATGTGTTCTTTATTATTTGTTGATGGTAGGGATGTGTTTTTTCACAGTGTTGAAAATATCACTTTTGATGAGTGATGTTGGTTTGGATATCAGAAATTGCAAACTACTTGTTACAAGTGATTTAACAGTTGTGATGGTATTAATTGATTAATTATACAATCAAAACTGTTGAGATTCAGGTCTCATTGTAAAGTTACAAATACTATATTGCATTTCTTCCATTGACAGAAATTGCAAGCTGGCACTTTGAGACTCTTTCTATAAATGATATTCTGACGATTAGCAATAGCTAATGGTATGCATTTTATTTTACTTATCCTGTTAAGTTGGCATTTTTTTGTTACTATCAATTTAATACATTCTTTAAAATTAACAAAATAATATTGCCATGATTGAGACAAAGATATTATTTAGGTTAGCTCAATAAATCATTTTTACTTACAAAAACTACAAAAGATGTGTTGAGACAATGAAAAACTGTTACCGCGATATGTTTCCTTACCTTTTTGTGTTAAGGCAATTTTTACCCTTTTTTTACAGTGTACTATTCATCATAAACAAGTATTATGACTTTTTTATATATAATTAGCTAGAGAAAAAGTAGAATTTTACCCTTATATTCATTTTTTATAAAAACGTAAGGATACCGGGCGTGATGATTAATGTGATTATTTAATGGGATTTTCCATTAAAATGTCTTCCATGTGATATTAAGTATTTGGATTCATTTAAATAGAAAAAAACAAGCAATGAACGGGTAGCTATTTAAGGTGTTTCACTATCATTTACATGGTGTGGGTCACAACAGACTATTTTACCCATATCCCTCTGGGATCCTACAGCTGTTGAATATAATGAATAAAAAAATTAAATGATAATACAGAAATAAAGAATTAATATACATATTAAGTTGTGCTCCTTTGCATGACCAATGATTGCAAACAGAGACTCTTTTGAATGCAAGGTGAACAGCACTCACTGTCTTACACCAGATCAATCATTCTTTCGTTGTCAGACTTCCTACATACTCTCTTTATCCTCTCCCTGCGCTCATCCTGTCTCAGATCTTTTCTTCAGTGTTTTGATCATCAAACGAAAGCTTGTAAATAGTGCTCTGTGTGGGTTATATGATGAAAGCAGTGGAGATAGCTTATGACAGCAATGTAACCTTTCCAGAGTCAGAATAGCACAGGTGGATCGAAAGCTAAAGCAAAGAAACTGGTCAAAACATTTTCCTGAAATATACCCCTCAGTCTCTCCGGATCAATACTTCACACTAATAAGTCAAATCTGCAAGAGGCAATTATTGTGTGTCATGTTTGCCTGTCTGCTTGAATAATTGTCCAGTTTAGAGAAAAGCTCACCAAGGTAAGTGCCTACCGGGGCTTACACCGGGTTGGTTATAAATTGTGTACAGACAACAGAGCTGGAGTAATTAAGAAAGCAAAACACACATGTTAATAGTGCCCGTAGCTCATTAGTTGCTGTTGCTCTAGTCAGTGGGATGCCGGGTGAGTGCTGGGCCAGCGATGGTTGTGAATGATGAGAAGAGATCAGCAAGCCCAGACTCCCTAAACCACGAACATACTTTATCATGATGGGAAAAAATCTTTAATGGCCAAGTTAACGAGATGTGACTTATTTAAGGCAAACTCATAAATGGATGGAAGATTTACAAAGCGTTAAGAAAACACTTTATAGCATTACTTTCAGAGATTTCAATAAATAAAAAAAACTCTAACGTTGATCATTAACAACATAGACATATATATATATATATATATATATATATATATATATATATATATATATATATATATATATATATATATATATATATATATATATATATATATATATATATATATATATATATATATATATATATATATATATATATACAATATTCAAAGCACTATTAATTAACTATTTGCATGGAAAATAAAAGATCATAAATGTCCCCATTCCACAATTAATTGTTTTTACAACTTTTTGCTTTTCTTGAAGCTGCTCATGTATTGGAAACCTTCATCTGCATTTTTTCATGCACAAAACACTTTCAGACATCTATTTATTTTGGTTTCCCCATAGTTTTGATCATGGTCATGCTGTATTGGTCATGCACTGACCGGAGGCAGATTGTCCATTCACTGGACCAGTGCATGACCAGGCATTGAATATGAAGATGGATAAATGGTAGTCCTAAATTGCCAATTAGTTTTAATGAGCTTTAATTTTAATGAGCACTTTCTGTACAGATGCTGGATCTCAGCTCACATAGTTCTTTCTCCTGCTTGGCTATTTTTCTCCTTTCCCACATTTTACAGATTTATATGAACAAGTCTCTCCATCAAAGCCCTACTTGTTCTGAAGGAGATATGACTCCACCTCAAAAGGTCATGTGATTAACTTGCAGTCAAGTCTTGTGATGAGCGCCTCCAGCTGAAGAACCCAGCAATCACATCTCATTCACTGGCTGTAGAAAACTTCGCCCTCTGGTCACTTTATCGCTGTATTTATTTATTTCTCAAACAGGGGCTGCGTCCATTCTGCATATTTTAACGAGTCAATGATTTGCCCCCGCATTCAGATGTATTCCATCCATTAATTATTCCTGGCCTAAAGCTGTAGCCTCAATTAAATTCTCTGGAAATGTCTTCTGAAAGTAAGATAGAATAACTGGGGGAAATGAGAGGTGGGGGGAGAGATGGATGACTAACTTGATAGTTGATGTTTGATATAAATCGTGCTAATGGTTTTAATTCTTCTAAGTGCTCTGGAGTTGATCTGAGGCGTTCTGGGAAATGGGGCAGAGGTTGAGAGAAGCCCTGGACACAGAAGAAGCTCAAGACATTCAAGCTCCTGAACCGCAATTTAAAACATATCATGATTAATAATATATTGTTATAAACCAAATTATACTTCACTTGACTCTCATTAATAATGTAAGGAATAAATATAAACCACATTTGCTGTTTGCTCTCCATTAGAGCGGAACAAGAAGCATTTATAAGTGGAGTTTGAAAAAAGTCTGCACCATGGGAAATGTGGTTATTTTCATCAGGCTTAATTGATTGCCAAAATGTAAAAACTTCAGACTTCTGATATGAAATGGTATGAAATAAAGAAGTCATATTTGCAGAATATGCAGTATTTAGTTCTATTGTTTAGATTAACTCTATGAAAGAACAAATTCAACTGACTGCATATCATAAAAAAAACAGCAAATACATTATAGAAAATGTTTTTAACACACTAGAAACAGGAAAATTGCTTCATTCACACACACTTTCACACCGATGTAAAGTCAATGCAACACTAATACAAATTGACATGGAAAGGGTTTTAAACTACGTTGTCAAACTAAAACCAGATGTGTCAGTGTAAAAAAAATAAACAACTTCTGACCAAGCTTCGGGTTTGTCTTTCTCATGAGTCATTGTTAGCATTTTGGATTAAAGGGGAGGAAGTTAAACAACTGACTTTAGGGAAGGTATATAAAAGAACATTACGGGAATAAAAGAGAACAACTAATTAAGCTGTGACACTAATATGCTTCAGCACAAAGGGATTAGCTTCGAATGAGGCATCTTGTGACTTGTGAGCTAAATCTAAATGACAGCATGACAAAATAGCTTCCATGCTACCAATAAAACCAGGCATAGAATGCCGCTAATACAAATTTCTCTGTTTGTAAAATGATTTAGTTGTACTCATAAGATTATTTTCTAAGATACTGTATGGCCAAGCCTGCTGCAGCCAGGTCATTCAGTGTTAATAAATCTTAAAGGGCTCATGCCATGGTAGGCCTTTTTGTGGCTTTTATAGTTGTTCATAAGAGTAGATTGAATAAAACATTGAACCATGGATGTTTCTTTTAAAAACGGGTTTTATTCGTGCCCTTGACGACATAGTACGAATCTCATTGTAACGTCACAGCCAGACATGAAATGGCCGATTTGCCTCCCCTGGAAGTGATGCACTATCCACAAAGCAACACCTTCTCTCATGATATCTGGAAATAAATGTTCTCAAATCAAACAGAGCGAAATGGGCCAGTAGCACACAACTTTATTAAAAGTACTTGTAAGGATTAATAGAAGATGCTCAATTCTAGGCTGTACAGAAAGCAAACATCTATGTGACTCTGGCTCACAGAGGTAAGATTGTATAATAGTGTTCCCTCTAAACGCCATTATAGTGTCTATCAATGTTGCTAGCTCTGTGTTTGTGTGTTCGGTTTAGTGTTAGGAAATTTGTAATTAATTCTTCTAATATCTCTCGAATCTACGTTGACCATCAGACAATAACTTTGCATACACGTCATGAATATGCAAATCGCTAACCAATCGGTGGTTAACTGGAGGGTGGTTATGAAGTTTGTCAAATAAAAATTTCAGCTAATTTTCTGAATAAACCCGGCTAGAAAATGAGGAGATTGAATGTGATTTTAATTAAAAATAGAGACTTTATAAGTAAACAAATCACATATTCCATATAATTAGACCACTGTGAACAACATATTATTGAAAATAACACAATGTCACTGACCATTTAAAAGTTTGGGGAGGCCATGAATTTTGACAAACCATTTATGAGCTCAGGCCAGGAATTTAAACTCAAGTTTGTACTAGTGAAAGGAAGAGTTTAAGAATCTCTTTCCTGATGATTTACAAGCAGATATCTTATGGTTAAGAACCATGGCTTGAGTCACTGTGGCATTTTAGCAACACCGTCAATCTGCTCTGAGTATCTTTAATCTCTGGATGTTTTAGCTTTGTGTTGGTAGCCATGTTCCTACATTGTGTTATAACAGTGGTTGTTGTCTTGTCTAATAAGACGGTGGACTTGGTGTGTATTTCAATTGCATGGTATCCCACCTTCAGCCTCTCAGTAAAGTCCTATCAGGGTACTGGAAAGGAAATGAGAAAATATGAAATTATGCTTCTAAATTGTATATGTATTTTGATTAGTATTAATGAACTAATTTGACTTATTTACATTGATGTACACAGCACGGTTTAACAACTTCAGATAACAAGGTAGTTTTGTGTTTTGTCTAGTGCTCCTGAAATAAAACCAACAATGTTTTGTGAACATGCCAAGAGGTAATGCATGGTCAAAGCATGAAAGGGAAATTATAGTGCTGGCTGCTTGCCATCTGAGGACATTTAATTTTAAAAGCACTAGGTGATTTGTTTAATGCCCAGGCCAGAGACATATCTGCACAGTGCGGCTTCATCAAATGCAAACTGCTGCCCTGTCATTACGCACAGGCACAGTAAGGGTTCAACTCAGCCTCTCATCCACTGCTATTCCCACATAAGGGTAAGAGGACATGGGGTGAATAAAAGCTACACTTCGTGGCTTTGCAATCACTTTAGAAGGACATGCAATTTTGGCCAGAGGGCCTCATTGAGTGAAAAAAAAAGAATAAATGCTCTATTTTGCATTTAGTCTATTTTACACACATTGAGGATTGTTTCAAATTAAAACAAATCTGTCACAGTTAGCTGTCTGTATATTTGTTCACACAGCTACAGACTGAGACAAGATGATCACTTTGGTTACAAATGGCTGAAACTCGAATGCAACGTTGAAGCTTTATTTTCTACAGAAATAATTAAGGAAAGTATGTATCAATGGCTTTTTATATCACCAAAAGTTTGTGAGGTTTTATTGAAGTGAAGCCTTGTTTACATAGACCACTGAGCCAATTGATCAGGATGAAAGATGGCTGAGTTACTCTAAAGAGCTCCCTCATAAGGCTATGTACAGATGACACATGCATATATGGGTTCCAGGAAGCAGTCATATCAATTTGACCTGTGTTTCTGCAAAAAAAGCAAGGGAGCAATTGTTACACTAACATGATGCTGTATAATGCAATGTGCTGCTGCATAGATGGGATATGGCAACGTGTTGCATATTGAGCTTATTAAGCACCTCACCTCAGTGATTTTAAAACGAACATTATTAAGGTCTAAATAAATAATAAAAATATATATTTTTAGCTCAGTTACTTTAGGAACTTTGAGAAGCTTTATACAAGTTCAGAACTTGATTTTCCAATAAGATCCAACATATGCACTGCATATAAGTCCAATGTTAAATAAAGTATTTAGGATTTTTTTATTTATAAAAACAAATTTGTATTAATTTGTACTAATGTTAGATTATAGTGTTCAGATAGATTTTCATAGAGTTTTCAAAGACAAAGATTCATGGTTTGAGGTTGTGGAGTAAAATAATACCTGTCAGTTGGTTCTCTTGTGCCTTGAAAAGGAAAAGTATAGTTTACTTAGTCATGTACAAAACTTGAGGTAGATTTTAATGATGACTCATGTATATCTAAGCCTCAGCAAACAAAATGTCTTGCAGTGATAGACACAAATTATGAGGTATCAAATTATAATGTGTCTACCGCTTGTTTCACCAGCGTCCTGCACCCAGACTACCTGTAACAGCCGTCTCCACTTGAAAATAGACATAAAAATTTCTTGTGAATTCAGAGTTTTTAGATTGTATGGAACTTGCTCATGAAGAGTTGCAAAAGTGTCCTTACTGGGCTTAATTCAGATGTCGAGCTCACGATTAAGCCTTCCATCTCTTAGAAGGACTCACCGGGTTTCTTGATTGCAGACACAATTTCAAATTCCCCTAGGGAGACAATTTTTTTCCCACACAAATGTCTGAAATTGAATATTACTTCTTTTTGTTCCTCCTCTTGTTTTTAAAAAACTTTCTTACAAGCATCCATATGCCTTAGGTCACATGGACCGCTCAAAGAAAGAAGTAATTATACATGACTCAATTTTCAACCAGTGGACGCCTGAAGCAGAAACTTCAGCCCATGTTTCTTTGGCTGTGTGGCACGTCACTTTTCCTGCCATCTGTCCTCTTAACATTTTATGAGCTCTTTTGCTTCTGCATTAACATCAGTTTTTATGAAAAAAAAAAAAAAACAGAAACAGAGTGGAAGTGATCTATTATTCAGGTCTTTTACAACTCGTCCCGATGAGATTCCATGTTTGGAACAATGGCCCTCCTCCTCCGCCTCTTCCCATTTTCTTGTGACAATTATGCTACAAATACATTTCAATGTTTTATCTTCTTTCTTTTTCACAGGCTTATTCTTTCTCCATCCTTCATGCAGCTGTTAAGGACGCCAGTTGGTCGGAAGACTGTTGTAATTAAGAGCCAATTACTCCACCTCTGGAGTCTTATTAACAAGGCTGACGAGCAGCAGGGTGCAATCACTGGGGAGTGGTGACAGGATAATGCTATGACCAGAACACTTGTTTATCATTGCCTGTCGATCTGACAGACCCGGACAGCACAGAACTACCACTAAAAGCTTTGTTTTACCCAGAGGGCCATCTAACAGTCCGATTGGTATAAACGTCTAAGTGAAATAACACAAACTATTCTTCCTTTGACAGGCTGATAAAATGTGTTTTAGCTAATTTTTCTATATAAAAAAACCTAATAAAATAAATAGATTTTTAAAAATATCCAAATATAAATTGTTTATCCATGATGGTAGACAGATTTGACCAATCTACTGTTCATATACTTGAAAAAAGTAACTTTTTTTGTGTTAGCTCTTACTTTTCCTGTGATTAAACTCGTGAGGCTATTCTTTACTGATTTACTTTATTATTCAAATTTATATAAAAAAACTTGAATGAAACAAAACTGTTATTGCCAGTAATTGAGAAATCTGGTTCTAAAAAGCACAATGAGGACGATGCATTTTTTTTGTTAAAATTTTAGCCATCGTAAGACTGCACTTAAAAAAATGTTAGCAACTTGAAACACTAACCAAACATTTACCCCATGTGTGATGTATGGAGAACTCATATGATAAAAGATAAAATGTTTGCCTGGTTAAAATGTAAAAAAAGGAAGCATTTGTTGTTTAAAATCATGTTTGCAGCTCATATTTTGGCTACTGAGAAAGTTTCATCTGCATTTTCTATCTATAATAGATATAGATAAACAAAAATTTTCTGTCAAATTCGTAAACAGATGTTAACTGATATTACAAACAACATCGACAATTCGTTTTTTAGCGCTGCCATTTTATTATTTATTAATGAAATATATTACATGCTAAGTAATTTATTATATACAATTTATTTATTAATAAAGTAGTACTATTTGGTGCAAAAATGAAAATTCATTCTGAAAATAGAGTTCTTATTATTGTACAGTTTTTCTTTTGACAAAACATGACTACAGGTTCCACAGATCAGAACACTATAGAAAGATTAAATTATTAATATATATTATATTTGAATTTATAGAATTTGAAAGATGAGACTGTCAATGGATTTCAAGGATGATCATTTATTTACTCTTCATTACTTCTATGAAAAAAGTGAATATCAGCGAACGGAATGTATGAGAACATTTCTATAGTTTTATGTAGTAGTCGATACAACCAAAGTAAAATATTGACAACCAATCCTTTTGCAACACATAAACAGCATCCCCATATCCTCTCAAAAACATTGGAAACACCATCCACAAGTGAGATTACAGTCTGTAAACTTCAGCCCTCTGGAAACATGATCGTAGAGAGGGATAGAAAGGCTCTCCAGAGGAAAGGACATTCAAAGCCATTACAGACAATCTGATTGCCTTGTGAAAGAGGTGCCCAAAGACCAACAGAACGGAAATTAGGAAATAATGGAGGAGAATAATGAAAAACAATGAAAAGTGGCAGCAAGTCAGGAAAATGATAAGGGGATGGGAGAGAAAAAGAGAAACAAATCTGCTCATTCCACAGGGTTTTACCTTTTTGAGAATCTAAGAGAAAAATCTGTTATATAAACGGGTTAGAGAAAATAATTCTTCTCGTTATTTTAGATTGCCTTCTAATGGAGGCTCATCTCGTTTCCTCTGCAAGTCTAATTTAAGATCCTATCTCCTGCTCACCTTGGTGTGAGATCACATCAGAGTTCAGCCAGCATGGAATCTGAATAGAAAATGGATGGGCTGAACCACTTTGATTGAAAATGAAAGAGAAATCATCCTCTCTTTTTTCAGTTCCATCTTTGTCACTAACTGTTTCAGCTACATTTGATAGAAGCAATTCTGCAGTAAAAATATATTCTTTATAAACCTAATGGAACAGAGAATGTTTGTACATACACAAAAGTCATTTGAAACAATTACATGTGGTAAATCATGCCTCTTTTATTTCATGTAATTGCAATTTAGGTACCAAAACTGTTTTGAAATATCTCTTTATTAAACATTTTATGACTATGTAATGCAATTCTTTGCACTCACGTGCTCTATTTGCCTACATAATATAATTGCATCTTACACAACTACTGATGGTAAGCAAAGCAGACAGCACATGAGAGGTGAAGGTTATTCCCATGTTAGAGGGGTGTCAATATCACACCATCAATTACAGTTGGATAAATGGCCCCTCCATCAGTCCAAATCAGGCATTCCATCAATCTGCCCTACTGGAAAAGCCCTTAGCCTGTCACCCCTCTCTCTGCCTGCAATCTGTACAGTTCAACTTAGGCCTAGAAATTGATAATCTGATTGTGACCTAATGTGATTATGCTTCACATCAGTGGGAGGTGGAGCAAAGAGACCTGGCAATGGAGGAGCAAAAAAAAAAAAAAAAAAAACTAAAATTTTAAACCCACTTTCTCACTTTAAAATTGTTCAACAATCCTATCAATTGTTCTGCCTACAAAATATGTTTAAATGGGGCTTTAATGAGTATTGACTCAATTCACTGCAATATCATTGGAAACGTATCTACACTACTCTTTTAAATATCATGGGTTTTGTGAGGTAAAAACAAAAAGGTACATACACACCAAGTGCTGATGACCCAGGAAAAGCAAGTACATTACATGTTAAGTCAAGGAGAAGATGCAAAACTTCACACTGTGGTGTGAAGGACTCATTTGAAGCCATTCGAAAGATTCGAATCTGGGCTGAAAAGTTTTACTCAAGCAGAGATTCATGTCTTCACCAACCAATCAGGAGCTTTCTTGCTGCCAACACACCACCATGTACTTACTTTCCCGAGTAGTAATCTCGACGATACTTATGGATCCTGGCGGTAGCGTTAATCTTCTCAAAGCTGCCAGTGAACCCCAGGAGATCTATATTAAATGTTCTTTTTGAGTTATTGTTATTAAAGGGTTAAAATAATCAGACATGTTGTTACAAAAATGTTGGTTAGCCTAGTAAGAAAAGGGATGTAGATCAGTCAGCATAATCATTAGCTGTTAGTGGACACCAGGATCTTGAAGACACAGGAATATAATATAATACTTCTAGGAACAATGTGCTTAAAGATAGCTGGTAAACTCCAAATGTGTTTTATACTATTTGAACTGCTTTCTCAAGATATTCCATGTCCACTATTTTTCAACAGAAACTGGAGCAGTGTTGCTTGGGTTCGGACACTTTGTGTCTGTTTTGACGAGAATTCATCCGTGAGTAAACAAAACAAGTACAACCATCCTCCCGGCATGGACTTGGCTTATAGGCTTCCAGGCTTTGTCCAAAGAGGTCTATAAAAAGCGGAGCGGCAGGGAAGCTTACTTTCCACTTGATTCAAACCCATCCAAACTTTGGTCCTATTTTGGCTGTGAAAGGTCATTAAGAAGAATATTAGAAACCAGAGCTCTGTTTACATTTTACGTATCCATTTATTGTCATAAAAGTGTCTGCTAACTTTATTTTCAATTAAAAAGAAAATAATAAAATAAATGGGATGGAACATCTTTATTTCAAACTAGACTAATATTGAAGCAACAAGTAAAAGAAAAGAAAAGAAAGAAAATAAAATATCTGTTGAGTCAAGTCGAGTCAGAGAAAAACATGCCAAAAACAGAGGACAGACAGAAAAGAGGGGAACGGACAAAGGGATGATAGGAAACTTGTTGTTATGCTCATGTCAAGAACATCCAGCATTCAAAGAGGTTGAAATAATGAACACAGTGTGCGAGGAGCCTGCTAGAAGATTCGGCAGCAGGTAACAGAGAGTCCCACAGAAAACAATTACAGGCCGTCTGTTCTTCCACAAGCCTCCAGCTTTTCCTGGCTTGCTCATCATTCTCACCACTTTCCTTTTCTGTCATTTACTCTACGGCGTATACTCGAGCTGCTTAACTTTCATGTGTTTATTGGTGAGGGCTTCTTTGACCGTGGCAAGTGTTTAAAGGGATGTTTTGTATCTGATCTGGTGAAAAGAGCTACCTGAGGCATTCAGGGACAAGATGCCGTGATAACAAAGAGGAAAAGTGAAGTGTAAACTAAACAAAAAGCTGAAACTGGCAAAGGCGAAGCACATCTATGAGAGTAAATGAAGAGCGGTCACCAAAGGCCAAACTGAAAAGAATAGGACTGCCAAGAAAGTAAATTTACAGGGCAAGGAAACCTTGAGAAACAAAATGCTTTAGAAAGTCAAACAAAAGGGGCTTTTCACAATGTTTGAAGGCTTTTAATGTATTAAGAGTTAACAACAAAAATGCATTAATGGTTTACTCACACAGTTATGATTGACTTCTATCTTATCAGTTTCACATCTGGGTTTCTTTCTTTAGGCCAATGCAAAAGAACCCTTTGAATAAGAATAACCATCAACTGACATTCTTTCAGATTGATACAGTGGTCTGGCTGTCAAGGCACAAAATTATCTTAAATATGTTGTAAAGTTTAAATATCCCAAAACACCTGCTGTTAGGAACACAACAGCTCTTTCATTTTAACTTGTTTAACTTTAAACAATATTTGAATAAAACTGATCTATGAAATCTTTTAAGCTTAAGTGGTTTAAAAACTTATAAAAGAAACAATTCACAAAGAGAAGCCTGCAGAGATTGCAAGAAAAAAAAACGAGCTCCAGGGTGATCTATGTTGTGAGAAAGATGTTCATGTGCTTGATCAGTTTAATCCCTGCTATCCCGAGGAAACACAGATACACCAATAAGCTTTTAATCTTTTCCCTCACATCTTCTTTGTCTGCGTCAACTCATTTTATAGACAATAGGATTACTTGACTTTTATTTTTGTTTACATCTACTTCAACCATCACAAGTGAAACTGATTTGGAACCATAACCAAATATTGATTGCATTAATATCATTAAATAATTTGAGCTATTCTCAGTCTAAAAATCCCCATTTCAGTGTTTTCTCTACATTCAGACTAGTGCAGGAGCTGAGAGGAGATTCAGCTAAAATAAATTGATATTTTTGAAGTCTAATAACCTTTTTTTTTTTCAAAATACCAAGCCAAATATTGGGTCATCCACCATAGTCTTATCCACCATAAGGCCACCTCAATAGTTTTTGAATAGTGGTTCCACGATTCTAGTAATTCCTTACCTATTTCAGCTACTCCTAAAAAAGCTTCTTTTTTAGTATGGCATGTTTTACGTATGTTTTATTAGATGAGACTCTGTGCTTGCATGTGTCATTTTGTGGCTCTTGACAATAAATTGTAAATATACCAATGCTGTTTGAACTGCAAACAGTCTTCAAGCTGAGTTTAAACCATTAAAAACAGAAGAGGCTGCAAATAATGCAACTTTGTAATGAAGAGTTGTCAGTGTGTCATCAAACGTGGACATTGTTTTTGTTTTGAAAAAACAATACCAGCCAAAAATTCCACCATCCACATTTAGTTGTTACGCTAAAGATTGCTCAAAATTTATTTAAGCAAATAAGACTTAATCTCTTACCTTAATTCTGATGTTTTCTTATATTCTGAGCAGATTTTAATGCTTCTGTGTGATTAAACTAGCTCCATAGCTTTTGCGAATAGTGTTAAACACAAGACAAGATGTATTTATTTTACTTTAGATTTTCCTTTTTTTTTGTGAGAATTGTTCATGCATCAATGCTTTTCGTGAATGCTTTCAAGTTGCAATTGCTGCTTACCAACTCTTCTAACAATCAAGTAACCTACTTAAAGGGCCAATGTTACTGAAGCACAAGTTTTGCAAGATGTTAGAACATACATGTGTGCACTAAAACCTAATTATATTTGAATGGTTGCATTTCACTGAGTTTATTTTCCAAAACTTGTAAAAAAGCTTAAAGGAGTGCAAATCACAAGCTATTTTCAACTGATCTCAATATTCCTTTACATTAAGATTTCACCATTTGTGAATATTAATTTACAGTCACACATTAGCATTATTTCCCTTCATCACTTTCCTGTTTACAGGGATGTCACATCTGCCATTATCTATTAGCAATAGTGAAACAAAAGAGTAGAAGCAATGTCTCCAACCCATTGCTTCTCTCGCTCATGTTTCAACTTCACGGTGATTTACGCCCAACGTAGCATGCCCTTAAAGATGCTTCAATCATTGACTGCCTCAAAATGGGAGTTTTTAATCCATGCATATAACGACTCTTTTTTTTTTTTTTTTTTACAATAATTTAGCTTGGAATGTACCAGGAGAGCCAGAAGACCGATGCCACATCATGTAATTTTTCAATAACATTGGCCCTTTAAAAATCTGACAAACATTAAGAGATGAGGCTTCAAATGAACAATGAATAAAAACAACAACAACATTAGATATCTTCTAGTGAACACTGACACTTCACACCCATTATCCCTGTAACATAGGTGAATACTAAATATTAAAACCTATTAAAAGAAGAAAGACTGTGCGCTTTGACAAGTTTAAAAGAATGACCCAGACCTCATTGGTCGAGCAGGCTCAAGAGTGCCAAAGGCCTGACATGCCTGGGCCATACTTCTGCTAATGAGCTTCTCATTTGAACTCAGATAATAGATCAAAATGTTTAATGTCTTATTAGTTCCTGGCTCGTGGCATAAGGTGGAGGCGAAGCTTATTGGAGCTCTGCCTCCGACATCAAATAAATGAAGGAATTAGTGTTAAGCACCTCTCCTGGAAAGAAACTCGCTCACATGCCGCCAACATTTGTCTTCAACTCAAAATTAAACTGGCGTGAAGCTGCTAGTTAGTCTATTGCTGTAATAACCAATCGACAATTGTTTCTTGTTATCCAAGAGATACAGTAAGTGGTTGTACACTAGTCTGTGCAGAAATCTTTTTTTAAATGTAATCCTCCTAATTAGAGATATTTAGTTTTGTTTTAACCGATATATACACAGGGAAGGTCTAGCCATCATAGGTGCTCAGCCATTACAGAACTTTGATTTGATTTAAAATTCACAGTCATAGATATATTGCCTTGCTCTTAATGGAAGACAAATGCAATTGTTCCATTAATTTGTTATATATATATATTTTTTTTTACATTGCTGCCACCACATTGGAAGCTATGAATCTAATTGTCTATTATATTCATTCAAACTATCTGTATAATCATTAGTTTGTTTACTTTTTAATTTAAATAATTCATGGAATTAAATAGGTTAAAAAGAGCAACTGTGAAGTCAACGTTTTTGAAGGCTATAGACAAATATAAAGATTCTACTAATACTAGGTTCAAATCAAATTTAAAAAATAGAACATGAAGGTAATACTGTCACGCTTAGAAAAAGCCAGGAACATGGGATCCAACTCAAAGGTAGTTTTAATAATAAAAAGGAATAATGACAACTAAACAACTCAGAAGCTCAAGGCTTAAAAAAACTAACAGAAGGGAATAACTAGCAGGTAAAAAAGGGCTATGGATCACTCTGGAAACCTTGACGGATTGTGAGGGAGACTGGACACCGATCCCTTGACCGAGGTGTACATAAGGATTGGGGAACCAGATGACCTCAATGATCGAGAGATCTTGATTGAGATTGGATGATTGTTGTTTCAGTGAGAGCAGGTGAATCCGGCTGATCTGTTACAAAAACATGTTTAATCTTGTAATTAGAAAAAATGTTGGAATTAATCTCCGAAAATGTCTGTTATATATTTAATGTAACATCAATGTAATATGGCTCATTCAATTATTTACTTTGGTCAGTAAAAATATTGTAAACATTTCAAATTGCTGAACTTTCCAGTAAGCTTTTCTAGTAGGGCATATTGATGGGATGCCAGATTTGGATTGATGGAGGGAGCATTTTTCAAATGCTTGATTAAAAAAAAAACTGCTAAATTCCAGCTGATGCGATCTGTTTGATCTCCAAAACGCGCAGATATGGACCTGATTTTTTCAAATTGGTCGTAATATTTAGGCTAAATAAATGTTTTCTTAGAGCAACTTATGAATGGCAAGTGTATACATGATATAGTTATATATGAATCACCGAAAGGGAAGATGATTTTTCTTATTTACAAGCTATCAAAATGAAGATTCAACTTACATAATTTCTATGAGTAATTATAATAATCTTTTTTAGTACTGTACTGAGAATAAATTATTGCTTGTTTAATTTGTAATCTTCTTTGCCAGATGTTTTCAAAGCCTGTCTTTTGCTGACAGGGCACACATGTTTAGGTATTTCATGCTGGTGCTGTGTTTACATTTGATGCCACCTTCTTGACTGTGCTCACCAGGTGGCTGACACTTCACAATCTGCTTCTGCTGATGAGCAGCACAAGACCTTGTTTCCCAGCATGCACCTTGTATTTAGCTGTCCATGCTCAGGAGGGATATGCTAACGATTCACCAAAATGTCAAATTTCTTTCTGTTTAACTTGAGAGGATTTGTTATAGAAAGAGAGATAATCTGTCATTTTTCTCATTTCTTTTGGATGTGAAAAGAGGGTGCATTGTCTTTATTATAATCTTAAGTGCAGTAAATTGATTTTTGCTGGCATGAGGTTAATTCATGAAACTATAATTTCAGGTATGCTACAGAAGATTCTCTTAAAGAACCTGCCTTTAAATGTGTTCATATTATGAACAATATAATAACACTGACATTAACCCTATATTGACAGTGAAAGGCATTTCGTTGTGAGAAAAATACATGAAAACATGTAATGCATGAACAATACAAATAATATTACTGATCAAATTAAAGCAATGAAAATAGAAAGCAGGATTTAATTGGTATTAACAGGTGAATATCAATTTATAATAAAAACCAAAATGATAGATTACTTAAAAATAAAACAATTTACAATTACTCTGTGGAGAATTCACAAAGACATTTTTTATAGATAGATGAATGGATGGACAGATGGACAGACGGACAGACAGATAGATAGTTAGTTGATCAAAGAAAATGTTACAGATACAATTTGTTCTGTTAAGTCATCTGTAAAGTCATTATGTGTCTTGTCAATTTTCCTGTTTAAAACCATAAGATGCCAGACAAATTATTTTAAGCGCGCAGTAAGACGCATCAGACCAATTTTTGCTAGTGAGAGGTTTAGGAGCTCTGATGCAAATTCAATCTGTATAATACTAACACGTTATCTCTCAAACATACCTTACGAACTTAAAACTCCAATACAGTGAGAAGGTACTATGTAAAGAGAATGCTCAAGAAAAAAACAGTTCATTTTAAAATAAGCTCTGATGATTTGCTTTAGAACCTTTCTATCTGAACCTGAGATGCAACAGAAAAGAATAGCATATTTATTCCTAAAATGAATCATTTACTTGTATAATTTATTGACAAGAACATGAAAGATTCATGAGCATGACTGAACAAACAACTCCAAATTGGACTTCGGTGGAATGGAAATTCACTGTGTGGAAAATCCACAAATAAACAAGAAGCAAAACAAGAAACAAAAGAAGCGAGTACAAGAGAGTTAGAGCTAAGTTGTCTTTGTTCATTAAATACAACCATACGCTGTTTATGACAAAGCTGATATTGTGGACTCTTTGTGCAAGATGCTATCGCAGATGGGGCTAATGTTCTTCATTAATCACAAATTTGTTTTCAGTGTGAACTTCTCATTCAGAATGCTAGATAATTGCAGACTAAAACAACTATTAAAAAGAAAGGCTAACTGGGTCTGAAAAGTTTGAATTTCCACCGGGAAGCATCCACACACTCATTTACACTCCTAAACTATAGACAATTTAAGCTTTCCCAATTCACCTGTGCCTGTCTTTGGACTTGTGGGGGAAACTGGAGCACCAGGAGGAAACCCATGTTAACATGGGGAGAACATGCCAAATGACACAACTGAGGGTTGACCCAGTGACCTTCTTGCTGTGAGGCAATTGAACAACCCAATTATAAAATTGTTTAAAAAATATATACTTTTATGAAATTGGGTAAAATTTGACTGTCAATATTGGCTGAATTTGTTGAGTGTATAGATTTAAATTCTCAGTCATTCTCATTCAGTTAAAGCTTGCACTCTTCCTTTACTCAACAACTCCATAAGCATTCGTTACATGGACAAATGCAGCATCATACGAATGTCCTTCCAAATTCTTCCCAACAGCATCAGCCTCAGATTTTCTGAATGTGTAGGTGCCTGCAAAAGCCTGGCCAATTTACGAGTGTCACTGAGCACAGAGGATATCTATTCATAAGACACTCATAAATAAAACATGCAGGGACCGGCTGGCATCGACGCACGACAGGCAGGTCAGTGTGGGAATTATTCCTGACGCTTCCGAAGCAAAGGAATAACGTGTCATCCTGCCGCTCGCTGTCAGGCATACTCTGGCAACCCTGCCTCAGAGAGGCTGGCGCTGTGTCAAACTACTTGTGTTGCCATATCACAACTAAACACATCTTTTTGTTCCTGCCATCATCCAAGAAGCACATCTTAAGGGTCCAGTGAAGACTAAAGTTGCTTTTGGAGCATGTCTTGTACCAGAGCTAGTGATGGGAGTGATATTTTTAATGTTTAAAAGCTAGTGCAAAATGTGAAATACCAATTTTCAATTTATTTCACCATTTCAGAACATGTCAGGTGTTTGGTAATGAAAAATGTGAAAGACTTTCTTTATTCTTTTTTTAAAGTCTATTAAATGTTCGTTTAAGAATTTTTTCAAAAACAGTGAGCTATACATCACTGTTTTCTACCTTTGTTGGTAACAAATGATTTATCTTGGGAAATATTCATTATCACAATTAGACATTTAAATTATACACTGTACAGTATGAAATAAGTTTACAATAATATATATATATATATATATATATATATATATATATATATATATATAATACTGTTTGAATGAAAATGTAAAGACATTTAAGTGAAAAATCTAAACAGCCTAAATCAAATTGCAGTAAAACCCTAATCAGTAACCCATTATGTACTGCTGGTTTAGTGACAATGTTTGGCAGTCTATGAATTTAACACTCTGTTGAGCCAGGGCAAAATACAGCAAAAGCACAGACCTTTAAAAGGGCAATCGTAGCCTTCCTTAACAAGCCGTTTTAGTGGAATCTGTTCCAATAACGAGAAGGCTAGAGGCCAGAGCTGTCATCTTCCTTCCACATTTTCCAAGCTAGAGAAGACTAATTGGAACTTCCTGTGTTCTGTGGGGCCTGTGCATATTGCATGTTGACAGTGGCTCAGGTGTGTGCGTTGAAGTCAAGCACTATGGTGTAAAGCAGGGAATTCAACTGAAAGGTAAAGAGAAAGAGACTGTCATGGAAGCTCAGAGCTGTATTGATCTTTGAAGATGACCTGTAACATCCCAGCCTTAATTAGCTCAATGCTGGGGCTAATTTTCTGTAGAAAGCCATCCACTGTTTTCAGAGTGAGCATAAAATGAGGAAACAGGCCTAATTCACATACCATTCAAGTTAAGCAAAAAACCTTAATTAAAAATATTCTTGGTTGCTCAAGATTCTAAGAAAACTTTTCTAGCTAAATAACGAGTCTTGAAGTCTAGCCAGGAGAAGCACCTGACAACTTTGATGTTATTTGTGGACTATGTTCGATGTGTTTGTTAAGAAAAAAATATGTATTTACCAATTTGTTTGTTTAAATTATTAAATATTGCATATTCCATCTCAAGACAGATTATCCCAGAAAGATTGTGGGTGCAATGCAGAGCGCTATAGAAAACTGTTCTAAATCACACTAAGTCACATTACAAAGTTTCTCATTTATGTTTTAGGACAGTGGAAGGATAAATGAGTGCACAGAGGAATGACCACATGGTTTAAAAAGAAGAAGATACGAATTGAGACACAGACAAAAATTTGTATAATTTATTAAAAGCAAAAAACTATAAGATAGTATATTTAGCTAAAAGTTAGCATAACCAGTAAAAATGGCAACTTAATCCTCTTTTAAGAGAAAGACCCACCATATTTAAATAAGGGGGTAAGCAGGAGTTCTGACAAACAGACAACTCCGTTAAGCGGTTTAGGGAAAGGTGATCTGTAATTGCTAACAAGGGCTTTTTGTGATTGAAATAATATTATTCAAAAATGTTCAACTAGACATTCGTGTGCATGTAGTTTAATTTAAAATGTAAAACAAAAGCACAGAGAAATAACTTTCTTTCATGTCACTTTTTTTTTACATTTCTGAATTGGTTACGACATTTTCAAAAACATTATTAATTCCAATAACTGATTTCTCACATTTTTTAGAGGCATTTTCATTCAGCATCTTTTCTTTGAACAGAAGCAGTGAGCAGTTTCAGAGCTGGGAGAAGCTTCTGATTGGTCAATATATCTTTAGAGTTGAGGAGTCTGCTGCCATCTACAGGATTGACTTTACAGCGGTTTACCCATTTTCATATGGATAGTTTCTTTTTCTACCTGTGCTCTTGTGGACCCAATTTTTTATAAACAAAGTAAGAACTTTTTTTAATTGAGTTTAAAAAAAAATTACCTGGCATGTGTGGACATGGCCTAAAAGTTTTTTAGTAAAGTTTCACTGAGAACTCCACCCTTCCTCTAATGATCCTTCTTGGGAAAAATGGACATGTGGTGTTTTGACCATATGTTTATCTTGAAGTTCTTGTCCAACAGGTTTTCCTGCCAGTGGTTAGTTTCAACCCCTCTCTATGCCATATGCTGATGCTTATGCTCTTGCCTGCACACTACAGCATGAGCAGATTTGGGCATCAGTTCTGCATATGTATTGTCCACTGCTTCCAGCTCCCATCCAACAGGCAGACAGTCCTTTGGTTGTGCCAGTTTGAGTTGTCCCTGATGGGCACACTTCATTAGCAGTCCCACTGTTATACCTGGCCCTCAGTCTAGAAAGCCTACCTATGCAACTGCTCCAAGTTTGTTGCTACGGAGTTGGTCAAGTGATTAAGTTGCTTAGAATGTGTTCCATATGTTTTCAGGACATGCACTTCTTTGAATTTGACAGCAATGTCTCTCAGTCAACTGGGCCCACCAGCATTTATGATGCATGGGCACTTGGAAAAAAGCCAAGTAAACAGGAATGTTACAAGTACATGTTCAAAATACTACTTTTAAATATTTGATTGTAGCATATTCTGTAGAACTTGCTTTTATTATTTGCCTGGTTGTCTGAATAATTTAATTTTCTTCCAGTCAAATGATGACTCCCCATGGCTGTTTTCAAAATGAAGGTGCATCTCTGCTCTCCTGAAGTTATAAATAAATAATCGTAAAATTATGCTGGAACAAGGTACCCCCATTTCCATGTGCAAAATTCTGACTTAGGTTATGAATTATGTCCATAAAAATAAAGATGGAGGCAGAGGATAAAAACTTTCACAAATGCATATCTCAAAGTAATATTGAATGATTCAATCAGATGTTAACAATGTATGTTATTATAGATGTTATTAATTTACAATGTATGTTTTTATGTAAGCATTTTCAAGCAGTTCATAAGTAGCTTGTTCACAATACAATAGATTTATAATAAGTACTTTTTATAGGTTCACACGAGAATCTGATGATTGGTTGATGAAATGACTTTAGGCAACTAATTCAATTAAGAGACATTTCCAGGCAGGGTCTGAATATGTTCTCTGGTTATGGATTAAGGCAGTTCTAAAGAAATCTGACATTTTGTTCAGTCCTCAACAATGAGTGAAACCACAGAAAATCAGAGATAACAATATATATATATATAATCTCTGTTTGTGATTAGACCAATGTTACTGCAATTTCTGAAAAAAGGAGAGGTGACTTTCGAAAAGGGGACTACTATTGCTTAGATTTTACAAGATTGTTAAAAAAATTAATGAAGAAACATATCTATGTTAAATCTGATCTTATTAAATAACATATAACAAACTATAACAAAAGCTTTTACTCGGTTGATGAAAAGTTATAGAATAATTAAATATTGGGTTGTTTAAATCTTAAAATATACAAAAACAAATTCTCCTCACCTATTTAGGATAATTATTATGCGGTGTGTTAAAATAGAACGTCCACAAGGGATTTGGAGATGAAGCCCAAATGATCTTTCTGAGAAATATATTATGCTTTTTAAAAACCATAATAGGATCACTTTAAAATTCCTTTAATGAAATATTCAAAAATCTGCAGAGTATTAATAAACAAATACTTCAAATAGAATACACTTAAAATGTTGAGTGCCTTCCCCTGACCGATCTACTCTTTTAGACTTTTTTTTAATCAAATTTATGGTAATTTTGACAGTGCCAATTATGGCACAGTATGACATGATTACCTACTTCCTCTGCTGTCAAAAAAGAACAACGTCCCACTTCAATCCAGTGGCTCTGTTTGCATACTGCTCTTAGTGACCCATCTCTTTTCAGCAAGCTTTGCTTTAGCCTGGTAAAAGTGAACCATTAAAGAACACATTTTTAGAACACATCTTTTTCTCCACTCTATTTCTCCAATGACAATGGCATACTTGCTCTACTTTTCTCCCAGCTACTATACTGTTAAAAATATGATTCCCTAAAATTGGTTTCAGAAGTGTCCAATTGACATTTTGAAAGAACTTTCCTTTCTGAATTTCAACAAGTCGGTTAAAAACTTAAAATCTAGGCGTCATGAAAAGCCATGCTTCCAACAATAAGTAGCTACGTATGAAAAGAAACTCCATTAATTCAATACATTCATTTGGAATTTATAATATAGACAGAATTAATAAAGTTGCTGTTATTGGACAAATCTTTTGATTTGTAAAAATATGTCTACTGCTAACAAAAATACCTTAGCTGGCAAAATAGAAAGTACTCAATCAATTTATAGATCGCCATTGCCTACTAGCATAAATGAAAGAAATTCATGCTAAAGAATGACATATCTCACAGATGCTATAAAGATTAGCAAAATAACTAAAATGCTACATTTTTGTATTGATATTCTACAGTTAATGCTTTTCTCTCCCAATAAATCAGCTCTAAACTACATTACAGCCTAGACTGTTAGAAAATTAGCAGATGAGCATTAGCAGATGGTTCACTGCACATTTGGGAATCAGCATCATAATTTTTTTGTTGTTGTTGTTTTTTGTTTGTTTTTATAAATACCAGATATTCTAGTTGAGCATAATTGTGCTTCACAAAACAGAAAAACCTTTGTGGTAAATTAATTTAATACTTTATAATAAAAATCGAATCGTTAATTACATAAAACAATAAAAATAATTTGTACCAAAACGTTTTAGTTATTTTAGAAAAAAAAAAGAACAAAAAAGAAAATAGTTGCTTGAATTCAAATTGAGTTTTTTTCATTTACCTCATTTAATCATTTTAAAGCCACTAGTTTGTGGATGCCATGTCCTTCACTAACCTATGCTAAAAATGGTACCTCCCATTAGTTTACCCTTCCGTTTCTGCTCTACAAGCATTATCTGGTCTACCTCTGGCTGTCCTACTCCTGCGGTGCCCTTCTTCACCAGGTAACTCCTGGTTGTCCCTAATCTAAACGTGGCCTGTTCGCTGAAGACCAGCTCTCCTCTGTCCTTCAGGTTCCCAGAGGGCATAACTGTCTCTCTGCCACTTGACACTGAACCAGCTCATGTCATGATAGACAGAACCCCTGAGCAATGGGGAAGTAAGGCAGATCTGGAGTTCCGCCCCTACTGGTGAGAGTGACTGATCACTTGTCTCCTGAGCGAGAGCAACCTCATCTGTTCCTCTGCTCTTTTACACAGGTATAGTTGGCATTAATATTATATTCTATTTTCAATATACGCCACAATTTATATTTTTTGTTTAAATTACTTGAAATGATATCAAAGGCAAAATTACCCTTAAACAAACTGTTAGCTGGGCAGTTTCACAATATAAACCTAAATCACCTTTTAACCTCTCAATCATTCATTAATAGTGGGCTGACCACTTTTAATGATGAGTTTAATGATTTTCTACATCATAAGCAGCTTGGTTGTTAAATGGTTTAGAACTTTTACTGCTATTTAACAAGACTCAAACATGCAAACATTTGTGTCTAAAAAATTTCTAAAAGTGAATTTTGCATCTTAGGTGGATGTGCAAACAGACCTCATGAAGGCATTATATCCTTTGTGTGATTATTTCACGAGTATTCACATCTTCTAGAATGCACTGTTTAAATGAATTCTGTCAAAGCAAATACAAATTGTGATTTCTGTAAGATTGGTGGATTATTGTTATGCATTGTGCAGAAATTGACCATACTGTGACAATTTCCAGGACACATTTGGGCAAACAACACAAATATATTGTCTGGAAAAAAAATATTCTGGATGATTTGAGAGGAAAAACACCTTCTCTTTTAAAGAAAGAGTTTATTGGCATTTGGCCACTAAGTAATAGTTTTTGAATGAATGTCATGCAAGTTCTTTCTGGCAAAAGCATTGCTACAAGAACAGAGAAAAGGGGGGAAATGTTTATTGCTTTGAAAAGCAATGGCTAAACAAAGAATTTGATTAAAAGAACACATAAAAGCTTGTGTACTTAAGATTTAATTGTAGTGTTTATTATTTTTTTTATGCAACCTCAATTTGCAGGTTACTGCTAGATACAGATGTGAGCACAGCTTCTGGCTTTGCCATTGTACAATAAGACCCTGTGCAACCTGATTGGAACCTCAGAGGCACATTTAAAACCTGGAATGCAATTATGATGCCTCGGCATCCAGGGGTAAATGGAAATTGTTGGCTGAGGCTTGCTTGACAGTGAAAAGCATTCTGGGAATTAGCTGGCTTTATGGCGTGCTAAACATGCAGAAGGTGGCGAGTGCCAGGTTCATATTAGAGGCCCATTGATAGACTTGTTGTCATGGCGATGAAGTCAACATGAAAACAGAGAGGGTAAAATTTGTCAAAAATAATAGAATGGTGTTTGAAGTGCGGAGAAGGTTGGTTGATTATATGAGGAGGTTAAAGGGATCCTTCCATGAATATTCACGGCTGACACCCTCAGGGATGAGAGACCCAATTAACAAATCCCATTAATTACGAGACTATCACAACTGATTAGGAGATGGCCGTCTGCTTCTGGCACAAAACGGCCCATATTTTCTACTTCATGGAGGCACGATGAACTCAACTGCCAATCAGAGTTTAGGAGATGAAAGCGACCTGGTTACATGCGACATACAACATGTACATGTGAGGCCATAAACCATCCTCTAAAATGAAGGTTGAACAACCAATCACTGCTTGTCTTGCAGAGCACACAGGCCTGCACCTGTCTTAAGAATGTGTAAACATATGGAACATCTCAGGGTAGACAGTAGACAATCTCATCTAACTCAAATTAAGTCTGTTATGGTTAGTTTCTCCACCTTTGCTGTAGGGCTTTTTTCTCCCCAACTGTACGATTAGCTAGGATTCCTATGATTGGTTGACTCAGCTGTGAATATCCAAGAAAGTTATAATATTTCAACTTTGGTAAGACGCTGAAAGATTCTGGAAAAACAACAACAATAACAAAAAAATACATTATTTGACCACTACAGTACAACATCTGCACTGTAAAATTGCCATTTGCCTGCAAGATCCCATCTTTCCATTTGGCTAAACCTATCCAGAATTTTCATCCATTAAAATGACATCACATTCCAGCACTGCACGATTTAACTCATGTTACTGCTTGTTTTTTTCTGACATGGAAAGTGTTTAATGCAGTGATTTTTTTTTACACAAAATTAAATATTTAAGTGTTTGTTTTTTTTTATTAATGTCAGCAAAAAATATTTTAAAGTATGCATTATTATGACTCTGCAAGTCTTAAGAAGAAGAAAATCTAATACCAGGACAATTACTCCAGGTATGAATAGGGTAAATCACTCCCAAATCAAGCATTTTCCACATGCAACCACATTGAGACAATGAGCTGTCTCTTATACAGGTAGACATATTGACTACCTCCTATATAACTATAAATTATTGACTGATCTGCAATTAGCATCAATACGTTCTACAGCTATTTAACAGATTACAGTCAATTTGAACTGTCAGGATGTAGTCAGATTTTTACTTGTTTTCAGCTTCTCAGTTTGAAAGGGCCATATGTTCAAAATGTATCTAGAAGTTAAATGGTAACTGCAATTCAAAGATTTTTAAAATGATTATGCCATTTCTAAATAAACATAATTGTGCATGTGTTTTCATTTAAAATGACGTAAAGAAGACTTTTATGGACAGTGGACACTGTTATGGATTTATAACAGTTCAAACCAAAAATGTTTTGCCTTTGACTTGCAGTTTGGTCCCTGAATAGGACTGGCAACAGAGACTCCGTCACCTGAACACACTATTCATAAAATTGGGGACACCAGCCAGGACTGTATTATCATTTAAAAACATTGAAACTTAGTTTAAGCCTAGTTTAAAACCACAGCAGCAAAAGGTCTTATTGTTAAACAATCAAAGCTGATTGTAAAGGGTAAAGTATTAAACATGATCCTTTTCTTTTTGTGTTTTTCACATTTTACATTTTTAAGGTATTTGTTGTTTGAATGCACCTCAGTGGATAGTGCTTCTTCTTCTCAGATTTCTAGTTACCAGCACAAGGTAACCTGTCCAGTGAGTTTGGTGACTATACATAGGAATATGAGCTTAAAAAATTAATAAATTAATTGTCTAGTAGTTCTGAACCAAACAAAAACAGTGTTAAAATGTTAATTACATACTTTGTAATGAAAGATTCCTTTTTTTCTTATTCAGGTAATAAATGATTTTTGGGTATATGAGTCAAATTGTCCCAAATGGATGTCAAATTTAGCCATTCATAATTTAAAGTCATATTTCTTTTGGAGAGAGGACATTCTTTACAATTCAAAAACCCTTCATTACAATTCGCTTCAACGGCTACCAGCATTTCTATTTGCCTTGGGTGAAAGTGCCTGCAAAATGAATGGAGCAAAATGTAATGTATTGTTTGATTTGCTGATTTGCACATTTGCATGTTCTACAGAAGTGGAGTACAATGAGAACTGCGGAAGCTGGCAGACGGGCAGCCGAGGCCAACTCAGTCAGCCATCAGTGCTAATCAAGCTAGTGAACAACTCCTTGTTTTCAGCTTTTAAAGAGCTAACGCCAAGGATGGTAATACATTTTTAATTGCAAGTGTGATTACCCTTCTAAGCAACCTCAGCCAGTTGATTAAATGCATTTAGGTCAATATTAGAGGCCAGTCATTTCCAGTGTTAGGGCCTCAGGAGAAAGTCCTAGAGGTAATTGCTGTAGCACAATTAGAAATCTTTCATATTGTAATAATGAGGAATCAAGTCCTTCAGGAAACTGGGCAAAATATGATTAATGTTAGAGTACACATCACCGTGCATTAACAAATCGCTCTGTTTAATTGAAAACACTAATTGTGCATGAACCGTATGGCAACTTGTGTGCCCTTCAAGCTGCAATTTGTACTGAAGCCATACTGAGAAGCAATCATTATTTTTCCTGATTACAAAAGAAGAGCGCAGCTCATCAGGACGGCATGTTATTGTGCTCTAATAAATATTTATACTTATTTGGTTGAAATCATGGACACTGTTTGGGGTTTATTCAAATTTAAAAGATGATTTTTCTCTCTCATTATTTGGCTTGGATTGCTGCTCACTTAAAGCATGCATTAAAGACAGATGAGGAAACTAGAAGCAGATTGCTATTGGATTTCTAGATAATGAACAGGCAAATTTCCAAACCACAGAGCACATTGACCACTGCTGCTAATTGTTGAACGATCCATTGAACATTTTAAAAATGTCTGAAGCTTTTAAGATCAACGCCTCCACTGTCTAACAAGGTCTGAAATGCGACGTTGTAATTTTCTGTCAAAGACAGAAACACATTTGTACAGCATCACGTCACTAAGAACAGTCTAAGGCATCAAGCTTAAACACAAATTTTTATTTCTATTCAGTCATGTCTAATTACCTTAAAATTTGTGATATGACAGTACTTTGCATTTGCGCTGAAGAGTACCTGGTAATTACTGTCAGAAAGAGACCAAGGATTTGGTAAATTGTGTTTCTGACTCCATGTCAATCTTGGAAAATTACTACTTAATACAACACAACTCACATAATTTTGGAGATCAGTTAAATGGTGAATAAAATAAGTTATGGACCTTTAAAAATCAAAGAAACTGGGGATGGATTTTTTTGTGTGTCGTGTTAAACAATAAAACACGTTTAACCCAGACATGTCAACAGCATCTACGAAACAAACAATATAAATATAGAGCATGTAAAAAATCTGCCTAGTGTTATATGTAATTAAAGGTGTAAGGATTTTAATGTGATTCACAAGGAAAATGTAAAGCAAAAAAAAAAATACTCTTATGAAACTGAACTATTTTCTTCATTGATGCATAGGAAAAAAAGAAAAGAAAAAGGCTATAGAACAGACTAGTGTTTGGAAGAAAAAAATTGTGAAAATTATGTAATAGATTGCAAGAGGTAAAACACTAAAGGATATAAAGTTCAAAGAAAGACATGTGGGAACAACAGGAAACTAAATAACTAAATATAGCATTAGACTAACAGAATTCAATATAAATGTATGCTATAACTAAAGCCAATGAATAAAATATTGATTGTGTGGTGAATATCCTTGGAAAGTTCAATTTAACAGAATTATACCAGTTATGTGTATACAACTCCTAACCTCAAAAAAACTATTTTCTTTGTTTAATCTAAATGAAACTTACAAATTCGAACCATGACATTCTCTGTCCTCACCTTAAAAATTTCCCTTTAAATGACATCAGTGTAAACAAGCAAGCCCTTTGCCTGGGCTCCAGAATATGACACACACACATTCTCTCCAGCCACGTGGAACATTCTGTGCCATGTGCCGCCGCAGAGAATAATTGGCCAAAGTTTCATGCAAATATCACCGTGCCACAGAATTAAAGGTGGGATCTGTTCGTTCATGCAGATGACAACTTGAGCCCTCATTTTCTCCCTCTCAGAATAATCAGGCACCCAAGGAGCACATAGAGGCATGGGAACATAAAAGCCCACTCTTTCTGTCAGTGAAATTAAATGGGTCCTGTTCAGTCCTCTGTAAAAGATGGAAGAAAATCCTGAAGACAGCACTAAGCCAGATCAAGAACCTCACTGCCAAAGCAACCAGGAGCAGTTTCACAATCGGCATTTAACCTCATATAATAATTAATCTTCATATCAATGTCTAAATGACTAAATTCCTGACAGGTCATTACATGAAAAGACAAAGCAAATGAAAGAACAGGGAAAATAAGGTTAGGGACTATCACAAAATACACAATAGACCCGAACGACACCAGCCATATCAGCTTTAGACCTTAAATTCCTCATTCATTCAATTATGATTTCCAATTTTCCACCAGGTTATATTGAATATGTCTTTTTTAACATCTGTCTTTGTTCATATTCTAATTAATTGAGATGCAATAAAAGGCTGTGCAGGCAAGCAACAATACAGTTAAGTATCCACTGATTTCTGAAATTATTTCACTACATAATAGTCATACCAGGTGAGGAACATATACAGAATGTGCCATGGTCTGTGTGAATACTTGACTCTGATTGGTTGACAGGTGTTGATTAATTTCCAGTAACATATCCTTGTGCGACATTAGTAACCAACATTAGACGATCACTCAACTGTGGACTGCGGAAAAGAGCTGCATTATTGACAAATGGAGTGTATAGTAACATAGTTATTGTATGATTTCACATTACAGTGATGCCTCAAGATATGAAATGAATTAGTTCCAGGCTGGCCTTCGTATGCTGAATTTTTCATATGTCGAAGGTGGTTTACATGTAAAATGCCTATTCTGTTTCAAACCACACAGAAACAACAAACACTTAAAAAACATGGGAATCCAGAGAAAAATAAACTAGGATTCTTCAATCCTTAAAAGAACACATTATAAATATAATAATTATTATTAAAAAAACAATGAAAATGAAATAAAACTAAAGAATAGAAATTAAAATAATAACCCTTATTTTGGAACAGTAATTTGAACATGTTTACAAAATTTTAAATCAAAAGTAAGTGGATTAAACATAATAAATGTTTTTTTAAATCTAAATCATTTACAATTAAGTGAACTAGATAATGAAATATGTATGCCCAGTTTTATAGAGTCTGTTTCATTACTTTTAAACAAGTTTTTGATTTATCTACTTCATTTTAGCTCTGTACATCTTGCCACATACCCACAAATAGAATGGTAGACATAGCCCCTGCTGCTCCCATGGGTGGTCCTCATTAGGGGAGACTAGCCTTTGAGATTCGCTCTTTTACCTCCATCCAAAGCAAGGACAGAGTAATGTCAGGACGATGAGTTATAGCCGCCATTTCCACAGCTTTGATGGGGACACTACGACTGTTCTAAAGAGAGAATTGCACTCGTCGATCATCAATTACGCAGACATGTAGGTGGTGGATCAACTCATTACAGAAGTGAAGAAAATAAAGAACTGGAATGTCATTAATGACCAAGAAAAGCTTGATGTGTATTATGATTTAGCCTGATAAAAGAACTTCAAATATCTTCATGTCCAAACTAAATGAGGTCCAAAAGCCAGAAGAGCATTTAATATTTGTTCATCTCATTTTTCTTCAAACCTGCCAGTCTAATTAAAACTCAAAGCTAGAGTTGGGAAAACCTGTCGGTTTATGATGGCAGAACTGCTGTTACCAGCACGCCACAGAGCACAACACTCATCGGTAGAAAACAGCAGAGAGGATAACGCTGCAGGACGCTGGCATTAATGGAAGCTTGGCTCTAAATAATTCATCATGTTTCAGAGAAACAACATAAACTCTGAGAGGAGGGCTACTTCTCACTTGTGTAGGCACTTTGGTAGGAGTGCAGGAGAAAACCAAACCACACTTTCTACATGCACTGGAGCCGTTGGGTACAACCAGTGAGATACAATGCACAATAATTAGCATGTAGTGAGCTTTAGACATGCCCTCAGAAGGTGCACACTATGGAGCTTAACCCAGAACCCATGTGTAGGGTGTTCTGGCTGTAAGAACTACAAAGCCATTATTGTTTAATGAAATAGTCTGAGTGACATAAAAAGGAAACTTATGCCAGACATAGGGAACAAAATAAGTTGCTTCTTTCACTCTTAAACAAGTAAGATCAGTCAAATGGTAAAGTGAGACTTGTAAATAAGCAATAATAAATCACTATATTGTTTTTTTTTTTAACTGGCTATTGCAAACTTCATGCACTTCAGCTTCTCCACCATTTATATATCCCCAACACAGTCTAATATGACAGAACAAAAAGAATTGATATGATACATTATCATAGTGGTAAAAATAATGTTGTTTTCTTACCCTTTTCTTTAAAAAAAAGAAGAAAAACAAGGAGAAGCAATGAGGCCAACTTTTACTTAATTGGGAAGGTTTTCTGCAAGCTGTTCTGTCAAAACAAATACTGACCCCTGACATTTGGGAAACTGACACCTCTGCACTTATTGCTCATCAGAACACAGGAGCATGTACTCATCAGTAAAGCTCCAGATCGAAAAGTACCCAAGTCAGCAAGAATATGAATGTACAAATGTCATGAAGCAGACTGAAAATGACTGTTGCCATCCAGCTGGGACGTAAAAAGAACATGGCGAGACCTTAATCCATAATAAAACCAGAGCAATGATTAACAGACTTTTAAAGAAATGTTAAAATTAGATTTTGTAATCCATGCCATACTTTGTTAAACACAAGCTATTTGAAGCACTTAACATTAAGAAGAACAGCAATAAAATTTGGCCATATGTAAAAGTTGCAATCGACTTTGTAGCGGATTTCACTAAAATCAAGCATCATGGAGTGGTTTTATGAGGGTGCATATAAAAGCAAATCGCTAAATTGGTTTCTATAAAACCATTGTGAACATGGGCCAGAAGCAATTGAATATATACATAAAAACACCAAAGTCTGTAAAGTGTAGGTTCATGCAGCTTTTTTCTTCAAACACTAGATTACCAGTCCATCGCATACAATAAGAGTTGTACTATGAGAATTAAATGTGTAATTTTAATTTAACAATTTATGTCATGATATAACTTTTTGCAACATTTGCACATTTTACAAGGACATAATGAAAACAATACAATACATAAAACGCATGCACACACACACACACACACGCACGCACGCACACACACACACACACACTCTTATATTATTACTCTTAATTTAATACTTTTTTGGCCCTACTCCATGATATTATAGTTGTTATTTTTTAATGAATATTATTTCCAAAGCTAACATATGTAATAAAACAGACTAGTTTTCACAAAGTCTATACAGTTATTCATGTAGTTAGCCATTAATCCATAAAGGTACTCCTTAGTAAAGCATGCAGCAGAAAGTTAGGTATTCATTAAAGTTCAAAGTAAAGTTTACTATAACAATTCCTGGTAAATCAAAACTGTTCCAAATAGTTCCAAACTCAAAATAGTTCCAAACAAAAAAGCTTTCTTAAAAAAAAAAAGCATTCTTTCAAAAAGCAACTGAAAACTCTTCTCTTCAGAGAACACCTACTATAAAAAAATTATAAAAAAAAACACTACTACCTTCTTTTTCCCTCCTCTGTCTTTATCTTCTTCCTCTACTTCTTCACTGCTTTGGTTTATTGATCAGTTGATACAATATCTATTATGAGAAGCTGAGATAGACTTTGACGGTGTAACAAATTGCATATTGTCTCTCCCTAATGTAAGTCGCTTTGGACAAAAGCGTCTGCCAAATGCATAAATGTAAATGTAAAATGTACAATAATAACAGCTCCCATGGATACCCTGTAATCTGAAACAAACTCCAAAATGTGCTAGTATGACTGACAAAGACTCATGATAGCGGTTTTTACTACTGTTTTTGAAATACAAAATGTCAATTTGTATTCTCCCACAATGGATAGGTCTTTTAATTGTTGTTTGTCATGTTGAATTCAAACAGTGGATGAACTGTATCTTAAGAGAAAACTTCTAGGATTAATTGGTCATCTAAAGTCCTTGGGTGATGAGTGTCGGATCTGCTAAATATTGTGAGCTGATAACATGATTTTACTCCAAAAAGGTAAACTTTTTTACAATGTTTCCGTCTGAGGCAGGAATTCAACTGATCAAATGTCATAACATGTAAAAGTGTGTAATCAATATCATGCAACAATTGTAATTTTTTTTTTTATTTCTACAGTTTACAAACTTGTTTAGCTTTTTATCTCATTAAAAAACATGCGCTTTCAATCGCATGTAAAATTATTTTTATATATTTTTTGTCACAATCTATGTTTTTTTTTCTGGCAAAGATGACCACCATATATCAAATAAAAGGCATGTAAGAGTTAAAGCCAATCAAGAGTGGAGCAATGATAGTTACGACCAACAGTTTTTCCCTCTAAAATGGATAGTTGTATATTGGATAGCAAATACAAATAAATATGCATCACGGCAAACAGCACAGAGCTGCTTCATTACTCAGTCAGTTGGATTAGAGTGGGATAGAAACTATAAATACATGTTTTTAATTAGCTTTTCTCTCATTGTTCTGGACCTTGTTCTGCTTAGCTGGCATTTAAGAAGAGTCATGTGCTCAGAATGCAGAGCGGCCTGTGATGAATGAGGCCAGTCTTAATGAAGTCTCCTTCTGCAGCTTTCACTCAAGTTCTCACAAATGAACATGTACATAGAGGGAGAGCCATAATATACTGACACACGCTGCTATATGTGGTATATAACTCTGAAAAAAAAATGGTTATGAAACCAAACATATTTGTAGCAGATGTCATGAACAGCTGGTGTTTTTCATTGTATTCTGCATGGACACTAATATTGTTGGAAAATGTACAGGAAAGCTCCGACTGGGTTTCTAATTATAGACAGAACAAAAGAAAGAACAGCCATGGAAAGAAAAATAGAATGAAAATTGCAAAACAACAAGTCAGACAATAAGAGGATGAACTAAAAGTCATTATGATGCAAAGAAGGATGAAGGACTACATTTATCCATATGAAACAAAGCAGAAAACACTAAAGATTACTCACATTTCTTTATTAATTATTAATTTATTTATTAATTAATATCAACAAAAACTCCTAACAGAGCTACAAAGTTGTCCTTAGCTGTATCCATTCATTGAGTAAACTTTTGAAAGTCTTTTAACGTATTGACAGGGACATTTTATGATACTGGTGGGTCGGTGTCTGAGGGGAAGGCATCAAGCATTAGGGGCTTTGGCAGCCCCAGCATCACGCGAGGCAGTGGTCCATCTATGGCAATGAACATATCTTGAAAGATAAAGATGTGAGAGAGAAAAGTTTTAACAGGCCTATAAAATAAGGCAGCAAAATATGCTAAAATTACACAATTATGCTACCAGAATTTATTTGCAGCAGTAGGCGCATAACTGTGAACATCTGAGCAGTCCTAGCACAGGCTGTGCCTCAGTCAAATCTTGCATCAAGTTACATTTTGTTACAAAGTGATATTGTGGGGATTGTAGGCTAATATTTACAGTAGTGTAATTGTCACAGTGAATTAATTCATGCATAAGTAAACATAGTTGGTTTGAGATTATTTATTAAGCACGCGGATTACTGTTGCTCACTAGCAAGCCCATCTCTTTTTTCCTCTCTCATAAAAATTTTCAATTGTCAATTATTTAAATGTATTTTTTTTCAACGATATTTTACAACCTCATCTTTATCTTTATCTCTAACCTTATCATCTTTATTTTTTCCCCTGGCACAAAACTCTTAGCTCCCCATTCTTCCACTCTGCTTGCTGCAATTGGACATTGGAGCTTTTTCTTTTACTTGCATTTTGCACAATTTATTCTGCACTCTGTTATCAAACACACCTGACTTTATTGTATTTTTTGTACATAATATTGTTTTACTATTTGTGCAGTCATTTTCAACTTTGTTTATTTAAGTTGTTAAGTTGATTCTGATTAAAAAATAAAAAGACTTTCTACGTTATTATTAATTTTGCCAACTTTTTTAAATGAATATTATATTTGTTTATCGTAATTTTTCAACTGTATTTGTGATATGCCCTAGTAACAACATCACAAATTTGTATACCACATTGCCTTTGCAGCAAACCACTTAAAATATACAGTGGCACTTTTGGTTGCATTGCTGCTTCTCTGTGGTTTGAAATTTTTTACTTGTTTAGTTTTGTGTGCTCTGACTTTCTTTTCTATTATAATGTTGCATTAAATGAATGTAGCAGCTAACTTTTAATACCAGAACAGCCAGGGTTCACTCTACACCTAAAACTGCCTTGAGGGTAAGTTTTACCCACACCCATAAATAGTGTTTTAATGTGGTTAAAGAGCATTTTCTTTATGTCCAAATTTCATTGATTTATCTACACATACCCGGTTATTTATTAATTTCTTTTTATACTTAGTTTAGAAAAAATCACGTCCACACGAGCACGGGTAAAAAACAAAACAAAAAAACTGCGTCCATCCGAAACCGGGTAAAACAATCTAAAATGATGCTATTACTGAATCTACCCGGTAGAGAGCAGCAGACTCTTTACCCATTTAAGTTAAATCAACCAATCAGAAGCATCTTTCAGCTCCAAACCGAGGAGTTCACCACTTACTTTTAATTGCTGGGAAATACAGCTCACACAAGGATAAGACTAACGACTTTTATAAATAAATTTTTTCTCGTCAGTCTTAACCAACAACAGTTTCACTCTCAAAACTTACTCGTTTATCTGAGGCTCAAACAGCTCATGTTCAAAACTGGTGGTTTTTGCATTTGTATGAGGTGAGAGAGTCTGTAGTAATAACACACACATTGGAGACAGTCATTGGAGACATTAACCATATGGAGCTCTGACAGCAAAATCTGCAGCATCAGTAAAGAAGCATTCCTTCAAACTCCGCCTTAACTATAAGTTGAACAGTTATCGTGTCAACTTAGAAATGAATCAGTAGCGAGTCCAAAAAAATAACTTTGGCCGACATTTTCAAATAAACTCCGTTACAGTGAAAATGCTGCTCTGGTTATGTGTGGATACACCACAAAACCGCATTAAGAAATATGGTTACAAAATAACCATGTATGTGTGGACAGGGCCTCAGTCAATCTTACATTTCTCAGAAGCTTTGGATCACTGCCAGAAAAGTCATCGGCTGATCTGATCCAGGGCACATCACTTATCACCACACCATCATATTGTTCATTACTTGTGTGATTTATTGCTTATAATACCTCTTCGGCGCCCATGAATCACCTTCTTTTATTCATTGTAATTGTGATTGACAGTGAGACTGATAATGGCTTACCCAGTGAGTGAAAGATGTTGTCTAGTTACGCTAAATGCAAAAATACAGACGGTTTGAAAACAAATAAAAGCGCAAAATGACATGCATTGCAAATCGGTTAAATTTAACCCGCGCTGGAGCTTTTAAGTGCCCTGTTTTTCTTATCTTGTTTTAGCTAAAAAAGTATTTAACACTAGGGTTTTGTAAATCATACAATTTAAGTAAAAGTCAATGACTGAGAGACTTGAATGTATGTATAAAATACACTCACAGGTAAAATTTACCGGAAGGCAGTTTTAGTGTTAAAGACTGTTACTCTGTTATGAAGTGGTGCACAGCACAGGATGTACTTTTAGCTAAAATGTGAGCTGAACATTGCTAACAAAAGAACCACACAACTCTACAGGGGGTATAAACAATTAAAAATTGTATACATTAACTTTTTTGGCCTGAAAGAAGATGCTTTAATCTTAATCTTAATGTTATATTATTTTAACATAAGACAGACAAATCATAGCAAGGTACTGTTAGAAATTAATGGTTGGTATGGTTGAGTAGACAAAGCCAGGATAGAATTCCACCACTTAGTATCTACTATAAAGCAGGACACAAGCTTACCACCTTGACTTTGACCATGAAACTTAACCCCAGGTTTCTTCTGGGAGATTGTTTCGTAAAAACATGTTGGCCCAAAATAAACCGTTTTATATATATCTTCTTCAAGATGGAACCTGTCATTTATCACCCCCCTTTAAGTATGGAAAGACGTAAACATCTATATTTATCAGCTATAACAGGAATGAATAGACTCAAAAAATCAATTGCTATATGATTGAGAAACAGGTCATTCATTCCATTTCTGATGGAGCAAAATTTAGTGTCGGCAAAGGCTATGACACTCTCATCCAACCCCAGCGAGTCTGAATCGAATGTTTCTTTAGCTGGGCTGGAGTAATAAATATGGTAATTCTAAATAGGAAATCTGGGCTCTGCCACATTCCCTGCTCCTTCTCTCTGATATTCAATCTGCTTACCAAACACCAACATAACAACAGCTCATTCGCCTTTTCAGATTTAACAGCAAGATGGAGTTTTTCTTTACTCATTCATGCAAACACACAGCAACTTTTAGCTAAAGAGAAAATGTCTTAAAGGTCTAAACATTTTAAAGCTAAGCAAATTATATTTACAGTTTTTTTTTCCATGGCAACATTCGAGCAGCCATGTTTCCAGACTAAACTGTTACAGTGTAAATTCATGAGTATATTCATTAATGTTGTTAACTCTTCTATTACTGTGAGTGTATCAAGGTAAAAGTTTTGCAAGGGCAACACACTTGATAATGGAATAACAAATCGATGAACAAATGGTATTTTAGGTATAGTTACATGTATAAAACTATACATAGTTTTTATATAGCGCTTCTTTAGCAGTTGCTTTCAAAGCAGCTTCACAGAGTCCTAGTAAGGATCAGATAGAGTAAATAGAAGTTCCCTCTGTGAGGCCACTGGGAGCCTCGCTGACTGAGGCAGGTGCTAATCACCTCCCCAGCATAAAGAATATACAAACTTAATATCCATCGACGAACAGTTCACCAGACAGGACCTGAAAAAACTACACAAACAAAGACAAAACAGAAACTAACAAACGAAAAACATGTTTAATTGAGTAATACTCCGTATTTGATCATTTGTTGACCAACGCTATAAAAACATAATCAAATTAACAGTGTTCACTTAATTTTAGGCCTAACACTTCTTTCTTAGTCACATGCTAAATTTGGTTGACTCAGATATAAAACCAATCATCACCACCACTCTCAATACAACCAACCAAAGAGCCATACAATTGATCAATCGAATCCTTGTTATTGCTTCCACGGCATCATGCAGTGTGATTTATATTTTTGAAACCTGATTAGTAGGTACTGTAATCAATGCTTCAGCTTCGTTTTTTCTGTGGGTGTGTACTGTATATAAAAAAAAATATTAATATATTTTTAATGGCTTACATCTTAATGGATGGACTAACTGTGAAAATGATAATAAATGCCAAGAAAAGATTTGTTAGTGTTTTAAATAACCAATACATGTCTTTATAACAACAACAACAACAACAACATTTTTATAACAAACTTGAAGACAACATGTATCGACATGTTAACATGTATCACCATGTTAGAACTGTATTGAAAAAAAAAACATAGTAATTCATTCATTCATTCATTCATCTTCATGTCGGCTTTATTCCCTTTCGGGGTCGCCACAGCGGAATGAACCGCCAACTCACTGGCATATGTTTTACACAGCGGATGCCCTTCCCTGCCGCAACCCATCGCTGGGAAACATTCACACACACATTCACACTTTAACACTATGGGCAATTGTTCTTATTCAATTCACTTATTCCGCATGTCTTTGGACTTGTGGGGAAACCGGAGCACCCGGAGAAAACCCACGCGATCACGGGGAGAACATGCAAACTCCACACAGAAATGCCACCTGCCCCAGCCGAGCCTAGAACCAGCGACCTTCTTGCTGTGAGACGACCGTGCTACCCACTGCGCCACCGTGACGCTAACATAGTAATTTAGTTTCTTTATGTACATGGGTTGACGATGTACATTTTATAAGGTTTATGGGTGAAACCAATCTGAAAAATGTACTTTATAGTATTATCTCATCAAAACTATTGATGAGCTGAAATGAACGCTGAAACTACCTGTACTCTAGACTGTCCTCATCCCGACTTGGGGCACTACTAGTGGAGCTCTTTATGAGTAACACAGACCAGAGGGGGCTTAAGTAAAATGAAAAAGCTCCGGAAATTAAAACCCATTCTTGACTTTGAATTATGTATATTTTAAATTATGAATTAAGCGTGTAAAGAAAAAAATATTTCAAAGAAATCTTTGAATCAGACAGCATCTTTATTTAGGTTGAAAATGGTCATTTTTAACATGGCCTTATTTTCATACTCTAATTATTACTGACAATGATTATGGGGTTCTACTGAATCGTATAACCAGCTCTCATTGGAAAGTACACCCTGGACAGGTCAGTAGCCACAGCAATATTCACTTGCTGTTTACTGTCATAATCACTACTTATGAACATTAGCATCTCAGCTGCTACTGGAGTATCACAAGAAACAAACAAAAAATATTTTATTATGACGTAGGCCCAGCTGCCATGTTTTTACATTTCACCAAAAGCATTTGTTATATTCTATCAATTCTTTTAGAAATGTAACCATTTTTATCATTGTGCAATCTATGTGTTTTCTGCAGTGCATAAGTGAACATAGTTGGTTTGAGATTATTTATTATGCTCGCGGATTACTGTTTCTCAGTAGCAAGCCCATCTCTTTCTCTTTCTCTCTCTCACTCTCATATAAGAAGAACCTCAAATATCAATTATGTACTATGTTTACTTAATCTATGTATCTTCACAAGAACCCATACTGAAAGAAGAATGAGAGGGACAGATTTTTGTCACAAACAGGAGAAAGTAAAACAAACTCTTTAATGCTTAATTTCTTGCTCCCAATTAGATCCCCTGAGAGTCTAGGTCTTGTTTGGATGAGAGGAACTTCATTCAGGTTATAATGGCTGACCTTTCAGCCGCAAACCATTTGACACTCATTAGCTTTCCAACTATACTTTACTAAAGGCATGCAGCAGGCATTGATTGAGAACTTCATTTCACTCATGGCAGATGTTAGTTTACTTTCATGTAAATACTTCAGAATTATTTTACTTTTCTAAATGAACAGATAGAAGTAATATATGGGTGAGACTGAATCGTCACCACCACCCTTCACAGATCTTGATCGTACATTGCATTTCACACCAAAGTGCTAGCAATACCACCAAGAAAAAAAAGACAAATAGTTTGGTCAGCATGTATTGATTTCTGTAAGATATCACACTTTTGAGAGATTTGAGACACCCATAGTGACCCCATAGCAATTCTGCTTTATGGATTTCTAAGCTGTGACATTTGCAGGCTCTACAAAGGGTCACTCAGCCTGTCCTCATAGTTAGACGACTCAAAACAATGCCATTATCAGTTCTCAGCAGATCTAAAAATTGTTATAGATTATCTGGTGATATTGCTCTCGTTATGCAATGCTCTCCAGATCCAATTATGACCAGAGATACTTAAGGTCCATTCCACAGGGTGTAGGCTCCTCATCACCAATTGAACCATCATTCAAAGACACCATTTAAAGTCTCTAGGAAAACAATTGCCCTCCATTTAATTGTGACTAGAATGCAATTAAGTTTGTTGTTGACACAATAACAGATGAAGGCAGGAAAAGGATTCTAGACAAAACCCCCTACGTTGAGTCACATTTTTTTCCACTGAGTAAAGCTAAACAACACAGCCCAAGAAAATGGTCCAGGGAAAAATTAAAAGACTCCAAAAGTTGGTTTTATCTGCATTAATTAATAAATGCAGAACACTTTTTCATCAAGTGATGCACTTACTGATCTTGTAAAGGTTGGCTTGCCTCATTATCATTATATTCTACATTACACCAAACAAAACTTTGCCAGGTTCCATTGCCAGGTCGAATTAAACAAGCTCAAATTTTAAATTAGGAAATTTCACAGATTTATTTTGGTCGTGTGACTAATTGAACTAAGTAAATGATAAAAACACATGAAGAAGCTCCCAAGCGCCCTCTTTTATATAAATTGAGACCGAGAGGTCATTTGAACTCTGTGTACTGTAAAACATCCAAGAACACATCTTGTAGCTTTAAAAAATAAATTATTCCCATGGAAAGTCTGTAATTAGTAAGTTTGTCTTGTTAAAAATTGTACCACTTCCAAAAAGATGTTCAATGTATCAATGATGTTGATACGGGTTTGAGCTGATGTACATGTAGCTGAGATTCTTTTGAAAGTTTCCTTTGACCTCATCGTTGCAGTCAACGCCATGTCTTCATACATTTGGGAAAAAAAAGCAAATGTTATGATGAAGATTCTGTCTCAAACAAATGAGTTTGCCAGGCTGAGGTCTTCGGAAGCATACTGGGAGAAGTGTCTACATGATTGACTAAGTGAAAACATATGGTGGAGAAAGTCCCTGGAGACCAAAGGCTCTCTACTGAAGATGCTCTCCTCTCAGCTCCCTCCCTTACTTCCTCTTTTCTTACCCTTCCCTTTTCCGCCTGGTTGCTTGATAATTAAACAGAGTTCAGACTGTGTGGAGAGGAGCGTTGATGAGGTCATAAATAGGGTTCACAGCCGACGCAACTGTTATTCTCTACAACGCATGCCCAAGTGTCTCAAACCTCTCTTTGTCTGTCAATTAAGGCAATTAAACCCCTGAGAACAAGCAAGAAACCTGGTGCTCATACAATTATGCAAAATAATAATTACACAGTGACAGTTTTGTAATGTGTTCTGACTAAATGGCCATCAGTGATTATGTGTGCTGTTTTTGGTATGATGTGATATCATGCGCTTAGGTTATTGAAATTTGACAGTGTATCATTCGTTCTTTCAGTCTGATATTGCTTATTCATCTTGTAAACTGTTAAGTTGTATGTCACCTACTGTGATGAGTACACTGATTGGGCCGGCCATAATCTCTTGTAGTAGAAGTGATATTGAGACCTGCTACAATTTATAAACCCCAAAACATTTGAATGATTCAATCAATATGTTCTTGCTATTTAAACAGCATTGTGACTCTCACAGCTTCCAATGATTCTTCGGTTATGTTGAATTTCTCTCCCTTTGTCCTACACCTTAGTGATTAACCCTTACACTTTCCTTTCACAAAGAGTGCCAAAAGGAATGGCTGAAAATTGTGTGAATTGGAACACAACAGGTTTAAAAATATTACAATTAAACATGTGACATACAAGAGTCTTTGTTAATGTCAATAGTCCAAAATCACACAATATTCATTTAAAATAACAATTATTTATATAGTAATTGGTTTTATTATTTTTTATACTTTTATCAGCTTATTCTAACCTGTATACGCACTTAATACCTAAAAGGTAACACAAACAGCTAAGTTTTACAATACAATAATATTGTGTTTAACAAAATTGGGTATCTCATAAGAGAATCTATTGCATAACGTTTCTGTTATATGACAAATATTATCACACTATACATGTGAAACTAGCATTTATTTTGGTAAAATATATGACTTGTTCTGACCTATATATGTACTTATGACATAAAACAATTAAGTTTATAACTTTTATAAATGACAAGAAATTACTTACATTTGTGGCTCTCTTTCCTCACATAGTCAGCCATCTTTGTTAAACCACATTGTTCCTGCATTGCCCCTGTGCATGCTGGGAAATCCTTCTTAAACCCTCAGTGTGTAAGTCCGGGTCCGACCACACTTAGATGTACATCCGTTCAGCAAAGTCTTGACCTTTAGTTCAAAAGAGAATTGAGACTGCCTTTCCATTCATGTGAACACACAAAAAAGAGAGTTAGGGGGAATGGTTAGGATCAAGCAAGAGAAATGGAACACAGCCTTAGTCATGTAGTATTTCATAAGTCTTTCATTACTGTAGCAGACAATAAAAGCACACTCAGTAAAACCAATGCTTTATTTAATTTTTACAACTGGTAATCTTGTCAGTACATAGAAAAAATGTTGAACAGCCCCTGGGATGCCAATACAAGGATTATGGGAAGTGAGTGGTTTTCTTGAGAGAAATGTAATGTTTTCTTGGCCTCTTGTTGGAAAGCTTTGCAAGGACAGAAGCAAACAAGCAGCTGCTGTGAATGAAGTTTCAGTAAATAAAGAGTCCAAGGCATGCAGTCTGGTCTCTTCAGACTAAGAAAAAAGGATGGCAAAGAACTAGCAGATGGCTGCTTCCAAGAAAGCTTGAGTAAACTTGTCTCCTTGGAGAACACCCTCTAATACTGTGAGGCAGCTTCAATAGGCTACTCACCTGCCAGCCTTGAGAGGGCCGAATCAGGAAGCAATAGTAACGTTTCTTCCAAGAATTCGAAATCACGTAACCATGCACTCATGAAGAAGAACTCCTTCTAGTTTTGGCTGCCATTTCTACTTTCACCACATGTGGCATGCTGTCATTTGGGAGTTGATGAGACCACTGAGTCTGCAAATAAATAATGTATTAAACACAATCTTCTCTCTGCGGAGACCTTCCCAAGTGGAAAGTGTTCACTTCCATCTGGTGAGCACTAATTAACAGACATGGGCATCCCAACAGAGCTACAGACCACGATCCTACCTGAACACCCTCATCTGTCTCCTTTTTCTCAGTGTCACTCAACAGCCTAATTGCAATTTTCTCTCTTTTTTGCTCCAACAATACTCATTGGAGGTTATGACCCTGGACATAAAGAGACCAAAATTCAACAGTTTGTTGTTGATTATTATAGGGCACATGTCTAAAAGGTGTAAAAATTAGTCATACATCAGTTGTTTTTACTGCCATTTGCAAACAAACAACGTTAAATGGCTTGTACCTAATTTTAAAAAAGTATGTCGTTCACCATGACAGCATGAATAAAAAGTTGTTAATAAAAATATTTAAGTCAATGCTTATTGAAAGACTGACGAGGTAAAACAAAGAGCTTTTGAAGTTATCATTCCATCTATTATCGGCAACACCCTGTAGAAACCTACCCCACAGCATTAAGTAGGTGAAGCAAGTTATTTTTATCCACTTTAAATTGAACAGTAAAATGGATTACCACTCAAGACCCTGTATTGCTCAGTTGAATATTGATTGTATTTTCTCCATAAGGAAACCAACATTTATAATTCATACTATTTTATGTATTTATACAATATTTATTACATTTTAATGCAAGTGTAGCGAGCCCAATGCACTTCCTTAGTCACCCTAGATGAAGTGAAGTGAGCATAGTGGTGAATAAAAAAGTAGAATAAAAATCTATTATTATGAATATATATAGATATATCTATCTATCTATATATATATATATATATATATATATATATATATATATATATATATATATATATATATATATATATATATATATATATATATATATATAAATATATATATATATATATTTATTTTTTTGTTTGTTTGTTTTTTTTGATGGGTGTCCATTTTATTCATCGCTGTCCTGGCTTAAACAACATACACCTGGAAACCGCCGCCTAGACTCAGTTGCTAACAATCACCGGGACCGCATAACACACGCCGGGAAGCTTCGACTTCCAAGCTAACACTAACCGCTCTTCTCTCTCTTATCAGACAGCAGCTGAGACCAGGATCACCCCTTTCGAGGCACTCCTTCACTTCACCACTGCATTGGACCAGAGCACGAGCACCATCGGGAGCGAGCACGGAGCACACACCGCCACTGAAGAAGATCACACTGTTGTTTTATTATTAGATCAACCCTCCGGGCATCTTTATTCACAAATCCTTGTCGTATGATTCTTCCCCTCACTGCAATTTATTTTTATATATATATATATATATATATATATATATATATATATATATTCATTCATCTTGGCTTTATTCCCTTTCGGGGTCGCCACAGCGGAATGAACCGCCAACTCACTGGCATACGTTTTACGCAGCGGATGCCCTTCCCTGCCGCAACCCATCGCTGGGAAACATTCACACACACATTCACACTTTAACACTATGGGCAATTGTTCTTATTCAATTCACTTATTCCGCATGTCTTTGGACTTGTGGGGAAACCGGAGCACCCGGAGAAAACCCACGCGATCACGGGGAGAACATGCAAACTCCACATAGAAATGCCACCTGCCCCAGCCGAGCCTAGAACCAGCGACCTTCTTGCTGTGAGACGACCGTGCTACCCACTGCGCCACCGTGACGCTATATATATATATATATATATATATATATATATATATATATATATATATATATATATATATATATATATATATATATATATATATATATATATATATATATATATATATATATATATATATTCCCTTATATTTATCTCACATGATTGTCTGAAACCATTGTTGTTTGGAGAAAAAAAAAAAACCAATATCAAAGTAATTGACAAAAAACAATACATTTCAGGAGAGAAATATGGTACAAAAAAAACCTTGAGTCGACTTTTCATAGCATATTCACCACAAACACACAGAGATTTCCAGGTTGCCACAGGCATAGTATGTCAAAATTGAGCCCCAGTCAGTGGCTAATGCTGAATCAGGACTACAATATGATTTGCAAGACTCATTTACAAATCTCTCGAGCTCAGCAAGAACGTAACCTGATCCATTTGACAAATGAGGTCAGCAGCAGAGCCCAAATCTAAGATGGGTTAGAAGTCATGGTGTATTGAAAATGGTGCAAAATTTATTGTTATTTTCTTTTGACATGAAGAATGGTTTACACAATACTTGTTAAAAAAAAAACACTTTATCCATTTTACATATGACACCATCATCCTCCACTACGCTTATTTCACTTCATCTAGAGTGACTAAGGAAGTGGCCAGTGGCCACTCTCAGCTCCCTGTACACTCACTCATCCTCTCTTTTGTTTGAGTCCATTACTCATTATCATCACTAGCTTCCTGTGGTTCACTTCCCTCCACATATAAAGAAAGTAGAAGGAGGGAGGAAGTCAGAACGGAGAAAGAGAGTTGCATCAATATGTGTCCTTTCAGGTTTTATTCTCCTGAGCCAGGATGTGGGTGACATCCTGCCTAACTTACCAGTGAAAAAGAAAAAAACCCTGCCAGATTGTTTTCCAAGATCTTACGCAGCTCAGTGAAGTTGCTGCCAGGAGAAGGCAGGGTTGACTTCCTATGGCTCCCCTTGCGTTCGAATTCTGTTATGTGAAGCTGATCTGTCTTCTCAAAAACTAAACCCTGGTAATGATTGTGGAAAAATATATTTGTTTAAAACAAAGCACTTGACAGGGTTGACAGTTCTAAAACTTACTAAAACCCAAAACTAAGTTTGATGAACAAAAGTTGAGTATAGTAATGCTGATGCCTTATTTTGTCTAAAAACCAACCAAATCCTTTATATTGAAAATGACAACTAGTCTGTATATAAGTAAATGTTTTAAATGTGTGTACATAAAATCTGGCCTTTCTTACTTTAATGCAAATAGTAACTCAGAAAATATTATTGGTTCTTGACAAAAAAAGATAATTAATAGAAATGATAAACACTACATATTTTAATTTCACTGTTTAATTGAAGAAACAAGAACCCATGATTAATATTTAATATTGTTTTATGTCTAGAGAAAAAACTGATTAAAACTTACATCACCCACGTACTACTCATTAAAAGCAGCTGCTTTGCTTCTCAGAGGTAATCAAAATACCTGTAATCAGTCCAGTGTGCTTAACATCATTCCCGTCTGAATGGAAAGGAGAAGTCAGTGCAGAATAATAGCAGGATATCTCTGTTCTCTATGACTGAGAGAACTTTGGAGTGGAAAGAATCATTTGTTAATTTTCATGAATAAATTATTTCTCCATGCATTGAAAACACTCCTAATGAGGGAATTTATCTTCTTTCTGCTCTTTTTAAAACTATACCAGTCCTTTTTTTTATGTCAGGGGTAATACAGACAGTGGTCAAATATAGAAAATGTACTGAGAGAAGTATTTGTTTTTAAATAATTGATTATACATTAAAATTTATGTAAAGCCATTTTAACTGCTTAAGAGCATTTCTTTGATTTGACTATTGGGTTAGTGTTATTAAAGCAGTTGAAGCATGAGTAATTGAACTAACCTAAAAAAAAATACACAACTTACATTTGGAAAAAAATGCAAAATAATATTCAATAGCCTTAAGAAGTACACTAAAGCAGCTGCTACTGCAGGTTTTCATCATAAACCAAATATGAAAGTGAAACTAATATACAGAGTATTGTAGACATATACGGTTCCAACTCTTCTCATGGGAATCAACCAGCGCATCCTCCAGCGAATGAGCTAGTCACATAACTCATACTCAGTGTGCATTGCATTCCTCAACACGTTCATCTACAGATTGATCCTCTCATGTCTTCCTCCAGCATGGAATACGGAGTTGATAAGATGTTGTAGAACTACTTGAGATAACTCACCCGAGATGAAATTCTAACACTACTGTCATACATAACAACAATGAAGCAAAACATGATACCTGGCAGACATTCCCGAAGCCTGTGCTCATTGACACAAACATCTTTATATCTTAATATCCATGCTGGAGCAGATAGCTCTCCCATGAAGCTGAATGAGATTGCACTTGGCCCCTCCTGCATATTGAGTGATGTTATCTACAACAAAGTGACATCGCTGCGCCACTTTATTTACCAGAAGGTTGCATGGTCAAAAATAAGAAGAGCATGAAGCAAGGCTTTTTACTCATATTAAACTAATGATAGTCTCTGAATGTCTTTCTCATAAATCACTGTGGCAGAGTAAACATTAGCATAGACTCCCTCATTTGCAATGTGAATGTATTCGTGTATTTATCCTGACATGTTTTATGATCGCACCAAAGCCCCCCGACAGACACCCACTCACCTATCTCTGTGAATGGCAATAAATAATAATGAAATATGAGTGAAGTATTCAAGGAGGATAAGTGTTAATTAATGTGGAAAAAGAATGGTAAAAGTTTTTTTAATGATTAAAAAAATAATGAATAAACTGAATAATGAATTTTAATAGTGAATAATGAATTTAGTGAACAACAAAGTTATGTTTTGTAAATGTGCATATAATGTATGCACAGCGTATATAAAACCAAGCGAGATAAAAAAAAAATAAGGAATTGAAATTTCATATTAAATGTAAGTTATCATTGTGGGGAATATATACATATATATATACACACATTAAAACATCAAATAACTAATGTTTAAAAAGAACAATGTAAATTGTTTGTAATGCAGTGTCAAAATGCCCTCCATTAAATCCAAACATTAAAAACAGAAGATAGTTTTTAAATATTTAAAAAAATATTTTAAATAAAGTCATATTATTAGATAAAAAATGTCTTAGAAAAATGCGCAAATAAATAAAATAGTATATTATAATAATATGATGAAAGCATTCCTTTTCTATAGTAAGTTAAAATAATACAGAGATAAAATGATTGTTACTTCATAAAAAAAATTCTGTTAGCCAACTTTTTCCATGTTTGAAATAATTTACAAGTCACCAACTATTAATAGTTAGTAACATTTAATAATAGGTGAATTTTTTTGGCTAAATATTTCTGTGCTCTTTGGTTGAACTGATTCATTGAGTAACACATTTTTGTCAAACTTCAAAAATATATAAAAATCATCAGCAAAAAGATTTCTAAACAAACATTTGAGTTGTTTAAGTTTACATTTGCAATGATTGCTACAGTCTTCCAAAGCATGACTCAATCTCACAGCCAATCAGAAAACTGGCTTTGTTTTCTAACCGATTCATGGTTGAGCACATCAATACATTGCATGGGGTTTTTGAAACTACCCTAAGCAGGCTTTTCATACATCATTATTTATGATGGAAAAGCTGTACAAAGCATAGAGATATGTTGCTTTGAAGATTTATAGTCTTTGGTTCAATGCACATGTTTTTATTACACTTGATATTTCATACTTTGTGCAGTAACATATTGCTGAAGGCAATTTATTGTATAGCATCATTGTTCATACAAAGATCTGGGTCTCCTTGTAGAGTCTTTTATTTAAGACTGTTGTGCACATAGATTACTTTTCTCCTATTTAGAAAAGTTAGCGGGGTTTGTTTCAAGTAATTGTACTATTTAATCACACATGGTGAGTAAACATCCTCAAAATTCAGATTGAATACACACAACCATTTTAGCAAGAGGTGTTCTCAATGTATACAATCAGAATTATATTTCCCAAGGATTCCAAGAAATCAATTATCTACTGCATCATAATAAAATAACTGTGTATTGTTATCATTTCAGACAATACAGAAACATTGTTTTCTGTTTTCTGTCACCTGTTCATTCAAACAGAGTGAGCCATATATGGTTAAATATACATATAAATAATTTACCAGTGACATAAAGATTATAGATTTTAAAGTCTATCTATATATCTATAAGTCACAAAAATGTAAGTGTAAAGCACGTTGAATTGCCGATGTGAACAGAAATGTGCAACACAAATGAAATTTCCTTGCCTTGACTTATTTGTGGAATGCATTTACCAAAGCTATTTTTCCCATACACACGACAGAGGACTATTATGAAGTATTGTATATGTTTTGTTTGTTAGAGATGACTAAAACTAGTCTCCTTGAAGTAAGTATTCAGGAACTACTACAGTAGTGGATTTAGAGAACATGTAACATTCCCATATCTAGCAGGTTTAACCAATGTGACACACAAGGAAAAAGGGGTTGTATTTACCTTTCAAATGTGTGGCACAAAGATTGAAATAACCTCTTGATAATATTCTATGTCTATATTTTCAAGTATATAATGACTGTTACAATCCCCGTGGTATTGTTATTGTTGTGTCTGTTTTCGCGTTTGTTGTCGTGCCTGTCTGTGTGAGAATGGTGATTGGATGCGAGTAATTTGTGTAGTTTTGCTGGCCAATCATGTTAATTGAGGGGCGGGTTATATAAAGAAACACGTTAACTTTGTTCTCCCTTTCTCCGTAAATTCGCTCACCTTGAGTTGACGAACGTGGATTTGGTGCGTGCGCCCCTGCGTACGCGTACGTGTGCGTGTGTGAGCTTGCGTCTGCGGCGGCGCGGTTCATTCAGTTGTGAGCTCAAAGCTTATTCAATGTTTTTGCTTTATTGTTTACTTGTCTTGATACTTATGTTGGGATATGTGTGTTGAATGATGATTCTTTGGTTTACTTTACCAGTCTTCTTTAACTTGAGTGTGTTTAGTTTGCTTTATAATAGGAACGGTAAGTTTTTTCTGATTTTATTGTAGTTTTTTTTTCGTCTGAAAGTTTATTAGAAGGAGAACAATATTTGTGTTATTGGAAACCTGTCTGTTTGCTTATGTTTGAATAAATTTGTGATTGACCTTCTTTTTGTTGTTGTTGTTCAATTCTCACCAGAGCCTGGTTAGTCTCCACTCCTTTTTTTTTTTCTCAATGTGCGTCCCTTAAGCTAATTTGAATCTAAAGGCCAGGGGACGTAACAATAACTATATTCATTGGTTCAAGTTTATTCAAGCTGTTGCAGCGATTGTAATGAACTGCGTCATATGGGGTTATTGTTGCAGCATTGTGCAAAATGGATGAACTCAATGTCCAATGTAGTTGTTTATTCTCTCTCATGTGTTGGAGCACATAGAACAACAACTTCTTGCTGTTTCAGTAGCATTTTCTTTTTTTTTTTTTTCTTTTTTTTAAAGAATTTTACAGGGTGCTAACTTGGCGCCAAAACCAAAAACATCCCCCAAAACATGAGGGAAACCGGAGCAATTACAGAAAGAACATGCGATGTCCACACAGAAATGACAACTGTTCCAGCCGAGGCTCAAACCAAAGACCTTCTTGCAGTGAGATGACTGTGCTACCCAATGTGCCACCGTGATGCCCAATCCACAGCTGATTACAATAAGTGTATAACTGTGACTAGTTAAGAAAAGTTTAGTTTGAACTGCCAGATGTAAATGCTTGTGGTTGTCGCTAGTGGAATAAGCAAAATAAATCTGTTTTGAGAAGGATGTTGAATTTAAAAATATGGCTGGTTGTAATACCTTGCAGATGCATCCTCATTGCTCTTGCCTTTATTCATCTGACTAAAGGTTCATCTTTATTGATGTGGTACCTTTCACTGAGTATTGAACACTAAATATGATTCAGAAACAAAATCATCTTCGAATGATTGGTATTTAGATACAGTCTCTGCTCGGGTGATAGAAATACGTTCTGGGACATAAAAGATTGATTTTATAACTGGAAGTGCAAGTTAAAAATTAGAACACTGTCAATTAATTCTTGAGTTTGAATTGAAAATTACTAGCTTGGATCACTGGTTATTTTTAAAAAATGATGTTTTCACCAATTGACAAAAAAAAGAGTACATTAATCAACTAATTCATCTAACATCATAATTCTGATTAAACAGCACAAAGGGCAATCATGAACTTACAAATTACTATAAACAATAAGAAAACAGCATGCTTTTAACACAAATACACAATTTTCACTTTTTGCCAATTTCACCCTGGATCAAGACAATGACCAAATGTATTTACAAAATAATTCAAATAAGGGGTTGCCATACTCTAGGCTGCAACCTTTACTGAGCTGTTTTACAATGACTTGAATGAAGCATATGGAGAAAGGATTCATCCATCATTCAGGAGCATAAAGCTGCCAGTTTGTTTGATTACCTTGAGCTAAAACTGCTAGAACACCTAAGGTTGCTCAAAAGTAATGATTATTTTATAACTGTTTGAGTTTAAATAAACCATTTATGGGATGTATTTTTGTTATATTCACTATTCAGATTAGTTTGTAAGGTCAAAGGGTTCACAACTGTTGACTGGTGGTCTGTTCAGAATCTTTTCCTCAGATATTTTTTTCAATGCACCATTCCATATAATCAATTATGCATATTTAGCATAAATTCCTGTTAATAGGTAAGATTGTTGACTCAGGGCATATTTATCAGTTTCTTCAATATGACAAGACATGTAATTATGACCAGTAAAGCGTGAACACATTTTCACAATTTTTAATCTTATTAAGAGATTAGAAGCGGAAAATGGCTTACTCAAAGCTGCCTGTTAAGAGGCGATGGTCAGGGGCCTTCAAATATATGACCAATTTGAAAATATTTTTTTACCCTTGTTGCTATTTAGCTCGTTTTTGATAGTTGAATGAAAAGTGCTGCATTTTTCCCTCAAATGAGTTGCTTCCCACTTTCACAACACTTTCCCATACATATAAGGACTCAAGCATTTGCAATCTACTTTTTTTACTAAAGTAATTTAAATTAAATATTAACAAAACAGTGTTGTAGAACATGTCTAGCAGTGAAGTTTAATGGCTCCAAGTTTACACTTATGAAGTTATATTTTCAGGCACATACAAAGAACATAAAAATCAACCTATTTGGTTTGTAAGAAAATTAGGTAAACAAATGTATAAAAATAAACAAAACTATATAAAAAATGACATATATCTGGTAATCTCTGACACATAATTATTACACAAATAAAGCATGAAAAAAATGACATGATATTTTTTTTTTATCTCGAATCACATACTGTATAGTACCATTCAGAAAAATTCAGCACAGAACTGTTGTCATGTTTCAGATATGATTCCATTACAGATGCTTTGTTCCACTTCAAAAGCCATTTTCTTGCAGCAGTAATAATAAAAGTATGATTGAGCCTCTTCAGCACCAAAAAGAAATATGCTTATTAAACCACCAAAATGCTCACAAACAGGCGTGAAAAGACACAATCACATAAAGTCTCATCATCATATCTCACTTTTAGAATTAGGTTCGGAACAAAAAGACTGATGGAAAACATCATATTGAGGACATAAGCCTTAGAGGGAAAAAAGAAGCTAAATGGAATTGAGGGAGTGAGAGAAGACGTATGGAGTTAATACATTGGCGCTAGGAAGCTAAGTATTATCACCATCACATACACCACATCTGTTTTATTGTGTTCCCTATAGATGGCATGCACTTATTAAAACTAACCAAACCGCAGAGCTTTATTGGTGTTTTCGTAAAATCTTACATACAATATTTTAAAGTGACTCGCTCCACTGTACACAATCCGTTTAATATACTGGCCAGACTAATGGTGCTATTTTTCTTGAAACTGACCACTATTGAGCTATTAAGCCTCTTGCAAGGAAATAGCTTTGGCAAAATGTGTGGTGGGTGAGGGGATGAAGTCACAGGCTAGAATAGCTAATGTGTCTATAACCACCCTCTATTGCTATTGTTCTGGTGAAAGAATGGGTCAATTTAAGAATTGAGGAAGTATATTTTAGAGTGTGGATGCAGGCCTAAAATTGACTGTTTGTTATTGAATTTCAAACTGATTTATGGTAGTTTGTATTTTTTACCTCTTTCTCACAATTTGGACCATTAACCTCTGATTTTATCAATAATATGACAATTTATATGCGTTTAGTCTGGTATCCATTATTGAGCATCTTATGTATTTGTCTTACCTTCTTTTTGGTATCACCGATTGGGTGAAGGATGGGAAAGACTTCACTGGCCACTTTTTTTTTGCTCAAATGTTCACTTTGTTTTGAGTGGACACATATTAACAGCCAATCACAGCCCAATTACCAATCTATTGTTAATACAAACAGAATTTTGGTCAGAAGTAATTTCTGGAAATTATATTCTGAAAGGGCCATGGAGAAACATGCAAAAAACTACAAAAATAAATAAGTCATTTCTCCATTTTTAATGAACAATAGTAGTAGGAACAGTCGTATCAAAACAGCTGTGTCCCTACTAACACAATTTTAAAAAGACTGCACAGTCCATCGATTTAGAAAAAGAAATTCAAGTTTGCAGATTTACATATTTAGTGTTCTTTCCATTCCTAAAATCCTTTAACAATTACTGGTGACTACTTTACTTGAAGACAAACGTTAGAAGAAGGCAAAATATTTATTATTTTTAAAACAATCAGATTCACAAATTTTAAATAACCAGTTCCATATAAAATAAAATTTGTATTTTAATATACATTTATATATTTACTGCATTAAATAATTATACTCATGTTTAGCATATTCTTCCAAAAGACTATATATATATATATATATATATATATATATATATATATATATATATATATATATATATATATATATATGGTTTGGAAAATAACACACCTACTAGAAGGAATCATCTACTTGTTTGTTCAAACTAGTGAGAGAATCAGATTTAAATAGGAGAATAGGAGAACAATTGTGGTGAAATGAAGACAGATGGAGATGGTGGAAAAAAGGTCAGGCACCTGCCGTTTCCCCCTGGCTGATTCCTCATCACGCTGCGACTCACGCTCATCTCTAATCAACCGTGAGTGTGACTCGTACAGGTGACAATCACTACATACACTGCCCACATGCACACAAAAACACATGCACGCACACGCACACACACACACACACACACACACACACACGTCCACAGACAAAAAGACATACACGCACGCTTCAGCATGACATGCTCTTTCCAGATTAATGGACTGGAGATTCATTACACCAATATTTGCCTCATGTCACACCTTGACTAAGTTTGATAGATGGATACTAAACCACAATTGCCAGTGACTTGGATTTGTGTGATGGGATTGTCAAGCAAAATTACTTCAGCCTATTAAATGGAGCAAGGGTCACACATATGCATAAATAGTGTTATGTATGTGCGTTTCATGTTTAGTGTAGGTACATAACATGGACAATTTAACACAAGTGACTATGTGTGTTGAATGCTGTGGGGTATGGACCTTAAGATCTGTGAATTAAGCTTTTTAATTAAAACAAAAAACATCTGTCACAATCACTGGACCAATTAGCATAATGCCTTACAGCCTAAAAATAATTGAGGCTGTTAAAACCTAATTTAGCCTCAGCTAAGAGATGATAAAATAGTCTGCACCCAAACACCTAAAATATCAGGTTCTGTTTCAGTTTACTGTGATTCAGCCCGGGAATACAGTCTAAAGCCCCATTTGAACGGGACTAGTTTTATTAATAGTCGTTAGAGAAATTTCTGTTTCTCAGACATACGTTGTGTTGTTCAGCCCATCTGAACCTGAAATGTCTGTTTTATTTCTTTCGTGAACTCTGTAAAAATCCCAGAGCAAAAACTTACTTTTTTTCAGCAAACTCTGCGCTGGTCTGAAAAATGTAATCCCATCCGAAAGCGAATGTATGTGACTGCAGAAAATGTTATTTGTGTTAAAAAGTTTTTCTTGTGTGTTTTGGACTCTGTGAACGCCCCTTACAATCTCTGGCACACGTGCAAGATCCAAGCCAGAAGAGCATATGATACATGTAAACAGAACAAAGCAATGTGCTAAAAAAAAAAGAAATGAAGATACACAAAGACATAATAACTGAAACTCAACAGTCACATGATCTATGTAAACAAGTTAAAAAAAATAAAGCAACACCGGCTACATCTAAAAGTAATGAGAATATAGTTGATGAAAAAATACCCCAAATTATGAGGAAAGTATGGTAAGGAAACCCCAACCCGTGAACTTCTAATGAGATTAAATACAACAAATAGTTTTAAACCCTGAAAATAGAAGGAACGGCTTCTTTTTTTTGGAACATCTTTAGGTGCTGAGTTTTAACCACAATCCTAAAAAAATGCTCAAATGCTCTGTCAAAATATTATGAATAAAAAAGACAAGAACTTAGAATATATGGTTATATCTTAACTGACTCAGTAACCCACATTATCAATCATAAGCAGCAACAGAAAATGAATGAGTGAAAAACAAAATACATTGACTCATAAGACAACTCCTGTTCTGTAGGCCATGCCATGTGAGTCAATTTCTAATATGGACTACTAAGACATGATTTACGAAATTGCTATGGGTTTCTATGGATCAGTATATCACAAGAAGTGTAACACTCCGTTTTATGAGAGGTTGACATCTCAACGAGACCCCAAGTTGATAAATGTTCAGACCTTCATGTGATGTCAGAACGTATTTTTTCTGTCAGTGGATCGATATGATTATGCATTTATCTTATTGTTTCCAATGCAGCGCTGGTGATTTCATTGGGAGGTCAACATGAGATTTTCACCTGATAAAGCTGCTTATTAAAAGCCTAGCCATCTTTTACAGGTCCCAAGAGCTTCATCCATCACAAATGACTGCATTGCTGTCTCCACACATAGAAAATAATGACACTGAGCTCATGTTTCCATGCTGATGACATGCTGTTAAAATACCATGTTTAGGACTTGAGTTGTCATATTAATCACTTTTGTGCATGAAGGTAGTTGAAGTAAGGTTGATATGATGAGATGTTTATGACATAGTTTCAAAATTTGATATTGTTTTATTTTTTCAAAGTCAAGCAGTCTCAATTGATTAACTACTCATGTGTACCAGGGAAGTGCGGTCAGGGGAGGCAGTAATTCTTATTTCATTCAAATAAATTAAATGATATGTACTATAAATTGTATGGGCTGGAGCATACCAGTGTGCTGTTAACCTCCTAGTAATTTTCATTGATTATACTTATCCTTTAGTTTTACAAGTTTATCTATTTTAAGTTAAAATAAACTAGGTAACTTTTCAAATTTCATATCTCATGGATTTGATTTTCAATCAAGACCATAAGTATACAAGATGTATGATAATAATTAAATCAATATTGTTCAACTGATCTGTGTGGTATTACATATATTTTTTCTATAAAAATTACTTTAGTTTGCATTTTTACTGTTTAATTCAAGTGTTGGTAGAGAGGTCACTGAGGCAGTTAAAAGTTGTGCCTCACCTGCTAGATGGCGCAATCCTTTACAAACTGGTTAGAGCATGTTTCTTTTGCTTACTCAGCATATGCTGCCAACACATCTTTATTAAAATGTTTTATACATTGCAGTCATCCTAACTTTACATATAACAGGAAAAGTAATTCAGATGTTCAACGCTTATTTATTGTTAGGATCTAACATAAAGCCACACTGAAAGACAGCAGGTGAGTAGCTGTGTCTCAAGTTCAGGGGGCAGCCGAGAGCTCATGGTTATTCTATTCTACTAAGGAGTCAAGTGAAGTGAAATTGTTAGATGTAATATTTTAGCTCAATATTACTCTTTTGACTTTTCAATCAAAAACGTAATGTGAAGAAATGTTGGAGCGAAAATGTTTGGGTCAAAATACGAGAGAACAAATCATTTGGAATAATTTACAAGAAAAAGTAAGAACAATTTGTTAATCTTTCAAAGTTTATCTTGTTTTTTGTTGGAGGAATACTTAGTCAATTTACAATTACATTATACCTTGGCGTGTAAAAAAAGTGTGTAAAAAAGACGAAAAACGATCAGTGGTTAACAAATATCTATTCTTGAATATGTATTTTTGCAAATTTGATTTGAAAAATCAAACAAAAAACATCACTTATATATAGTATGACATCCAATTATTATTATTTTTTTTTTTTTGCAGAGATGTCATATCCAAGCTATTTAGTTGATCTATAGCATAGAGCAATTCAATTTCTTAAAACTGAATGATAAACTATTTCCCACTACATGAGTTTGTTTGTGATTTGGGCAACAACCTAATGGTCTAACGTGATTTTGGAGTCATCCGTAAGATTTAAGTGAGGTTGGTGGGTAGGGGAACTTTAATTTGATTATCATGTCTCAAGGGTTCTCACTGCTAATCATTTTTTGCAAGATTATTTCAATTTATTTCACCCTCAAGGAAAGAGAAAGCATTAAACTGAACCAAATTCGATTATAATCCCCTCCACTACCCCCTTACATATCTAAAGGCTGTGTATGTATTGTAAACCTGCCTTGGGCTCTGATGAGATATGAAATCTGCTCCAATACATCTGTTAAATGTCTCCTTTAATCAGCAACAATGGCAGCAATTTCAATTCAAGCTGATAAGGAGAGCTTAAGAGTTGAGAAAATAATCTGGTCAATAGAACCATAATGATTTATGCATTGTCGGTATTGTGAAAATCATATCTGGCAGGAAAGAATTATGTAAACTCGATGATGATGTCTGATTTAACGGAAAATTTCAGTATCAGTCAGAGGACCATTAAAGATGCAGGATCAGAAATGTGTGAGAAAATGTGGGGGAAAGCAGCAAAGTAATTGCAAATTCCCAATCCCTCTACAAAAAATAAAATAAATAAATAAAAAAAACGAAGAAAGTCATTAGAAGACAAATGGACAGAAACACACACACACACGCACGCACACACACTATATATATATAGTCTCTCCTCATCCTGACAAGTCAGAAGACTTTTTAGCCAAGGACAAAGCTTGGGATTGAGTAATTGAGGCTGTCGGTGCTGAAGGTAGCTTTTCATGTTAATCTGTTAATGAGAGCTCAAGGAAACTACAAGTTAACTTTGCATAAAGTTAGAACAGATGTTGCTTTTAAAATGTGTGGATATTGATGCATTTACCATTCATTTCAGTGTTTTTAATTATATCCATACTCTGTGGGGAACATTACATATCAAATGTAAAGGGATCTACATTTATATGCGCTGATTTGTTTTAACAATTTAATGTTAGAAATTGCATTTTCATTTTTTATGGGCAAAAATATTTTAACTTATGTGTGATATGAAATTGAGGTCTTGCGTTGTATGCACTCATCTAATGTACTATTTATTTGACTAAAACAAAGCAAAATGTCACTGTGTATACAAACTTGTATACACACAAAAGCTTTCTAAGCATATATAAACATACATACATACATATATATAACATGCTTCAAACATCTCTGTTTGGCATCCAAAGTAAAGCAGAAATATAAACACAGCCAAATGGCTAATGTCTTTAAGCTCTAATATACCTAAAAAATCCAGATCTTTATACATCTAACAAAAACAAAAATTAACATATGCAATGAAAACATCCTTACCACACTGGAACAGAAATGTTTTAATGTTGAAAGAAGATGCTTAGTAAAAGTTATTTTTAGCCTCACATTCCTAGCTATCCTGCTAAATTTCACTTTCCTCAGAATGAATCAAACAATCGCTAAACAAATGATTATTAATAGTTTAAGTGAGATTATAAATTTAGGAATGTACCTAACTTTCATATTTGTTTGATAATTATTAGCTTATTACCCTTTTCTTTTATAATAAAATACACTTTTTGTCTAAATATTTTACTACATTTCAGATCTAAACAGTTTAATCTAAACAATTTAAACTGATAAAATGCCAACAGACACACAAATAGGTTTATACTCATTATAATAACATTGTGTTCAAAGAATAATATAATTTATAAATGTGTTTTTGAGGTACAAAAACAGCCTACATGCAATTATAAAATATTTTTTTGTAGCTACATCAGAACCAAAACAATGTCATTAGAAAAGGAAATGTCTGTATGTTCCATGCACATTTTTGGCCTAATAAGTGTCTTCTTCTTTGCTCTAGACCTTGCTTTAGGGTGTTTTTCTGCTGTTGGTCAGAGCAAGGGGTGCAGACTGAATGAAGGACCCTCAAGGCTTGTGAGAGAGCACTGTTTGTTATTACAGAAGTGGATCATGGAAAGAAACGTATGAATGTCTCAAGAGGCACAGAAAATTGTTTGGACTAATGTGCAGCCTTAATTATTTTGGCAGTACTGCCTTTATACAGAATATTCTATTTATTGCCATGATTTATACAAGCAATGGTCTTTGCATTTGGTTTGATTATTAAAAAAACAAAACAAAAAAAATATATATATACATTAAAGATGGTGTGTTGAGTAAACAAGAAACATTTTATTAAATTAAAAGTAAGCGTGTCACTTTACATGTAAGTATACTTACTTGACACTTGAAAGGCTTTCTTTGTTTGTAAGACAACTGGTGAGATTAAAGGTTTTGAGAGGATGCAATTTAAAAAATTAGTATTTTTTACTTAGTTTATTTTTATGTTTGTGGTTATAAGAAGTATTGTTATATTATATTATAATTATATATGATATTGTTGTCATTGAACTGAACAGCTATCTGTCCCACCAGACACTTGTTTAGATACATTTTTACCAGTTTTACAGCAGTGAAGAAAGGGTTCTCGTGCATTTTTGTCTTAATGCCAAATCTGAATTTATTTTGGTACCATATTTGCATTTTTGCACATTTACATAATCTGTGTTTGCATAATTCTAATGCTGGAACTCCATGGACCGGCACTACAAGTATGTGCAGACCTCCGATTTTTCATGGTATCAATCACTAAAAAAATAACTGTAAAGCTAAAGCAAATTAAATTTGATCAAACCGTATTCTTTCCAGTGCAGCCATAAATCAGATCATTGCACTAAGCTGTTGTTGCAGAATCAGAGCCAAACACAAACCCTCTGCTTAATTTGACCAGCCGGACACTGAACCCATAAAGGCAAACACATGCAAATGTACACAAATGCATGAATGCACATAATTGTTGACCCATCTGTGAACAATAAAAATACACTTTTCCAAGCTCATAGCGTTTGTAGCAAACATTATTGTCTGTGTCAAGTATAATTTAGAAAATCAGTTCCGAATAGCATTAAAAGTCCCCCAGGAGTCTGTGAAAAGCAAATCAGTTCCTACTCAAATGGTAAAAGGCTCTTTACAAGGCTGTCACAAAGTCCTGAAGATTTAAAAAATGTATGAGGTTTTTCACAATGTGTGACAATGTCAAGGCAGACAGCCATGCAGAATGGAGTCACGCTATAATAAATTCCAACATGCTTTGTTTAAATTGAAGATGCTAAAACTTAAATAATCCAAGTGGCTTGTGAGTGAGAAACCAAACTGTTAAAACTGACTTTTAACAAAATCCTTACATTTTTGCTCCGTTTTAGTAACTGTTGATATTTGGTGTTATTTAATTGAAAAGTAAATAAGAGTGATGATAAAAAGGTTTTTGCCTATTTAAGCAAATACTTCCTAATAATAACTTTAATACTCAACAGGAAACAATGTATTTTTAGGAATCAGACAATTGTATGTACCAACTGATCCTGTTAGCTTAAATAAAATAAAGACCATGGAGGATAATAAGTTATAATTCCTGACTTAAATTTAAACATTTTTATTAGTAAAGTTAATTAGTCAAGTTATTAGTCAAGTCCACTTCTTTTAAAAACAAAATCAGTGATGAATCAGTGATCATGACCTCTTCAACTTCAAAACAAATTGCCTCGATGAGTTTTTAATGGGATATTTATTTCAAAATCAATGGAACTGCTACACTCAAATGTTTTCTGGCAGGTTTTTATATCAGCTTGTGGTTCAAGCATTGTACATGTTGTGGGACAATACACTGTAGACTTCTATTCTTGAACGTTAATTTAGATTTTTCTTGAAGCTCTCTAAACCAACAATACTGTTTGCTTTTATATATCATAAACCTGTCAAAGATAGTTTGTTGCTGGTTTCAGTCACACCTTAAGCTCCACATTGAACTATGAACTATTTTTGAGTTCTTCTTTACATTGAAATTTACAGTTCTTTCTTATATGCGTATGGGTTTACCTGAGAGACAGACAGGTGACCCCTGCTCCTATGGTGCCCCCATCAACGTACCTACCTCCAGCACCATTCAAACTAATCACAATCTCATGATTTATTCAAACCATTCATCAGTCAGGATCTGATTATTCATCGCCCCAAAATATGAATAATAAAGAACCCCAAGCCATGCCTCAGCGTGTCAGCCATTACCATACTCTCAGCGGTTGTTTATTGCTGGAAGATGTTAAATAATATGCATTTGTTTGAATGTGAAGGGTTTTTCTGGCCCAAACCCATTCTCGTTTCCCCAGCAGAGGTCTATTTCTTTTCCCTGGCTCCTGAATGCATGTTTTAAGATATTTTGCATTCAAAGGGGCTTATGGATAATTCCCATTGAAATAATTGATTGTTTGTCCACTAGAGAGGCTGAGTAAATAATGGATGGCTTCATCAGGGCCTCCTGCACCCTGAGCAGCTGACTGACAGGTTGCTTTAATAAGCAAATCTCCTGAGAGCTCACTGCAGGGGGAGCTACTGTAACACACACTCATGCAGATTCTGAGGAATACAAATGTATAAATATGGCAGTTTATTCATATTTAGCACTACTCAAAGGATTTGTTTACGGTGTGTTTTTTTGTGAGCAAACAGGAGGTAAAACAGAGATTTGATATTTAATGAGAGTCACATCCAGTCAATTTGTCATTCAATGAGTTGCTTATCCCACCAAAAGGAAAGGGAACAAAGTTCTGCAACTCACTTTTACAACCATTGCTAATCAGTGAATATTTCAGAGGCCTCAAAAATGTGACTAACACTACACACAGAGAGTGAATGAAACAAAAAAAGAATGTTTTTTTTTATTGGAAAAATCATTTGAAAGGTAGATGGAAGGCTTTGTAGCTGTTTCTCACAGTTCCAGTTTAAATTAACTGATCCTACTGTTGAGCTATTTAAAGTGTTATGTCTTGCTTTAAATGAGAGCTGCTTCTATAAAAACTGGCTCTGGGGACGTGTGTGATTAAAAGCAAGCAAAATCCGCTGAGTCACACACCAACAGGCTGAGAAATCGGCTGTGGAGAACAGTTCCTTCTTCAAAAGTAATCTTTCTGTATGTGTGTATGTGCGCGCACGTTTTGAATATGTTGACATATTATTTTGAGTATTTCAACAAAATTCAATAAATAGTTATATTTTGGTTTCCTGTGTGTGTGTGTGTGTTGTCTGTTTTTTTTCTCTAAAAAACAAAAAAAAACAAATAATAAAAAAAACAGATTCAGTAAATGAACAATTAATACTCAAAAACTCAACAATAAAAGTGTATTCTTGAACATTAACAGTAGGAATGTTCTGCTTAATTTATTCTGAATTTCAAACAGTTACAGGGTGGGTACTATTCGTCACATGAGGTTTTGCCAGGCATGTGAAGAGAGTTTGGTGTGGGGAGGTGTTTTAAATCAGTTTAAATAAAATAATTTATAATATTTAATGCCAAATCTATATGTGAATATATTTGTTAGCATATATTTAAACCGTTATGAACTGTAATAAATAACCATAATGTACATTTTCCATAATGTACATGCCTGCTGCAAACGAGACTACAGCTTAAACATACCAAGGCCACTGTTTTTCTCCTAATAATGTAGATATGTTTAAATAAAAACAAACCAATGTTAGCTCAGTTGCAAAATCAGATGATCAAATATTATTGAATGTAAGTAAACTGTTCTGCATCTTAAGGTTTATTTTTATGATTCATTATTAGTTTTTAATTTCTGCCTCACATCTAATTTGGATTTTGACAGCATCAAAGTGACAACAACTTTAACCAATACTAGACACATACTGTGCAAACCAACATGAACACCACACAACTCAAACTGAATCCCTGGAGGTCCAACAGCCAGCAAATTTTCATTGCAGCTTTAAACAAACACCCCATCTAAGGCTTGTTTGAATGCTAAAGGTCTGTCTGTTGAATCACTTCCAGGGATTTAGTTTGACATCCCTAATCTCTAATGTCAAAACAGTCATGAACAGTATGTCTTTAAGAGCAAGGGAGGGATGCTTTTTCAGAGATACTTTTTGAAAGCAAAACAAAGACCCATGGAACACAACACAAATCTAGTATGAGCAAAGAACATTGCTAGTAACATTCGTTTTCTGTTTGTTTGTTTGTTTGACATGTTAATATTTTGATTGTGACAAACCTTCACATCATTGAACATATGTATAAAATCATTAATTTTTATTGTAATATTGAAATTTTCATCAAAATGATTTGATGAAAAATCTAAATTTTCCAACTGTTTGGTCGAAAATGTGGAAATTGATGTTCATGGAAATCCCCTTAAAATTATACAAATTTATCAAATGGTTTTATTTTAATTATGACCTCCCTTTTGCTTGCGAGAAGTCCTGGCTTCTGCAATGTTTTGAGATATAAAGAATTAAACAACTTTACTCATTTACTGCCATCAAAGAAACCTTTAAGGGCTGAGTGGCTAACTGAAGTTTCCAATAAACCTGCAGACAGATGCCTTGTTTCTATTGACTCACCCAAGCTTCTCCTCTGAGGTCAGTATCCAGCGACAGCATATTTATTGGCTGGTAATGTAATCTCTGTTAAAATTAGCTGTCAATAGCAGCTAGATAGACTAAACAGCTTATTTGCCATTAGCAACTGTTTTTAATTTACTTGTCTAATTCATACTGTGCAGCTCATTATCATCAAACAACAAAGGTAGAAGTGGACGCATGTTTAAAGGCTCCAAACAAAGCACAGGTAATAAAACACAACGAAAGATGCAAATTGAAGTGTGTTTGCGTTGGAGTGAGAACTGCTCTTCTCTCAATGGGCTCTTGGGGCCTTTAAAATGGCAGTAGTTAAATTGGAAGGCTAGCAATGTTTACCCCTGATGTAAGCTGTATGGCTCCCAAGCAAAGGTTTTTTATTAGCATGCTCCGAACACTCAGAGGGGACAGCAATGCAGTCAGAATGAAGGAGAGAGAAAGACGCATGCAGACAGAATGAGAGCTGTATTATAACCTGTGGGAGCTGCTGGCTGTTTAGCATGTGAATTGGGAGACGGAAACTCCTTGAGATTAATTCAAACGTAAATCACACTGTCCACTTTGATTTACAAAAGGACTTAGGGATGGAGATCACTGGCGGTTTTAGTGGAGTGTGTTGTTCTGCCTGCTCAATATTGTCTTAATGTTGTGTAAATTATTGCGCTATTCAATACTCATCCATTTTTCAAAGGCAGCTCAATGATAAGTGACCCCTCACCTCTCACAGCAGTTCACAGATATATAAAGCAGAAGTTTAGTTCAGTCAGATACATCATGAAATCAACTGAAACTGCAGCCTATATCACAGAGCATAACTTCAGTGAAAGTGTGGAAGAATATTTCATAACCTTTTTCTCTGCATGACATTTAACATAAAAAACTGAGCCAGAAAAACACTTAAGTCTAGATATTTATAGACTTGTTTTATAGAGTCGTTCTGAAATGGTTTATCACAGTATATTGATTTATTTAATGCATGATACAGTATATAACAAATTAAAATGGCTGCATAATGTATGCTTGATTTAATTTTACTGATAGAAAAATTGGTAAAGGAATGCCAAGCTTTATTCCAACCACTTAAATCAATTACTAGATCAACATATGATATGTGGATGCTTTTGTCCAAAGCGACTTACATGAAGGGGTGAGACAATATGCAATTTGTTACACAGTCAAAGTCTATCTCAGCTTGCTCATAATAGTTGTATCAACTGATCAATAAACCGTAGCAGGAAGAAATTAAAGACAGAGGAGGAAAATTTTTTTTATATAGTAGGTTTTCCCTGAAGAGACGAGTTTTCAGTTGCTTTTTAAAAGCTTCTAGTGTTGCTGCTTTCCTGACTGGATTAGGGAGTTTGTTTGTCCACCAGCCAGGGACAGTGAGAGAGAAGGTTCTGCTAAGAGATTTTCTGTCTTTGTGGAATCAAACCACGAGTCACTGTTCCTTCTCTGAGCGCAGGCTTCTAGAGGACATGCAGGAGTGTATGAGCTTGTGGAGGTAAACGGGGGTTGATTTGGAGATTGTTTTGTACACCAGCATTAGTGATTTTATTTAACACGAGATGCATTGGGGAGCCAGTAAAAGTGATTAAGAGGGAAGTAACATGAGTTCCCTTCGGTTCTTTGAAGAAAAGACGAGCTGCAGAGTTTGGGTTTGGTTTGGGTGTGATGTGAGAGGAATAGAGTCTGAATCAGAAGTTGGGTTGCTTGCTCAGTTACGAAGGCCCTGATCTTTCGAATGCTGTGCAGTGCTACGTGCTCTGTTGGTGATGTGGTCTTTGAAGGAAAGCTGTTCATCCACAATCACTCCAAGATTCATGACAATCAATTACAGTGCCAGTGATGCTCATTGTAGAGAGAGTGGAAAGAAGGATCTGATGGTTGACTGTGTCCAACGCAGCAGAGAGGTCTAGTAGGATGAGAACAGATGATTTGTAGTTAGCCCTAGCACCTCGCAGCACTTCCGTCTCAAAAAACAATTTTTTTGGGCTGACATCATCCTCAGAAAAAGAGGAGAGCAGACCATCAAGCTCCTCCAGAAGTGTGGAGAGCTGTTTTCCAGGTGGGTTGTATATAGTGAAGATGTGCATTACAAAAGGGGAAGTGATAGTGGCAGTATGATATTCAAATGAGCATGTCTTACCAAAAGATGTGAAGGTAGAGAATCTGAAGGTCTGAGAGATGAGAAGTCCAACACCCCCACACCTCATGGGAAGTATGGAAGAGGAGAAAATCATTGGAGAGGGGTGCAGGCATTGCGGTATCTTTTGGACGGATCCATGTCCCAGTCAGACCAATGATGATCAGGAAGTAGCAGATGAAACAAAGTACAAAGGAAAAGAGTAAAAGAGAAATAGATACATTAATATAGCTTACTGGGTGTCTTACTGACTCTGTGGCACTACTCGGTGGAGTCGATCATCTTTATGCGACTAATCTTCACACGAGGAGGATGAATGCTTCCGCTGACGCTTCCCGACAGCAACACAGCACTACTTTTATATGCCTCTGACTATGGGTAGGCTGCAGCAGCAGAGCGATCGCTACTGGCTTGTCCCTACACACATTAGACATACTGTCACAGACTAATAGATTACTAATTAGAATTACTAATAGAATACACTTATGACTTTACTAAACCAACTACACAACGAAAGGGCAGTCGGAAAAAACTTTCTACTTATCTGATGTGTCTGCTGGCTGATATTTGCGATGCACAATCTCTGTAGAGCTTTTTGGACAGACTTCCCGTGCTGTTAACTCATTGCAAAACAGTGAACAGACCTTCACTGTAAAATAATACATATTGTAATCTATTCTTTATTGAAATTTAATATAGCGACTAGCAACAACGGTCAAAGAGCAAATTTACACAATAATATATTCATTCAGTACACTTCCATCCCAATAACCCAACCTAGGGTAAAAAAAATATTTGTTTTACTATGTATTTTCGCATAATAATCTACATTTAAATTTATGAAGAAACAAATGGAGAATCCCCATTAATATACAAATAATGTGTGATTTAGACATGTCTTACACTTCAGATTCATCCATCATGTGAATAAACATTTTAATCAATTTGGCCTATAAATGAACATGTTTCGTTTAGCAAAGTTATTGTCAAGTATTGAACTAAATACACAGGTGCACACATAAAGAAATATTATACCAGATGTTTCAACAACACTTTTCTTTATTTAAATGGTATTTTAAAGCAAAGAGTAAACAAACAACACCCTCGTGTCACCCTCAAAGATTCGCAATATGAGCAAATCTCAGTTCATGTGATGTTTGAGCTACAAGTGTTTGAGCTACAAAGCCAAATTCAACAAAGTCTAAGTCAGCATTGACCCCAGTTAAAAAATGTATGTTACAAGAACAATCTGGAAACATTACCTTTAACGTTGCATAAACATTAGTTTGTACAGTTTTTGTAATATTCACAAATACAGTTTTTAGAATGTCCTCTCCACTTCTGTGTAACTAATAATATAACAAAAACATTCTAGTAATGTTCTGAGAACATTGTTCCCAAAATGTTTTCTTTCAACATAATGATAATATTCATCACCCACAAAAAAAAAACGTTCTAGGAATGTTCTAAGAATGATGTTTAGATAACATGTTAGTTAAATATTATTAGCAAGTTACAAGAACATTTTGTTGAAAACGTCATGAGCTAACATTTAGACAACCTTTAAATAACGTTAGCGAATTTTATGAGAATGTTCCCTGCTAGCTGAGCTTAACGTAAGTGCCACCGGGACAAATAAAGTCAGTCAAAATGCATAGGCACAAAACGCACTCTCCAGCATAACATAGCCTGTCATTGGCAAGGCACCGTCCCGTGATGGGAAAAGGCCCAGATGGTGCCGTCATGGCTGTCAGTGGCTCAGTCTCCAGGAATACACCTGTGACAGCTGGAACATGTGTAGCCAGTCACAGCAGCTCTGCGATGGAGACTAATTATGTCCCAGCACTGATCTATAGCAATGGGATTTTTTGGTAGCATTTTCTCATCATGCTAAGGTAGCGGTTCTACACAATGCTCAGAGAAGTGAATTAATGAATACCATCTCCCAGAATGCATTTGCTTACAAAGCTTGGATGAACACCTTGTGTTCAAACCTGCTGATCCAGTGGTTTGTAAACAGAGTAGCACACGATAGGCGGAATTTGTGTGTGTAGGTTTGTGCTTATATTTTGGATTACTAAATGTTCTGGGGTCATTGGTTAATTAACCTAATTTAGGAATAACTGCAGAATGAAATAAAGGAAATACGTCAATGAAATCGGCCAGATGGGAAAAAAAGCTTACTCAAATTTATGCAGTTTAATATCTTGCTGTTCATAAGTTTATTAATTATTACAATTATAAAATAGTTTTTCCTTAATACTAAAAATGCCTCACTTGTGATAGTTTGAGGAACACCCAGGGCTTTATTTATCAAGATATTTTCTAATAAAAAAAAAATCTATGTTGACTCAGAGTTGCTGAAATGAGGCCGTTTTGAAAGCAAATCTTTTAGCTGGTACACTATGACGTATGTTTGTTGTCAAGGCTCTCATAACCAGCCTAGATAGAGCTCATTCAACAGCTCCATAAGCAGCTCTGGTTGCAACATGTACACTGCAAAAAATGAATTTTAAGCAAAGCTGAAAATGCTTAAAATTAGATTGAAAATCTTGATTTTCTTATTTTTGGAAGAATTTTCTAATTTAAACCTTTTGGGTATAGATTGCTTTGCTTATTTTGAGAAAATAACACTTATATTTTCTTGAGGAGAAAAAAAATCTTATTCAGGTCATTTATGTTCTTGAATTAAGAAACTATGTGAAACAAGTTGCCGATTTTGCCACTGATCTTAAAACAAGAATCTTAAAACAAGAATTTTTGACTCAATATATTCTTATATCAAGAATGTTACTTATATTTTATTTTAAGAAATCAATATTAAATACTGATTAAAAGCATGCATCTTGGAGTAAGAAAAAAAATCTTAAATCTAGTTCTACTCTAGATCAAGTAAAGGTAAGAACATTTGATTTCTTGAAATAAGATTCAAGTGTTTGTGAAAAAAAATAAGAAAAAGGATCTACACCATAAATAAATCATCAATACTCCAAACCTTAATAACCGTCCAGTTGTGTACTAACTTTGATGGAAGAGATCTGTACTTCAAAAAAGTACTCTTGAAACAAGAAAAAAAAAACTCAATTATAGATGAACTCTTCCTAGATCAAGCAGAAGATTCTGCTAATGGGGTGAGCAAATTTCAGTTGGTCAGAAATCTTAAAATTAGCAAAAACTTCTAGCTGGTAACATAAGCTGCTGGATCTTAAGAAAATACAAAAGCTCTCAAAACAAGTCTTTCCAAGCTGTAAAAACGTATTGAAACAAGAATTTTCCAACTTGTATCTAGTCACTAGTGGTCTTAAAACTAGACAATATGTCTTAAAACTAGAATGTTTTCTCTTTTAGTTTTATATAGCTTATCAGAATGCAGAATGCGGGGGTTCGAATCCAGCTCTGGTCCTTCGCTGATCTTCTCCCCAGAGCTCTACTAAGTGTTCTTCCGCTCTCCTATCTGAACTGTACTGTCTAAAAATGCACCAATAGGCCTAAATATACTATAATTATTTAAAATTAAAATTGTAAGCTAGAATTTCTAGTTTTAAGAACCCATATTCTACTTTAAGAACTAAAATTAAGCACAAACTTTTTTAATTTAAGGTCGTGTATATACTTATTTTAATACTAAATTTTCTAAGTTATCTTAAATAATAGAGAAAACATCCTAGTTTTAAGACAGATTGTCTAGTTTTAAGACCATTAGAGACTAGATACAAGTTGAAATATTCTAGTTTCAGTGCAGTTTTACAATTTGTAAAGTCTTGTTTTGAGAGTTTTTGTCTATTTATCAGCTAGATTTTTTTTCTAATTTTAAGAAATCTTGCCAAGTCAAATTTGCTTACCCCATTGGCAGATTTTTTTGCTTGATATAGGAAGAGTTTAACTTTATTTGAGGGGTTTTTTTCTTGTTCCAAGAGTGCATTTTTTTGCAGTGAAAGGAAGGGTTTAGTATGAATGAGTCAATAAGCAGTTGTAAAACACCTTAATATCTCTAGATATGAGAGAAAGTGAATTTTAGCTCATCTTCCTTATCTTTTATGTTTAGAGGGACATACTGGTGTTAATTTCAAACTAATTAGGGTCCTTGAGTGCCACTTTAATGAAGTATGATACTCTGAATATTTATAGAACTGGTACAGGGGAGGTTAGATACCTCAACACCTTTTGATTATGTTATTATAAAACCTGTCAAACACAACGCTGAATGATAAAATAACTATAAACCCTTCTCCCTCCTGTGGATTGCGCATATTTGGCATAATTTGGTTTTAGATAACGAAAGAACTCACTTGGCTTTAAATGAATGATGAGTCGAAAGAAAAACATTGGGAAACGCTTCCCTTCCAGTTCCAGGAAGAACAGACTAAAGTTTAACTTTCTCCCCAAAGACAAAATGTTCTATCTGCCACTATTCCGTTAAAACTTTAAAATGAAAAGCCCAATTGTTCTAACATCACTAACGCCACTTTGCCCAGAAGAGTCCAGACTGAACTGCCTTTTTTTTCAAATGACATGGTTTTCCACTGACCTAACAAAATCAGAAGCTCTATTCACAAGCCTTATCTTTCCCCATTCCATCTCTAGATTTTCAGTGAAAAAAAATGCAATTAAAAATTCTACATAAGTTGCTATGGTCACAGGTAAAAGAGTGTGCCAATTTCTGTTAATGTTCTGTTTCAGATTTAGAATGACTCAAATCTTTGTAAATGTAGCTTCTTCTAGGAAGTTGTCTCTTTTAGAAGAAGACTGTACAAAACTATGATAGTAAAATAAGTCTGCTACTTAAACCTACCATTAATTTATTTACCGAAAATGTAATTGATGTACATTTTAGATAGAACTAATTAATAGGTGCAGAGAAACTTAAAAAATCACAAGAAAAAAATCTGACCAGGACCCACAAAAAACAAGCATTCGATTTGATTTGAAAAATTTATATTATGCTTGACTCATTTCCTTGACATGACAGTTAATTTTGTAATTTTAAATGTGTAAAGGCCAGAGCTAAAATGGGATATATACTCAATAAATGCCAATGTCTGTCTTTCCTCAAAGTTCAAGAACCCTCCTATATGGACTCAAAGCTTTTTTTTTTTTCAAAATGAGATCCTATTATTTCATTCAAAGCAGGGTCCAACTTCCAACGTCTAAGCACATCTGTCAATCTTCGTTTTACTTGCAGCTATAATTAATGGTATGACGGCAATCTTCATTTCCCAAAGATGTTGAGCCAAAGTACATAAAAGAATATGACATGATTTTAATTACTCCTCAAATCCATTCAAGTGTCTCCGTCTCCCTTTCAAAACTGCTGAGAAAGGCAGCAAAGAGGACAGTGAGATCTGCTTTTAAAACTTCTCAAACTTGTGCAGATGGAGTGATTAACTGACAGTGCCTCACTACAGAGGTAAAAGAGAATGAACAATCACTTAATGAGCTCTTTGTGGTGACATTTAAAGGACAGGTAACACAATGAGCAGTCTTGAGTTACATCTCACCTTGCCCTGACATCAGAAAATTTACTTTCTGAATTGCCAGTAGTTGTCAGTCACGTCACATAACGAGTAAGGTATGATCAAAAACTACTAGATAAACCAGCCATGAGGGCCACAGCAACAAAGACACAACCCTATTGATACAAGTTTTGACATTTTCGTTTTATATGCACGCAAAACTCTTCTTAACATCTCTCTGATGTCTCTGTAGAATATCCACATCTTAAAAGTTTTTATAATCCGCCTCTTGTGCGCAGGATCAACTTGATGACACGAGGACTGGCAGTCTTTACATATAGACGTATTAGTGGGCATGAGACCAAGTAATGCGGCCAATTATATGGAGGTCAGAGACAAGAGGAAAAATTGGACAAGGTTGAGGTGAAACACTACTGAAATACACTTAATAAAATGACAAAGCTAAATAAATATTACAAGATAATCTTCAGATATTCTAAAGATAGCCATAGATATGACTAGATAGTCTAGTAATCTTTTAATTATTACTAAAGTGAGGTAAACAAGCAATAGTGCAGTACAAAAGGGAAACCTTTTAATTGGAAAACAAAAAGGATGAAAACTGACATTGCAAGAAGTAAATGGAAATAAGAAACCAAAGCATGCTCCAAAAACAAAGACTAGATTTAGCTCATGAAAAAAACTAATTAAATTGGCAGGGAATTATTTTATTTAAAAAAGATGAGCAAATTACATGGGATAGATGGATGAATGGATGCCTCAAAGGATCCAATTCCTGGTTAAAAAAAAATCCACATATGAAACTATTGAGGATTTGAAGTGATAATTTATTCAAAAAGGGAAGACTTTTAAATGGACCTTATCTAATAGGTTACCAATTTGAGTTCCATTGGGTTAAAATGAAATCCACAAGACTAACATGAAACAATCACCAAAAACGATCTAGTGCAGGGGTGTCCAACTTCGGTCTTGGAGAGCCAGAGCCCTGCACATTTTAGTTGCAACCCTGCTGTAGTATGCATACCACTCTACTTCAGCCAATCAGAGGACCATAATTAGTGCCACAGGTGTGTTTCATGATGGTTGAACCAAAAATGTGCAGGGCTCCGGCTCTCCAGGACCGACGTTGGATACCCCTGATCTAGTGGTTTAAAAAGAGCCTGTTTCAAGAAAACATTTATATAAAGTAATTTATGTTTTCAATTTTGACTGTTGCAATCATTCTGATCAGATTCAGATCATGCAAGTTAATGGTTCTACAGAAAAATATACATGAGTAATTTACCTCCTCTTAGAATAAAAATAACAGCAGCTAGCCCACTGATGGCCATGAAGCCCTTCTGCTGAACTTTTCTGAAAGCACAAAACTAGAATAGCTTTAGAAAACGCACATGTCTGCGATCAAAAGAGGGCATAATCTGGACAATACCAGCAAACAAGCCAAGTTAGAGGACAGCTCTGAAAGACAGAGTCGTTTGTTCATTGTTATCATCTAAAATCATTGTATTTTCAGTCACTTTTCAGTCTGAGGTTTACATAAAAGAGATGGATAACAAAGTCCCTGAAGAAATTTGGCATCTTTTTGCACAAGCGACTTGTTTGTTAAATAGAAACAAAATGACAGAGGTAAAAGGCCACGATATCAGTAATGTTGTGGACCTACACAAACACCACTCTAGTGTTAAACGTAATACTAAGCAAAGTAATGAACATAACGCAATTTAATAGTAAAACTCATAGTTGTAGATTTAATGCTGGAACAGTATTTAAATATCACTATGTCATTTTAACACGGAATTCTTGTGATATTGTGTATAGTATTTTTGAGAGGTGGGGTTAATCATCGCAACCGGTGCTAGATATTTATGCATATCTTGAATTTAATGTTTTACCAAACTAATTTTTTGCAGTTTCTCTCCCTTATATATGTTAGATGTACTTTGTAGCTTTTTTTCCAACCCTGTTTCAGGAGACACACCAGTAGTTCCAATCAAACTCAGAGGAGCTTAATCAGTGCTATCAGGTGTGTTATGTTGTAGCAAAACTATGCAGGGCTGCGGCCCTCCAGGAATTGAGTTTGAGACCTCTATTGTAGAGTGTTTTACAAAAAGCATTTAAGATGGCCATTTTATGGGACTGTTTGTAAGGGTTAAGGTTTCTAGGGGAAAAACATGTTATATGAGGAAACGTACAAAAAAAAAACACTGCCTGCAAAGAGCATGGGTTATTTTCCCAGTTCTTCCATCAAGAATAAGCTATCAGTGTTTTTAGAGCTTGCACAAACAGTCTAAACACAGCTTCTTTCTTGTAGTTTTTTCTGCATCAAACCGCTGATTATACAGTGCTAATCACTACTACATTGTCACTTGTCATTTTCAACACTCTGCAATTCATAAACATCATGCTCTTAGAGTAATTTACAAGTTTGCTTAAATCAACTTGCCCAGCTGCAAGCATTTTTGGCGAGCAACAAGAATTGTATGACCCCCCATGAAAAATGAAAGGTGAAAGGCCCGCTTAGGGTGTTTATGCCGATAACTGGTAAAAACTGGTGAAACCAGCTGCCAGTTACAGGATTCTCCTCTCATTCATTTCTTGCTGGAATTAATGAGTGAAATTGCATGCCCTGAAATTACATTGTATTTTAAATAAGACACTTATGCACTTCTGTTTATATCAGGTTGTCCGGTTATTTGGCATTTCATTGGCTCTACACGTGTGCCTTGCACAATGAAAATACAGTTGAGCTGTAATTGTAACCTTAAATTAATGTTGAATATTAGTGGTGATGATGTCCAATTCTGTTCTATTCATTCATAAGGCCAAACAAACGAATGGTCATTCCCAGATGAGCTGTTTTGCTATATAGAGTTGTTGATGTATTAGTCTCATCCGATCATCAGATTAATATAGCATGATCTCTCTGAGGTTCCAATTAAAATATTGAAGATGGAGAGCCAAGCAATCACTAAGTATAGCTAACCTTCCTTGATCTCAAAGACAACGCTGGCTTCTTCATTAGGCGATTCCATGGTGGATAGTTGCAGGTAGGCTGAGAACATTCTTCTGCCTTTCAGGAGACTACGCTCTGTGTTGTGTGTATTAAATATTGCATTAAGATTTTAAGTAACTATTGTTGTTCTTTTATCATCAACTATTCATGAAAGTTAAAGCCTTGTGTGAGCTGCATGCTGGGGAAAGAGAGAGAGAGCGAGAGAGAGAGAGAGAGAGAGAGAGAGAGAGAGAGAGAGAGAGAGAGATTAAAGCAATAAAAATAAAGACAGGCCCGTTTTTTTACACTTAAGAGTTTATTCATTAATCTTTAATTCATCCTACAGTAGCGTCACGGTGGCGCAGTGGGTAGCACAGTCGTCTCACAGCAAGAAGGTCGCTGGTTCTAGGCTCGGCTGGGGCAGGTGGCATTTCTGTGTGGAGTTTGCATGTCCTCCCTGTGATCGCGTGGGTTTTCTCCGAGTGCTCCAGTTTCCCCACAAGTCCAAAGACATGCGGTATAAGTGAACTGAATAAGAACAATTGCCCATAGTGTTAATGTGTGAATGTGTGTGTGAATGTTTCCCAGCGATGGGTTGCGGCTGGAAGGGCATCCGCTGCGTAAAACATATGCCAGAGAGTTGCCAGTTTATTCCGCTATGGCGACCCTGAAAGGGAATAAAGCCAAGATGAATGAATGAATGAATCATCCTACAGTTTACATAAGCAGGCTTTGATAATGTAAAGGTTGGAGATCGGAAATAGACATAAAAATAAGTTTTCAAGGTCCAAATAATTATATCTTTCTTCCTTGAGGATAAGGTTCACCAAATACTCAACTGTCGTCAGTCGATTCTTTTTTTAAATTGGGATTAATTGCAAGGTGTCATGATTATTATTTAAAAAAATATGGCATCACATGGAAAGACATTACAAGGAACTTATGAGTGTCCAGAAAAATGCTGTTTAAATATAATTAATGCATTTCATTTAATCAATTAACTCAAACTTTAATAAGTCAACTGTAATCTAATGAACTTACAGACCATAACAGACCATATTAAACATTAATGCTAACATGTAATTTTTGTTGTTAAACACAAAGTACAGATTATTAATATTAAAGATCTCAAAATTACTGAACATAAAACATATGCTCTACGCAAACTTTTATTATTTATCAGTTTAGTTTTGTTCAATAGCAACTCAACTAATCATAATTTCTTAAGAAAAGAAAAAAGGAGAACAAGTCTCTATTTTATGGGGATATTCATGAACTTGGACATACATTAATGATGCTGTTTAAACACAAATAAAAAGGCTAAGAATTAGTGGTGTATATGGAGTTTGCGCTAGGTCCATCAAAGATTGCATAATGAGGCGGCAGGCAACCAAAATAAAAATGCAATATTTTGTTTAGTGATTAATTTATATAACTACCTTTCTAAATTCCCTGCCTTAAAATAACCAAAACTTGAAAAAAGTAAATATTATGATATTTAACCCTTGTGTGCCGTTCGGGTCAAATAATTAAAAAAAAATAAAATTGTATACTCTTTTCTAGAAACATCTGGTTGCAATAATTCAAGATATGTTCTCTATGTTGTTTGAATTTGAGATTCAATATATGTTAATGTGTTATGGAGTAAAACTTAGATTTTGTAATTGCTTTTAAAATGGGAATACCCAACAAATCTTTTAATTATTACTAAAGTGAGGTAAACAAGCAATAGTGCAGTACAAAAGGGAAACCTTTTAATTCGAAAGCAAAAAGGATGAAACCTGACATTGCACGAAGTAAATGAAAATAAGAAACCAAAGCATGCTCCAAAAACAAAGACTAGATTTAGCTCATGAAAAAAGGTAATTAAATTGGCATGGAATTATTTTATTAAAAAAAGATGAGCAAATTACATGGGATAGATGGATGAATGGATGCCTCAAAGGAAGACTAACATGAAACAATCACCAAAAACGATCTAGTGCAGGGGTGTCCAACTTCGGTCCTGGAGAGCCAGAGCCCGGCACATATTAGTTGCAACCCTGCTGTAGTATGCATACTACTCTACTTCAGCCAATCAGAGGACCATAATTAGTGCCACAGGTGTGTTTCGTGATGGTTGAACCAAAAATGTGCAGGGTTCCGGCTCTCCAGGACCGACGTTGGATACCCCTGATCGAGTGGTTTAAAAAGAGCCTGTTTCAAGAAAACATTTATATAAAGTCATTTATCTTTCCATTTTTGACTGTTGCAATCATTCTGATCAGATTCAGATCATGCAAGCTAATGGTTCTACAGAAAAATATACATGAGTAATTTACCTCCTCTTAGAATAAAAATAACAGCAGCTAGCCCACTGATGGCCATGAAGCCCTTCTGCTGAACTTTTCTGAAAGCACAAAACAAGAATAGCTTTAGAAAACGCACATGTCTGCAATCAAAAGAGGGCATAATCTGCACAATACCAGCAAATAAGCCAAGTTAGAGGACAGCTCTGAAAGACAGAGTCGTTTGTTCATTGTTATCATCTAAAAGCATTGTATTTTCAGTCACTTTTCAGTCTGAGGTTTACATAAAAGAGATGGATAACAATTGGACTACAGGACTGGAACTATTTGCTACTTGAGATATAAGGTTTTTTTTTTTTAACTTTGATCAAACCTTACCCCACATATTTTCAAAACTAGCTTTTGGCGCAATGCTTGAGTGGTGTAAAAGATATGAAGAATTTTCTTATTTTGTTTTTCTTATGATATTTTATTACTCTGGTAGGTTTTCAACATTACAGATTATGCTTGCTGATTATAATAAGTTTATATATATATATATATATAAGTTTATTATAAATAAAAATTGTACAATATAATCAAACAAGCACCCAGTAGTTACCTAATCGTCTCACACCCAGAGAAAGACAAAGAGAAGACTCTTCCCATTAGCCTGATAAGGTTGAAAAGAAGGAAGAAGAAATAGTCAGCGAAGGACATTCCTTCAAGTTTAGGCAGAGAATAATGACCTTCCCTGACAGAACTAATACTATCAGAAGAGAATCTGTGATGGCAATTAGGCTTTTTTTTGTGAGCCCAGATGGGTGTGTGAGTGCTTGTGAAACCTAACTGGGGTCAATTAACTGTCCTGGACATGCTGATTGGTGGCATTGGAGTCATCCTGTTCAACTCGGGCAAGATTATTTGACCTCAACCATCAAAGTCAGGCACTATTCACAGGCTTCTTCATTATTTATAACCTTTTTCTTGATGCAATGAGTTAAGGAGATATTTTTTGTTCCCTTATTTTTACAAATTCACTTAACCTTTTTACCGTATGTACAATTTTTTATTTTACATTTATAGTAAATTAATCTCTGGTCCAGTTGTGTCAGTGTTCTGTCGAAGAAGTTGGAGTGTACACTCGTCTGTCTGCTCAATAACTGAAATTTAAAATCAGCCAATCACATGGCAGAAACTCAATGCATTTAGTCATGCTCAAACATTAGCTTTATAAGACAATTAACATACTTTTTAACATTGCTTGAGCATAATCTTATTGCTGTCGCTTCCCAAATACAGGGTATAACTCAACCATGTCCCACATTTTACACTGGATTAGTAATTGAAAATCTTCTAATAAATGTTTGAAATACCATAACTGTTTTAAAACTGTTCGTTTGGTCTCTTCAATCTCCTAATTATGATTATTAAAATTCTCCTTTTATTAAGTCTCTCTTTGAGACTTGTTTTTTACTTCCTGAGGAGTGGTGTTTCTGTTTGTTGGTTTGTTTGCTAATTAAAGATTTTCTTGACACCTGTGCTAACTTTGGCCTCCCAAGAGCTGCAAAATGCACAGAACTGTGCCCACAATCACACACATTCACTCATCAAGATAAACAGGAAGGAATGCACACACGTACACACTCACAATCCCTTGTGTGCAATTACATCCCAGTTATTTACCACTCTCCTCGCACTAGCTGTTTGATGGGAGGCAGGTAAACAACAGTGTTCACATCATACAAGACGGACGCCATGCCCCTGCCAATGAGACGGCACATGAAGCGTGACCCCCTGTCTGATTCACGAGTCTGAGACCACCCTTATTCTCCTCACCCAAGTGCTTTCCTGTCCCATGACTCTGAACAAGCTTATTATGAGTAGCAGGGAGCTGGATTCGTTTTACTGTGCGTGTCATTTGTTATTCCTGACTGATAGAGGGTGAACGGCCCAGTATTAAAACATCTCTTCACCAAGCACAGATTTCTACGAGAGTGATATTTTGAATAAGAGAGCAGTGTGTATGATGCCACCTCAGAGGTATCCATGATACCACCTGCTGACGCAGTAAGCTGAATGATTCCACTAACTATAACATATTGACCAAATCTTGCAATAGTTCTCTGTCTTGCAAGGTTCTCTGTTTTGAAGCCTGCAATAATTTGTAAATATAAACGCAATAATAAGAGCAAGGAAACAAATCTCACAGAAATTAATTTGATCTGAACAAGAAAACATCAGCAGATAAACCTTATTCTGTTCGCTACCACTAACAGCTTTCTGAAAAACTAATCTCTTCAGGGAACACCTACTATTCACGAGTTCGCTTACATAGAATCAGCCCAGAAAATACAAGTGTATTTGTGAGTTTGTGGTAGATTCCTTTGACTTAAAATGGAAATGGCCTGCAATCAAACAGAGGTCTACTGAGGTATGCTGATATGCAGGCTGAAGCCAGACACGCTGGGTAAAGCGTCTTGAGTTGGAAGAGTTAGTTTGTCCACTGCTTAAGTCTTCACACAAGCTGGAGACAGCAATGATGACAGTTGGGCTCATGCACTGAAAAGATTTAATGGGGTGATTTCAGGTCTTCGTGGCTTGTTCGATGGAGCTCTGGAATGCCTCTGAGGACCATCTGCTTGGATTTTGGATAAGATGTTAAGGCAAGCCTTTTTGATGTGGCTGCCCCAGTGAGGAATGAATAGCCTGAGTAGTTACCAGGTGTGTATCCAGACGCTCTCTGGACTTGAGGTGTTTCTGGAGTGTCTGGGAGGTTTACCAGACGGTTCTGATGAGCTACAAGTTTTGGAGGACCTCCAGTAAATCAGCACTGACTGAAAGGACCAAGTTGGAAAAGGGAAGTTGAACAAGTAAATGAAAAGGCCTCTTTGTTTTGTCTGTTTTGCTTTGCGTGATACAAAAAGAGATGTGTTCTTGTCAAGGACTAACAGGTCTCCAATGGTGGGGTGGAGTTTTGGGTCGAACATGGATGACATCTCAGAAAACCGAAAAGCAAATAAGAACATAATTTCCAGGGTGAGTATAATTGTCTTGCTGGTATTTTAAGTAGAGAGTTAGGATGCAATCGTGAAGGATGGGCGGGGGAGGGTTGGGATTTCTTTTGCGTCTGAGAAGCATGGTTGTTTGGGAGTTAGACACGATGGAGAATGCATTAAAACTGACACTAGACTGGAGTTTAATTCTTATTCCTGGCTACGACAAGCTCAGAAAAGCTGCACCAAAGGGAAATGGCTCTTAGATTAATGGCAAGGACCCAGTCCTGTAGAAGTGTTGCAAAAGCTGTAGTGAAAGATTGGGGCGAAAGCCCCAGAGCAGGGCCTCTCAGTGCGGGGCTGGACTGGTGTGCGTGCTTGAAACTGGCGACCTGCCTTTGGCTGGCTAGGTAACGCGCGCGGTGTAGAGCTTGGCTGGAGCTTCAGACCAAGCTCAGGACCTGGAGGTGCTGGGGCATCCACTAGCTTTGGACAGACCCGGTTTAAAGTGGGAAGCTCAGGAGTTCGCTTCTCGTATATGTAATCATCACATTGGAAGCGGAGTGGTTACGGTTTTATATCTAGGAACGGGCAGGATTGACAACACCTATAGATTGTTCACTAATTATCTGATTGCTCCTCTCGAAATTGCGTTCACCGATCTTCACAAAAAACTTTCTTCCTCCTCTGTCTTTATTTTCTTCCTGCTATGGTTTATTGATTAGTTGATACAACTTTTATTATGAGCAAGCTGAGATAGACTTTGTGTAACAAATTGCATATTGTCTCTCCCCTTCTTTAAGTCGCTTTGGATACAAGCGTTTGCCAAATTCATAAATGTAAATGTATGTAATGTAATTGTAATGGAGCAGAAAACTTGTCAGAAAGTCTTGAACTATGAATATGATTAGATTATCTCCATGTATGAAAATTATGCGTGAAATAAATAATCAAATATATATTTAAGTGTAACAGACCCCGCACCAAAAATGTAAAGCACATCGAGTGTACATCTGTGCACTTGCTATAAATAATTGTTTTATTAAATGCTTCACATTCAATCAAACATGGCAGGATTAAACAAGTTTTAGACAGACATTAAAATATTTAAAACATTTAAAAACATAAGAAGTATTTAGATTACAGAATCCTCTATAATATTTTACACCATGTAATCCTTTTTTTAAGGAAAACTTATTTGTTGATTGGTTGTTGATGTTGCATTTGTTATTGTTGTAAAGATTATCAAGACTTTAAAATGTTGAAGTGAGAGGACTAAAAATTTGTATTATCCTATTATAATAATTATAATAAAAAAAAATTTATGGAATACCTTTGAGAGTGAGATTTGTTTTGATCAGTTGTACAGTCCTTTCAATAACCTTTCAGCTCCTACATTTCAATCCCAGTAAGACATTTATTTTGAAGATGTGACCAACAGTTAAATGTGCTCAGAAATGTTCAAAACAGAAAGGTTCCATCGGGCTAGATACCACGTTACAGTGTACCTATTAGAAAGTTAGATTATGTTTTCCATAAAGTTACATAATTTGACAGCAAAATAAAACCATGTAAAATTGAAACAGACAGAATATAAACAACCACTGAATAATATTCAGTACTGTCATTTATATAATTAATTAAATGATACACAAACCATGGAAACTTTGGCAGATAGAAACAATGCCTACTAGTTATGGTATGTTCTTCTACAAGCCAGTGATCAAAAGAAAAACTGATTTCCTTTGGAACATTGAATCAATGTCAAGATTAAACAACTTTAGTCCTAACTGAGGCTTCAGAACCTGGCTTGATAGATTTGATTAAAGGACAATGATGCGCACATCAAGTCTCCCCATGGGATTTCAAGGCTAATAAATTAGATGGCTGTTCCAATGTGTGTTCTAGCACACTGTTCAATTCATTAACGCTGGTGTAAGAACATGATCCAAACAAAAACAAAAAATCAGACGCAGAACACCTTAAGGGATACGATTTCTTAAAAAAAAAAAGCTAAAAATAATCTGTATAGTCTGTACCTTAATTTTTATTTCGACCACATTGCCAAACTGGGTTCGATTAGCAGACCAACGATAATTAAGTATGGGCAGTTAATTGCCTCTTATCTCATTATGGCACACATGCCACCATGACTTATGTGATGAAAGGGGAAGTAAATTCATTTCTGTTTTAGTTTATGTCTGAACATAGAAAACACATTTAGAAGTTTTTAGTTTGAAGATGTAATAACCTAAATGAATAAAACACACTATTCCAAGAATATCCAAGAAACTTTCTTGGGAAACATATTTCTTCACAAATATAATAATAATTTAAATCAAGGCCGTTGGTACAGATACAAAAACATACAGATAAAAACAGGTATATATAAATAATAGGTTTTATGAGGCGTTTTGTGCAACAAGACTGTGAACAGTTTACAGAGAATATGCATAAACAAACAAAATGTTTTGCCTTTACCAGATGACTTTACAAGATGTTTGGGTGTCCTCTCATGTACACACAGTCTGAGGCTACGAGGAGTAGTGGAGGAGAGATCAGAGTAAAGTCTGTTTCTTTTTCTTTACATGATCTCAACAATGCCTGCAGCCAAATACAGTATCAGAGGATGACAAGTACTGTGAGACTCATAGAAAGAAAGAGTTTAGAGCAAGAGACAATCTCAGCAGCAGTGACTAAACAATGATTTAAGATAAAGCTGAGATACCTTACCTTAGGATTTGTTCGTTTCTCTACCTGTAACGGTACTATTTTTGTTTCTTCCAACAAAACATCCACTGTTTATTCATCAGCGCCCTCTCACAAAGCTCATGGACAGCAATAACAAGCTCTTCCCTAAGCAAAACAGTGTTCTTAGTGTATACAGTTATACTCCGAGGCTTGTGAGCACATATTATTTTCCTTTTAAGCCTCCCCCTCTCACTACTTCCTCATTAAACCCCTACTTATTGTCAGAGCACATTTATAGGCCACCAACATCGCCTCGCTCAAATTAAAACCCGGCTTCCCTAGGGCTAAATCTCTCTATGCTGCTATGCCCAGTGGACACCCAACTTCAATTTACCCCAGGATTAAAATCCTGACCGCTGTTCCACATCTGCCTACTTGGAGAGTTTGTTCTGAGAAACGAAAAGGGTCAGTAAGGGGGTTCCAGTGTAAAACCAATCATGCAACATCAGCATCAAAGTAAGATGTCCATGCTGAGCTGGACATTTGAGGTCATCTAGTCTAAAAGCTAAGGCCTGGAGCATCAAGCTAGAGACAGTCAGGTTAGGGTCATAATTTACAGCTGTCAGGTCACATGTGGTTTAGTATAAAAAAGGTATTCAGCCATGGAGCTTTTATGAATGGCTATTCTGTCCATTCTTATATTAACCAGATTTGGCTTTTTCCAGTGTCAGAACTGAAAAGCGTTGCATTATTTAACAGCTTAGAGTGACACATTATTTGTCCAAATACTTGCAGCTCACTCCAGTGTTTCCTTCCCCTGCCCAAACTCACTGTCAAAAAGTTTCTATTACTCTGATCACGTAACAAGCCCATTTGCATCCCTTGAGTGGACATGCAATTATCCCGATAATATTCTGCTAGTCCAGTCTTCAGGAAGCAGAGAGGAATACAGTTTGACAGGCCATGAACAAGGAGGCATCATGAAGCTATCGTAAACATACAAAGTGTTCCTTTGTGTATTCATTATAACATTCTGCATTTACTCAATTTTTTTCTGGAAATGGCTCCAGAACAAATGTTGATAGAAGCATGTCAAATTAAGATTATTAAGATGTAACAGCAATGCTTTGAAACATTGGCTAGACCATTTCAGACATGCAAAATTTGAATGTCAACTGTAATCAACATGCAGCAGACTTCGTAGGTGACAATTATACATATTGGAACCCTTAAGTAGTTATAGTAGTTCATCAATATATTGTTTAACCGAAAGATGGCATCTACTAGATACTGGGCACTGTCAAATTCGATCAACCAAAGAGACAATTTTCAACTGTTAAGAAGTCAAAAAGTAATACTGACCTGCCCTTACTCTCTCAATAACCCTGACCAATACCTTACTCCTATTAGATGAAAAAAGGACACTTAACTTCATTCTAGTCATCCGGTACTTCCAAATACTAGGTATGTCCTTCCCAAGTATCCTTAGGGCCTGTTTAGAGTGTGTTATATACACTCAAAAAAGAGATCCAAGAGTTGTTTGATTAAATCCAATAGAATATTTTTAAACAAATTAAATCATTCATCTTATTGTGTCTACATAGTTATTTTGAATCAGTCTGAATTAAATCAAAGGGCACTTACAATTTCTTAATTTTTTAATTTTAAAACAACTGAATTGAGTCAATTACTTGAATTGTGCATGCTCAGAATAGAGGACTTCCTCCATTACTGCCAAAGCTTGACAACTGAGGTGAGGCTCATCAGGAAAACGAGTGGCACCTGCCTTTCTCCCTTTAAAATTGGCATCTCACATTCAGTTCCTTTCTGCTCTCCAATTCTGTTTTTGGCATAGCTGCTAGCTCTTCAAAGTTAGTTTGTTAGTTTTAAAATTGTAATAAAAACTGAACACATTTTCATTTAGATTATTGTGTTTATTTGTAGATTAAACTGGTGTTTGTTGAAACTGCTATTTTGGCGCAATGTGAATTTTGTTCTGTGGTCTTACTCTTATGATAGCATAATTCGATTTTGTGGAAACAGTGTGTCATAATTATAATAAGTTGGTCCAACAAAAGTAAATTGTGTTAATTGCACAAAATAATTCAGATGTGTCAGATGCGGATCCCAAATGCATGACAGTCTTACAATATTTTATTTAAGAAACAAAATAACAAGGGTAAACAAAGCAAAACCCAAGAGGGGGAAAACAACAAATAAGATACAAACTGAAAACTGGGTTAAAAAAGATGACAAATACAGCACCAAACCAAAAGACAAACAAGAGCAATGCATCAGTAAGGGGTATAATGAACCGACACCAAATGCAAACTGAGGGAAGCTTATAAAGGGAAACCAATCAAACATAACGAGGGAAACTACAGGTGTACCAACTGAAAACTCCAACTAGAAAATGAGAAGGGCGGGGAAAGGGAGGAACAAAACTAGACCATGTGCAAAAAACAAATCAAAGATGGCCACCGTCAGTCAAATGACCTGAGCCATGTGGCTGGAGGTGGCAAAACAAAATAAGAGAGATAGCTGAAAACAAGGTGAAACCAAAACTGAGGGAAGGACTGTCAGTGATCTGACCCTTGGCGACACCGATCTACAAAGGAGATACTGGGCAGATCCTGACAAAATGAAAGCGATTTGATCTTATTGGCTCAATCTGCTTAAACTATGTTGAAATAAGAATTCAGTTTTGAGTAAATGCGCCATAGTTATATTCATTCATTCATTCATCTTCATGTCGGCTTTATTCCCTTTCGGGGTCGCCACAGCAGAATGAACCGCCACCTCACTGGCATATGTTTTACGCAGCGGATGCCCTTCCCTGCCGCAACCCATCGCTGGGAAACAGTCACACATTCACACTATGGGCAATTGTTCTTATTCAATTCACTTATTCCGCATGTCTTTGGACTTGTGGGGAAACCGGAGCACCCGGAGAAAACCCACGCGATCACGGGGAGAACATGCAAACTCCACACAGAAATGCCACCTGCCCCAGCCGAGCCTAGAACCAGCGACCTTCTTGCTGTGAGACGACCGTGCTACCCACTGCGCCACCGTGACGCCATAGTTATATTAAGTTCATTAAATAATATATTTTTATTGAAAATTATTTGATCTTATTGAATAATATAGAATTGTTCAAATTCATTCAATCTAATCAAAACAAGGTTGGATAATATGATTCAATTGTGTGGAAATGTGTAATAATTTTATTATGTTGATCCGATTAATTTTTTGAATGTAGCTTTCCATGTTAAGCTCAGCATTATGCTAGATTTTTAATTGATACCACTTTTTGTTTTGAAAGTTTTTTTAAGAAGTTATCTTTGGAAAAAAAATACAGTTCTCAATCATGACTTGCTCTGATCCTGTGAAGAAAGTTTGTCACCTTCATAGCCATTTATATATTAAATACTGACATGTTTATTGGTGTTTCAACTGTGTAAATCTTATGCATATCCATAACTACTTTTGTTGTCCATCAACAGTATAGATATAGTGAGTGGAGAAGGTACTTATTGGCTCATATGAATGGCTTGATTACATCTGACAACATGAGAAATTATCTCATTATTAGTCAGTTATAACAAAACATTCCAATCTCTGAGTTTTGAACATTCGAAGATGATTTGCCAATTAGACCAGGATTAAAGGTCTTGTATGTTAACAATGGTGTGCAGACGTTTAAGGTCCTCGTTTACCTGCTTTGCAACTGTTGCACTTTGTTTTCCCATTGGTCTGCATGACCGCCTTGACATTTACTTCAGGCAAATTGACTGTTTCCTGTCAGTCTCTTGAGAGCTCTGTATTACTTTGTCCTGTCAAAAAATACCATGTCATCAGTGAAGGTGATGCCAGGGAATTTGTTGTTTACTGAATTTATGGAGTCCATTATTTCTGCACTCAGTGTAATTATATTGGTATTACATGCTGCCTGTCAAGGTCAGGTCTGGAAAAACTCTCAGCCTCTCTTCAAATCACTGACCTTGCTAGGGCCTCAGAAAAGCCTATTGGATAAAAGGAGAGTGGCTTATGATAAAACGCATATGTGCTTCATGTAAAAGCTACGTTAATCAGTCTGGCTAGCAGTACTCTAAGGGCTTCCAAAAGAAAGCAATGGGTGCTATGTGAAAGAAGGCACTGAAACACCATCAACATGCAGTTGAAAAAATGTCTTGATTGAATAGCTAGTATGAAATATTCTAGTGGTTTAGCTGGTGATAGTGTCCTTGGTTTTTATAGTCTGTGGTGGCATGAAAGTTTATTTGCAATTATACAGACAGTGAACACTAATAGAAAAGTCACCCATACTGTCTTATTACGAAACAGAAAATAAAGGATGCAAGTGAACTATTCGCTTTTAAATGCAGCATGGATATATGGAATTAATGAATAATATAAATTCAATTCATGAGATATAAACACATTTATGACTATATGAATTTAGTTTATTCCATGTGTGTATTCGAAAAAGGGACTAAATCAAAACATGTACGTTTCAATCATAAAATGCATTTTACGTGACCTTTTTTAAGGCACAGTTCATCAAATTCCAGTAAATATTTTGTGGATTGTAGCCAATTCAATTCAAATGACATCTTTTGAACAGAAAGCCAGACATTTCTGAGAAGTGAATTTGGAGCAACCTGGCAAAATTGCTGTAGTACATTAAAGGTTATTCAGACTTTTCCTTTCATAGAAATCCTATTTTGGCTTTGCTCTTCAAATCAACACAGTTCCTGTGCTCCATCCTTTTAAGTACACAAGTATAGAGACAACACTGTGCTCCTGTATCCAGCGTTAGACTTGCAATTGAGAGCAAAGCGGAGAAGCTAATGGGTTTTATGACGAAAAGCATCCATCCTAATGTATCGACTGAAGCAGGCTGACTTGAAGGACGGCAGGAGCGTCAGGTAATGTACTCTTCTGCCCCAAATGATGGCATACAATTATTAATGTCAAAAAGCAGAGCCATCCTAATCGAGCTCTGAATCACTTGCACAGAAAGAGAGTGGGCACATAATGAAAGAAATAACGCTTCCTTCATCTGCTGCTATTTTCACTTACTCTTATATTAATAAACCTGATGGCTCCTGTGTGCACTCTGGAATACATTCCTCATTTATTCGTGACTTTTTAAACTTAATAGATACACAAATGTGTGCTTGAGTTATGGGAGTATGTGTTTAAAACATCCTTTTGTGGTGAGTGTTTCACAGCCACTGACGTTAGTAGTCTTAAATTACCTCGATTTGGCCAATCTGAGGATTTTTTAAATGAGTGACTTCAAGACTGTGAGCGCAGAGTGATTCTCATTCCATTCTTGACAGGAACTACAATTATCAGGGACTTGATTAATCCCCCAACTGAATGGCAGGGTGCACACACTGTCATAGAAGAGAAAGGAATATTAAGTATGCAAACCCATAGAAATTGTCTCCAAACATTGGAACCCTTCACTCTATAATAGGAGAAACTGCAAGATTATTATCAGCTCTGATGAAAAGGATCAAGGTGATAATCGTGACAAGATAAAATTACTGTTCTGTTTGTACACAGTGACTGTTCAAGTTTTAATAACAATTCCATGGTTGATCCTGGAACTGTTCATTCATAACCCACACTGTTAGTGCAACTTACTCAAGGGAACAGGGGCTCACTTTAGCCTAATTCCAAGATAATTCTTGTTTGGGTTGCAAGTGCATCCATCTATATCTTTTTATATTTATATTTTCATTATTCCTGGTCATGGTCATTAAGTTCATGATTTATGAAAGACAGGACAAACCTTCCAGTCTTAACTTTCACTGATGTATTCTACTAAAGGTAATTTAGAGCAAACAAGAATTTCACATGGAAAGCACACTCACCTACTCATGAAAAGCACAATCAAATGTTGTGAAACTTATCTTCAAAAAATGCACTCTTGGAACAAGAAAAAAAAACCTCAAATATAGATAAACTCTTCCTATATCAAGCAAAAAAATCTGCCAATGGGGTAAGCAAATTTGACTTGGAAAGATTTCTTAAAATTAGAAAAAAAGTCTAGCTGATAAATAGACAAAAACTCTCAAAACAAGACTTTACAAGTTGTAAAACTGCACTGAAACTAGAATATTTCAACTTGTATCTAGTCTCTAGTGGTCTTAAAACTAGACAATCTGTCTTAAAACTAGGATGTTTTCTCTTTTATTTAAAACTAACTTAGAAAATTTAGTATTAAAATAAGTATATACGACCTTAAATTAAGAAAGTTTGTGCTTAATTTTAGTTCTTAAAGTAGAATATGGGTTCTTAAAACTAAAAATTCTAGCTTACAATTTTAATTTTAAAGAATTCTATTATGTATTATTTAGGTCTGTTGATGCATTTTCAGATAGGACAGTTCAGATAGTAGAGAGGAAGAACACTTAGTAGAGATCAGGGGAGATGTTCAGTGGACCAGAACCCTGTCACCAGAGGTTTCAGCTCCACATGTGAGCGCTCTGACCGCTACGCTATCCGTGCTGACAACTTATTTTGTTTCTAATAAGCTATGTAAAACTAAAAGAGAAAACATTCTTGTTTTAAGACAGATTCTAGTTTTAAGATCACTAGTGACTAGATACAAGTTGGAATATTCTAGTTTCAATGCATTGTTTCAGCTTTTGTATTTTTTTAAGATCCAACAGCTTATGTTACCAGCTAGAAGTTTTTGCTAATTTTAAGAATTCTGACCAACTGAAATTTGCTAGCCCCATTAGCAGAATCTTTTGCTTGATCTAGGAAGAGTTCATCTATATTTGAGTTTTTTTTTTCTTGTTTCAAGAGCGCTTTTTGAAGTACAGATCTCTTCCATCAAAGTTAGTTCACAACTGGATGGTTATTAAGGTTTGGGGTATTGATGATTTATTTATGGTGTAGATCCTTTTCCTTATTTTTTTTAACAAACACTTGAATCTTATTTCAAGAAATCAAATGTTCTTACCTTTACTTGATCTAAAGTAGAACTAGATTTAAGATTTTTTTTCTTGTTCCAAGATGCATGCTTTTAACCAGTATTTAATATTGATTTCTTAAAATAAAATATAAGTAACATTCTTGATATAAGAATATGTTGAGTCAAAAATTCTTGTTTTAAGATCAGTGGCAAAATCGGCAACTTGTTTCACATAGTTTCTTAATTCAAGAACATAAATGACCAGAATAAGATTTTTTTTTTCTCAAGAAAATATAAGTGTTATTTTCTCAAAATAAGCAAAGTAATCTATACCCAAAAGGTTTAAATTAGAAAATTCTTCCAAAAATAAAAAAATCAAGATTTTCAATCTAATTTTAAGCATTTTCAGCTTTGCTTAAAATTCATTTTTTGCAGTGTATTGTTTGATGTCCGTTTGTAGAATTTTGCAAAAGTAAAATGATTCCAAATAAAAAGAAGCAAGCAGATTTACATTGACACCCAGGTTCTGCCTCTTTTGGCTGTTTACAGTTTTTCACAATTGCAAATTTTTTTTCAATACATTTAACAACCTTCCTAAACTCTTAACACAATTTTGCACAACATTCGTCTGCTGTTGCTTTGATACAGTGCAACAATGCATACAGTTGACAAAAATGACAAATGCTTGAACCTCTTTTACAGTCAAGCTCCACCAACAACAAAACAATTTCATTTTAAAGCCAAATTTTGCTCATTGTGTTATGATTGACTTAATGTTGCTGTCGGATGAAAATGTGTTAGTGTTTTAAAAAACTGTACTATTTTATTTTGAAAATTTTGAGAATGAAATTAACTGTTTTGCAAATTGTGTTTTAACTGAGTCAGTGTGTTAAGGGTTAAGAAAACTTGTTAAATGTGTTGAGAAAAAAAAGCCTTGGCAATTGTAAAAAAAAACTGTAATAATGACTACAAATAATATTATGAAAAAATTCTTTAGAACTCTATAAGTAACCTCACTGACATTTTTTTTCTTCATCTTTTTATATGACCTATAATGAATTCATATGACTCAGGTAATAATACTTACATGTTTTTTTGGAATAGCTTTAAATAATCTGTTCCCCTTATTACCTTAACATTTTTTGTTTAAAATAAAAAAAAACTTTTAAAAAGTTTTGTGTTCAACTTCATTTTCAAAAAGAAAATGTCCTATTGATGTCTTCAGGAGATAACAATAAGTGAATAATGGAAAAAAAATAACCAAGAAGAAGTCTTCCTAGACTGGAGACACTCTGTCCATTTAATAATTAATCTTCTTGTAAAACAATATAGCTAAAAAAAACACACACAATAACGAGCCACTTTGTGATAGCTGAGTAAAAGACATTAGTAACAGACAAGGAAAAACTGACAACATTACTGTGTGCGGTCTTGCTCAGAAAAAGAAGTCACATCTTCCCATCAAAACACTTGTTCTTTATTTTGTAGTACCTGCCATGTAAGTGTCATAGCATTCAGTCGAGGCACTCTATGGCTGCGTCCTCTCATAATTGTTGACAAAGTAAAAGTGAAAGGTCATCTACTTTACTTACTTCTTTAATGCCACTTTTCACTCAGAATTCCCCTCAATAAATCTCTCCTCGCTTTCTTTTACCTTGAGCAAACTGACAGACTGCATCTCAGAGATTCCAGGAAAGAGAGGGAACACAAGCAGTATAATGGAACGTCAGATGGGCTAGATGTGTATCAGATCTGAGGGTATGAAGTGATGTTAGGCACACTTTGTTCATTTCGGATTGGTCTGTCGATCAACACCACCAGAATTTCATTCTGTCATGTCCCTTCCATCTCTCTGTTTGACCCTGGAGAATCATGGTCAGCATTTTCGTCAGTGTGACTCAAGTAACAGTTATGCTTCAAGAAGCGGATTACGAACAGAACATGCTGTTTTTAAATTAGGCTTGAAACACAATCAACCACACAACTTGTACACAAAAAAATAAGACTTCTAACACTTTTATCTCCCTTTCAGACTTTCACTTGGAAATGTAAGAACATTAACTTGAATATACGAAGTGGATTTTGTACATTTGAATTGTATTAGTTATTTATGAACTGAAATTTACGAGTGTAATACAGTCCTTTAAGATCGATCTGGCTCTTTAAATTGAGAGATCTTCTGACTCAAAAGTAAATAAAAAGTATGTCTACATCCTATGGGGAAAAAAATCAAACAAGTAGATATAATGATTTATTTTACATGGTTTAAGACTGGCAGTAGCATATCTCAGCAGTATGAGCAGTGGAGAAACTCAAGCTCTCAATGATGGTGCCACTTTTAATGGGCTCAGGTACCTGCTCACCTCTGAAGCTCAAGAGAACAGCAGAGCAATGGGTTGATGGTTTAATGTGAGAGAGCAGCCATCAATAATGGCAGGGCTCCACAAGTATGCAACCCTTGTACTAACCAGTCACCAGCCTTCTGAATGCAAATCCCCTCTCACATCTCTTTCGCTCTTTTTTTGGATGAGAGAATCGGGGTGCAAGTTTTAGCAGGGATTAGCATTGGTGCGTGACTGATGTGCTAGACAGACACAATCAGAATACTTTATAAGAATACGCACACATGGGCTAAAAGTAACAAGTGAGAGTCTTCTTTCTATCTATTTCTCCCAAGACTGATCTTAAATCCAGAGAGTGATCACATAAGGGATGGCTTATTGTGTGAAGGCAGTTTAGTGACAGCCATTCTTGGAGTCTAATCCAGACGACTGACTCTCCTCCTGAGATAAAAATTTTACCAGTTTGCGGAAGCTTTCTTTCTACGATTTAATTTGCACACCACGTTAACTCAAACTTTTTTAAACATCTTTCATATTACAGTTTTTCACAATTGCTTTGACAGTTTTTTTCAATACATTTAACAATTTCCCTAAACTCTTAAAATGATTAGCACAACATCCAACTAGGTATGCAATACAATTAGCACATTTTCTGTTGCTTTGATACAAAACACATACATTTAACACAAATTTGCTTGAACTTATTTTACACTCAAGCTCCACCAACAACAAAACTATGTTATTTTAAAGCCAAATTTATCCCAATGTGTTATGATTGACTAAATGTTGTTGTCGGAAAAAAGCGTGTTAATGTTTTAAAACCACTAGGACTTTGTGAAGCTGCTTTGAAAGTAACTGCTAAAAAAGCGCTATATAAAAACCAAGTGTGTTTTAACTGATTCGGTGTGTTGAGTTAAGCAAACTTGTTAAATGTATTGAAAAAAACTGTCTTAGCAAAAATGTAAAAAAAAAACTGTAAAGTGTACAATATGTGTTAGTGTAACGGAAAGATTTTGAGTTTTCAGCAAAGCTAGAGTACCGTGTTTAAAAATGATTAAATTAGATTTGGCAACTGGGAGACACAAATATATAAATAGAGTGTATGCAAACAAATGGTAGGACAGAACAACTAACTTGAATTTCATACAAATAAAAAAATAATAACAATATTAATAATGCATAAATAACAAAATAAAATCATAAAACAAATAAGGTACAAAATCTTGCAGGAGATGCTTTAGGCTAGATTTCATGTAATGTTAACCAATTACCTTTACAAAATTAGGTTTATTTTGAAAAAATAAAAAAAATAAAAAAACATAATGGTTTATTTTATAGGTAAAAAAAAATAGTTAAATATTAGTTAATGGTTAACCCTTGTGTGGCCTTCGGGTCAAGTTGAACCGTTTCTAATTTTTACAAGAATAAAAATGTTACAAGTACGGACTAGTTGCAATAATTCAAGATATGTTCTCTATATTGTTTGAATTTGAGATAAGTCATATATATTAATTTGATATCAAGTAAAATTTTGATTTTTAATTGCTTTTAAAATAGGAATACCCCACAAAGGTTAACTAATAAAAAAATATGAGTTATGAGCTACTGACACACAAGAAATATAGAAATAGCTGAGCATATTTAAGATTATACATTTTCATGTATGGAAAATTTCTTTGATTACTATAAACCCCTTTTTAGCAAATTAGCTTTGTATTAATGCAACTAAATTCTTACAGTTTTTTTTATTGCTAATACATTTTTTTCAATATATTTAATGCATTTTGTATCAAAGCAACAAAAAATGTGTTAATTGTATAGGATATCGTGCAAAGAGTTTAGGAAAGTTGTTAAATGTGTTGAAAAACTGTCATAACACTTATACATGTAATAATTATGAAACATGTAATTATTGTAGATTTAGAAATCCAATCCTAATGGGTGATGAAAACAATGTTACCAAACTGAAGACCTTAACATTGAGTATGAAAATATATAGCTGTCATGACATGGTAAATCAGGATTGCCCAAGTCCGATCCTTGAGGACAGGAACCTGCACATCTTTGTTACAAACTTGCTCTATTCTATGCATGATCCTACTCTAGCTTCAGATGATCAGAGAGGATTTGAATTGCCATTTCATATAGCAACAGGTGTGATTCATGATGACTGACTCAAAAATCTGTAGTGCTCTGGCCCTCCAGGACCAGATTTGGATACCTTTTAGTAAACCAATGATCCAGCAAGGAACTGAAAGGAACTAATACAAGGAAGAAAATCTACATAAATGAGCTCAACTGCTGTAGAGAGGAGAGACAATCAGGATAATCAGGGAAAACATGTGAGCCTTCAGTTTAAATGTAAACAAGTCCACGTGCTCTGCCAAAACAAGAATAAGTAGTATTCAGAACACATTTTGCAATATAGGAACCTAAGAACACAATACAGGGACTGCCAAAAATATCTCAACCAAACCTGAAAAAACCTGAAACGACAGTAACTAAACATGCAAACAGTACTAATATGTTACCACATTATCTACTGGAATTTATTAAAATAATGACATTTTGGTGATGGCAACATCATTCTAAACTAGTAGTCCAGACTTTAGAGATTTTTATGATGCTATAAACTAGCATAATATATAATAATAAAACAATAAAACCTTATCGGAAGCTTTAACCAGCAGCCCCACGAGATGACAATCTGACTCAGATTAATCCTGGCCCTCTAGTTGACACAGATGGAAATTGCAATTCAGACGATGATGATAAAGTGGTGAAAAGGTGCTGTAAAATCTATAGAGCATGCTTGATCATCAGCACATGCCAATAACATTTAAAAAGGAGTTGCAATAAAATGAACCCGAGTATTCTCATATAGATTACATTGCACAGGATATGCTTGTAAGCCATTTGTCTTGCAAAACCAATATGATCCAGATGTCAATGTGTGTTAAGGTTTTTCCATATGGTCCTCTATTGTTTTACTCATTCATTTGCTAAATTATTTGAAATGTGGATTCTAAAGGACAGACCTTGTACAGACACATAGCTGGACAAAAACAGATCTAAAGCCAAAAAGTGTTAGCTTGTGACCTGCAGTAAAGATTATCTTGTGAAGTACAGAATCAATGAGGCAACTGCTCGCCGCTTGCTGTCATCTCTAACACTCAAAAGTCAGTCTGGTGAGACAGGTGGGAAATTACCATGGATTAGACCTGCAATGCATTTACTATCAGAATGAATTAACATGCCAGTAAATGTGGATATTTGGTCATTACAAACTCATTTCACTCAACAGAGCTTTCCACTAATGTTGCTATGTCTATATATCTGTGAATGGGGAGGTTGGTGGGATTACATTTACCCTTTTTCTATATCAAATTAAAAACTGTCAATCAAATAATCCGCTACAGTCATGTTCTAATTGCTTAAAACCACAGTTAAAGGAGGTCTTTGATGAGCATATTTTGCTCACAGGGCATGTAATTGGGACATAATTAAAAATTGCCCTGGCGTTTAAAAAGAACCTGCCAAACACTGTGACCTTCCGCTGAAGGATTTGGATTATGATAAGAGCCCTGAAGCGGGGTTTTAGAAATGAATTTTAACCAAGGACAATCCTGCATTATGGTTGGGAATGATCAGCATGAATAAGCCAAATCACAATTATAATAGAAAAAGATTTAGATGTTTGATTTGTTTGTCCACTTTTATATCTGTTCATTAAATAGCTGAAATAAAAAGCACACAAATCCAAAGGGTTTAATCCAGTAAGTGGATTATTGATTGATTTGATAAATAAATAAATAAAAAGTATTAATTTTTTATTTCATATAACCGCTCTTCTCACGCAATATTATAATAAATCTAACAGAAAAAAAATCCTCAGACAAATTGTATGTGGTACCCTTTAATTTATTTTTTGCAGGGCCATAGTCTGAAAAGCAATAGAGACATGGAGAAGGTGTAGTTGAGAACAGAAAAGCAGGTGCAGATCAGCCCAAGTGAAGGTGTCTGTGGATAATTGTGGACTGGTTTATGGTGTAGTGGGAGCGGAGTGTTACAAAAAGATGCTGAGGTGATAATTAATGTGTTCCGATGTTACAGAATGGAGGAAGGAAACATAAATTAGATCAAAAATTGGAAATAACAAGGTGACGTATTACCAAATTAAAATTATTATTTTATTAACTGAAAACAATACACAGTTAAAATGTATATAGTTGTATTGACTGTTCAGAGTCTATCTCTATACAGTTACATTTACACTGAGCTTCTGAGGTTGTACCTTTAAATGTACTGTAGATACATGTTAACCTTTTTTTAAGTAAACTTTTATTTAAAAAAAATGTGTGGTTTATGTTTATGTTAGCTGAGCATTAGAAAACACTGGCCATGTCAATGAATAATAAATCAATGGAAATAGCATTAGAGTATGGGATCTGTTCTGGGACCCATCCTATTCTCAATCTACATGCTGCCCCTTGGTAAAATTATTAGAAGACATGGGGTTAGTTTCCATTCCTGTGCAGACGACACCCAGCTCTATATCTCAGCAAGACCTAATGACCCTTTAAAGGTAAATAAGGTCTCAGAATGTATCGCTTATATCAATGATTGGATGAATTAACATTTCCTTAAATTCCTAAATCCAGATAAAGCTAAAATATTACTTATTGACTCTAAAAAGCAATTACAGAATCTCCCAGTTTTACATATAGAACTGGGGGGTGGGGGGGGGGTGGGGGGCACACTGTTCATTTCTCCACAACAGCAAAAAAATTCTTGGCGTTATTATAAATAGTGAACTGATGTTTAAGAATCATATCTCTTATGTTATTAAGACCGCCCTTTTTCACCTCATGGAGGATTGCTAAAGTACTGAAGATGCTGTTTATTGTAGATGCAGAAAAATTAGTTCATGCTTTCATGACCTTCAGAATGGATTATTGTAACGCTCTGTTAGCCGGCAGCTCAGCTGCCGCACAGTTACAGTTAGTCCAGAATGCAGCAGCTAGTGTTCTCACAAGAACAAAGAAATATGATCACATTACACCAGTTCTGTGCTCTCTTCCTTGGCTTCCTGTAAAATAGCGCATTGACTATAATATACTGCTTCTTGCCTTTAAGGCGCAGAATGGCTTGGTTCTGACCAACCTGAGCAGTCTCCTATCACAATATATTCCAGCTCGCTCTCTTTGATCACAAGAAGCATGATTACAAATTATTTTGAAGGTTAGTAAATCCACCAGAGGGGGAAGAGCATTCTCATATAGAGCCCCGAAGCTCTGGATGTTGGCCGGAGCATAGCTACGCTCACAGAGTTCAAAACTAAATTAAAAACATAGCTGTTTAATATAGCATTTGAATAATTTACTTCTGGGATTTGGACAAACAGATATGGTGTCTGAGCGCCATAAACATACAAACTGTTGAAAAAACAATGTGGTTCAATTTGCCTATCTAACCTCCTCATCAAGCGTCACGGTGGCGCAGTGGGTAGCACGGTCGTCTCACAGCAAGAAGGTCGCTGGTTCTAGGCTCGGCTGGGGCAGGTGGCATTTCTGTGTGGAGTTTGCATGTTCTCCCCGTGTTCGCGTGGGTTTTCTCCGGGTGCTCCGGTTTCCCCACAAGTCCAAAGACATGTGGAATAAGTGACTTGAATAAGAACACCCAACACCCATAGTGTTAAAGTGTGAATGTGTGTGTGAATGTTTCCCAGCGATGGGTTGTGGCAGGGAAGGGCATCCGCTGCGTAAAACATATGCCAGTGAGTTGGCGGTTCATTCCGCTGTGGCGACCCCGAAAGGGAATAAAGCCGACATGAAGATGAATGAATGAACCTCCTCATCAATTAACACTCATCCTGCTGCTGATTACCTGTTTGTTTTCAGGTGCAGTCGACACCAACTTTTCGTCAATGGATCTTAAGTTTGTATATTCTTTATGCTGGCGAGGTGACTAGCAACTGCCTCAGCCAGCAAAGCTCCCAGGAACCTCACAGAGGGAATTCCTATTTACCCTACCTGATCCACACTAGGATTTTGTGAAGCTGCTTTGAAAGCAACTGCTAAAAAAGCACTATATAAAAACATGATTGATTGATTGCATAGGAAACAATTTTTTTTTTTTTACAACAGAACAGGTGATAACAGTAACAGAAGCTGTTCCCGATCTGTATATTTGTTGTTGTTTCAGTTTAGGACATGCAATTAAGGACAACATTAAGACTTTTTTATTTTTACATTGTCAGAGATTTGTAAATGCAGCATGTAATGTAGGGATTACATTTATTTTTTTTCTACTGTTGAGATTTTTCTTGACACTTTTTTTTTTACTTTATTTTAAGGTGGTAATGTAATGCAGCAGAAACACAATACAAAGATTGCCCTCTTATATCACTCACAATGTATTATTTCACACTGATGGCATGCTCCAGAAGCTCCACAGAGAAAGTGAAAATCCTCCGAATACAGGGTAAATGTTTTGCCACAGGTCACAGGGTCGACGGTCCAGCAATCATCCTCTTTTAGGATGACCTTTCAGTATAATCACCAAGCTGACTATACTCAATGGCCAGCAGAGCATTGATAAGTTCTCTGCTCTGATATGAAGCCACGATATAAAGCACAAGCGGCATCATCCTGTTTCCGCAAAGATGAGGCCAACCATGTTATAAGAAATTCAAAGAAATCATTTCCCACGTTACATTTGCATCTAAATGCTCCCCCTTCACAGCCTTTTGCACACAATAGGCAATATGAAATTGTTGTCCTGTCAGGTAGAAATAAATTCCATCAAAAACTCTCAGTTTGGTTGCTGTTATGGTGTCACTGTGCATGCAATGAATGGGAAACTGCTTATTGTAAAAGGCATTACAGCAAAGTTATAACCTTTAAGAACCCCCCGAGGCTCTGCAATATCTCTGTTTTTGATGATTTAAGCGCTAAAAGGTTTGCTAAAATGAATATTGGTTTGATAATGAATTCCTAGAAAAAAAAAAGTCACAATACATTTTGTCTTTGTGTAGGTAAAGGCAGACAAAAACATTTATTCTGAAAAATCTTATAAAATAATAAATAACTATTTTAAATTATATCATTATTTAATAACAAATTATTAAAATATAAGAATAATAAACCACAATAGAGCAGATTAAAATGTTCAAACAATCAAGAAAAAGTTTTATTCAACATCCCCACACTAATCTTTCGCTAAAAAACTGCATGAAAACAAACAAACAAACTTTTCTCAGTCTATGACAAACTTAACCATAATTGTAACCATTGCACAACAAAAGCACATGCAAAATGAGCTTTATGTGAACATTGAAAAAATAATATGCGAGGACAATTATTTAAGACCTAGTATAATTTGGACTGTAAAATGTTAGATTTTTTTAGAACCCACGGAAACTCTGGTTTATTTGAGCTAAATTCAGATTGTACAAATAATACTGTGATGTTTCTCTCTAGCATTAAATATTTTGTACGTTCTAATGAGTGAAGATTTCAGAAATACCAGTTAATTGCATTTTTTTTTATCAAAAACTATATTCTACCTTAAAACCTTATTCTGTTGCAATGAATAAGGTAAATTATTCAAGTAACAAGAATTATAATTGGCCTCTGACCAGATGCTCCCATTTCAGCTCATTACAAACCAGTTTATAGGCACAGAAAGTTTTAAATGTTTGCGCAAGCGATGCCACCACTGGTCGCCTCCTGCTCCGAGACTCCTGACTAGGACAGATCGCCTGGTATGCTTCTTAACTTCATATGCAATACTGAGTCATTATAAGTAAGAGTGAACTAGTGAACTGGATACACAAACAAGCTGAAATATTGGTTTCTTATTACATATACACATTATATATATATATATATATATATATATATATATATATATATATATATATATATATATATATATATATCGCCAATAGGCATAATGAGTTAATTGTTTAAAAGCACTTTAACCGTTAAAATCGTGGTGTTGTAATGCAAACAATACATTAGTAAAAACAAACAAAAATGCTTACTTATGCATACAAGTAATCATGGACATGCTCCCAAACCATGTGTGAAACACTCATAAACAGAAAAATACTCCCAAATCGTAATGCACTTTTTGTGTATTGATGCCACAGTCGACCGATCTTTTCATTCCATGCTGCATTATGCCTTTGAAACCAAACATTTAGATTTTGTTTGAGTAATAAGATTCATAACTGCACACAAACACAAGATCATGTAAATACACACGAAGAGGATATGACACATCGCTCAAATGTGGCGTGATGGAAACAACTCATCAGACAGCTAGCTTAATGTAAATAATGGGGGATGTGTTGCTTGTGTCAGTCTCACAGTTGACCGAACTACATTCTATAGCACAAAAGGGCATTAAAGGGAAGCCTTTAAAAGCCAGTCGTTTGTCACACATCCAGTTGTTGTGACAACTGCCATATGATATAGAGTTGAAGGACAGATTTACTTAAGGAGGTGTTGACTCACTGAATATTTCATGGTGTGTAATGTATGCTTTGAGTTAGAATGCAGCAGAGCATATAATTTGGGATTCAAATGATAACTTAATTTGTTTGAATAGGAAAGTTCTTTCAGCCAAAAAAAATTCACCCACATTTCAGGTTTAAAACCAAAAATTACTTTGTATAAACCAGTAACTTTTCAGCCAAACTCCAAAAAGTATATATTTCTACTTGATATCTGCACCAATAAATTTTAATTTTTTTAATTTCTGTATTATTACACCATTTATCATAATATGGTATTTAGTTACAAACTCTGTTCCTAGTAGTATACATGAAAGTATGAAACAAGGCTTTCAAATGTAAAGGTTAAGTCTAAGGACTCAATACAGATTGACAAATGAGGGTATATGGGCAACGGTGTGCTAAAGACATCTGTTAGCCAGAAGAGTTAACTCAGCTTGCTGAGATGTCTGATAATGTGTTAGATAAATTATCTTTTTTACCATACATATTGTTATCTTTCTTCGTAAACAGACACTTCATTTACATTGAACTGTAAATCACATCAACTGCAAAATCTACCTCCTACTACAGAAGCTAAATGAAAGACAGATAATAAATAAAAAGAATATGACCTACATGTCATAATAAAGAGATGAAACTGTTTGCTATGCTATCATTGCAAATGATTTTCAATTGTGTTTTTAAATAAAGTTTATGTAATGAAGTTAATCAACTATCAAAGTCAAGCATACCACACAGAATTTGACCGTCATGCTTTAGACTTGCTCTCCAACGCTCACTTCAACAAAAACACATTTCCCCTGAGTGTATCTTTCTCCCAAAAGGAAGCACATCTCTTCCATCCTCCATTTAATTCTGCTGCCTGCCCTCGTTTCAACCCCACTCTTCGTCACACTATTACTTCAATGTTCTTACATCCCTTTTTTCCTCCACCACTCATACATCTCCTATCTTTCCTTTCCTCCACCACAACCAACACGCATTCATTCACATGATTGCACAGTGAAAACCTATTTAAAAATGGAAGTCAAGAATAGAGGGAGAGAGAGAGAGAGAGCGAGAGATACCAGCTCATTTGGCCAGTGGTCTGCAGCTGTTGGCAGTTGTATAAGAACAGCCGGTGCAGAAGGAACAGAGGAGCATGCTGCATGTCCACCCATATTACTCCTTCATTTTGTCATTTGTACAAGATCAATTGGTTTGTTCACTAAGTAAGAGTGAAAAGGGAGCAAGAAAAACTCAGTGAGAGAACAAGAATAACCAAGAGACACATACTAAATCCAACAGACCCACCCACAGTAAGCCAAACTGACAGTGAGATATCCTCAGAGATAATTGTCCTCCACTGAGCAGAAAAAAAGTATTTATTCTTTTCCAAAAATCATTCTAAAACCAGTGTTTTGTTTATTTAAACATGTTTAATCCACATAGACTGGTTAGATAATGTCTTAAGATTTAAGTTTAGTAAGAACTTATGTAAAATAGAAAAATGTAATGTTTTTTGCTTCACAAAATATGAGGTTAAACAATAGTTTGCTTGTTATTGTATGTATTAATTGCTTTCATTACGTAAAAATAACAAGCTCTTAGCATTTTAAGAATTTAAGTAGAATGTAACATATTGTCTCAGATGTAACACTACGCACTAGCCTCACTACTACAACTATAGCACTACTGTAAAATCTAATAACCACTAATAAAGATGCTTCTGTGGCTGGGGCTGCTACAACTACAATTAATGCAACTAATATCGTTACAAGAAGAAGAAGAAGAAAAATATAAATAAAATTATGAAGAATAATAAGAAGAAACATATTGTGACAAGCGGCTAGTCGAGGTCGCGGCTAAACTAGCTAACTGTGCAGCGCTAACGCTATGCTGAGGGCCTATTGCCGGTGGAGATCCCTGTGTCCCATACACCGCACGACCCCAGGGTATCCTAGAGTTCATAAGAGAACTGTTGTTTAGCGCTTAAAAGGGCTGTGTAGAAATCACTTCAGAGTCCTGGATCTGCAGCAACGCTTTTTTATTAGGCACACTTCTATAATTCACACAACACCCTAACTCCGCGGCCACCTGTAGCCACACCTATCACACACACTGTATCATGTATGGTTAGTCCGACAATGTTAATCAGATCACATACATACATACCAAACACATACCCTAACATCACATACATATTCAAATAATAAAGTCATTAAACATAAACACATAACATTGGAGCATTTGCTTTTAAACTTTAATATAAGCGCCTCCCATGATGCTCCGCGGCGACGACGTAACGCAGGGTCGTCACAATAAACATAAAAATATATAGATGAAGGACAATAGATGAACAAGGAGTAGATAAAAAATGAGGATGAGGAGAAGAAACAAAGAGAAAAACTAAGAAACGATTAAGAAAAGATGAAGGCAAAGAATAAAATAAATATTATGTTTAAAGCAAACTACTGTAAATAATAATAATATACAAAATACAAAACTGTTGTTCTGTTTGTTCAACAGTATAGAGTAATATAGCCAAGACAATGGTAATATGGTAAAAAAGTGTTATAGAATATTGAATCATTGTAATTAATTATCCAATAAGATTGAGGTTGTATGTGCCTATGTTTACTTGGGATGAAACAGGAAGTGACGTAGAGGGGCGGGATGTATACTGAAAGGAATCTCAAGGGATTACTCATTTCGGGTCTCTTTCTCCCAGCTCTGCTCACAAAAGGGCTGCTAATTTCCTCTCTCTCCTCTCTTTTTTCCTCTCTCGTCTCTCTTTTCTTTCTCTCTCTAATCTCCCTTTCTCTCTCCATGTGCTGCCCTCGGTATACGTGCGATATATAACTTGACAGCCAGGCAAACTCTTTCTCAACATCAAAACTCTGAAGACATAACTCCTCGTCCACAGGTTTATTGACGTTTGCAAAGAAAGGTGTAACTGAAATGAACAAAGAGCATAATCAAAATAAAATAAAAATGAACTAAATCCGCTATTTTTATAATTTAACAACCAGCTTATAAAAATATAACATAGTCTCAAAAATAGTGATCTGCAATCGTAAAACATTCAATACATACCCACGATGCTACAACAGGCATGCTATGTTTGCAAATATAACAGAAAAAAGGCTTCCACGACAATAAAAGACGTTGTTCTCTGTCATGCCGGCTTACTTCCTGGTTCGAAGTCACATGGGCGGACTCTTAAAGAAGCCACAACCAAATTAAAGAAACAGAGAAATAGCTTAAAAGAAAGAATAATATAAACTTGAAACATTGTATGTAACAAAACACTCCCCGCCTGATGTGAATACACATCACTCAATATAAACCCCTACCCATCAACTTTAGAACTTGGAGATAGTAGGACCACTGTCTCTGTAACAGGCCTGAGATAAAGTGAATAACCTCCTGGTTTCATGACCTTGACCTCAACTTGACGCACCCTCCCGTCTTGACTTGGGAAAGTCTGAGTTACCAGTCCAAGAGGCCATTCATTACGTGGAACTTGACTGTTCTTAAGGAGGACCACACTTCCTGGTTCGACATTTGGATTGACCGCCTGCCATTTTTTGCGCACCTGTAGGGTTGGTAGGAATTGTTTCCTCCACCTGTCCCAGAATGTATTGGAAAGGTGTTGAACTTGCCGCCATTGGCACTTGTACAGGTCTGCAACTCCAAACTCGCCTGCAGGAGCAGCAACAAAGTTCCCCTTTTGGGTGAGAAGAACTGCTGGGGTGAGTATGAACTGCTCAGTGGGGTCCGTTGTCACGGGAACAAGAGGTCTGGCATTGATAATAGCTGCGACCTCTGCCATGAAGGTCACCAGCACCTCGTGAGTAAGTTTGTCTTTCAGCTGCAGGAACATGGAGTCAAGAATTCTTCTTGCAAGTCCAATCATTCTTTCCCATGTTCCACCGAAATGGGAAGCATGCGCAGGATTGAAAGTCCAAGTGCAACCTTGGTCTGACAGATATGCCTTCACAGTTTTGCTGTCAATGTTTGAAGGTATCTTTAAGTCCTTACATGCACCGACAAAGTTGGTGCCACGGTCTGAACGGATATGTTTGACCGGACCACGCACAGCAAGAAAACGTCTGAGGGCATTGATGAAGCTAGATGTGTCAAGGGATTCTATAACTTCGATATGAACGGCCCTTATGCTCATACATGTGAATATTACGGCCCACCTCTTGTTGTGAGAAAACCCTCCTCTTGTTCGGCGTGAGGAGACACTCCAAGGGCCAAAAACATCCAGTCCAATGTTGGTAAAAGGAGGGTCTGTGGAGAGACGATCTGCTGGAAGGTTGGCCATTTTTTGGATACTAAGTGGAGCTCTGAGCCGTCTGCACATTACACACTGATATATGATGCTGCTCACTCTCCGTTTCCCTCCGACTATCCAAAAGCCGGCTGTACGGACAGCTCCTTCAGTAAAATGACGTCCTTGATGGTGGATAAGCTCATGGTAGTGTCTAATCAGCAAAGTTGAAATGTGATGCTTTCCAGGAATTATCAGGGGCATCTTCTCACACTGATTAAGGCTTGATTGATGAAGACGACCTCCGACTCTCAGATGACCTTGCTCATCAATGAATGGATCCAAAGTGTAAAGAGGACTACTTTTTGGAATTCTCTCTTGTTTTTGGATACATTTGATCTCTTGACTGTAAACTTCCTCTTGTGTCTCTCGGATGATGATGGCTGAAGCTTTATTGGATTCCTCCAAAGTGAACTCAGCTTTACAGTGATGCCAGCCCTTACAAGCACTTTTTCCTTTCTCAGCTGTTTTGAAATGGTGAGCAATGTGAATTAAGTGAGTGATAGCGCCGGTCAAGGACTTCCAAGAAGAGAATTTGGAAAAGCGTTGGGAACCGAGCTGCTTAGATAAGGTTGTGGTGCTTAATGTGGATGCTAAAGGCCTTATATCCGGGTCTGAGCTTGGTTCAACAAGGTTGTAGGTGCTCTCAGAGGTACCTGGTTCTGGTGTGCGCAGAAATTTGGGTCCACTTAGCCAATTGGTGTTGCGTAAGTATGCTGCAGAAACAAAACGTGTTGCGTGATCTGCCGGGTTCTGGTCTGTCGGCACATATCGCCATTGCGCTGGATTGGAGGACTTACGGATGCGTTGTACCCGGTTACTGACATAAACATAGAAGCGCCTGGTCTCATTACAAATGTATCCGAGGACCACCTTACTATCTGAGTAATAGGTTATAGCATCAAGCTGGAGATCCAATTCAGCAACAATTAAGTCCGCCAACTCAATGGCAAGCACTGCCGCACAAAGCTCAAGTCTTGGCACGGTGTGCTCAGGGCGAGGCGCAAGTTTGGCTTTTCCCATTACGAATCCGATGTGATTATTCCCCGCAGCATCTGTGGCTTTTAGATATGTCACTGCAGCAATGGCTTTGGTTGATGCGTCAGCAAAGACACACAATTCCCTCTTGACAGCTGCTGATGGAGAAGTCTCAGTGTAGGCTCTAGGAATGGAGAAATTAGAAAGCTCTGATAAGGAAAGTCTCCATGAAGTCCAAGCTCCCTCCATTTCTTGTGGCAGTGGAGCATCCCAGTCACCATTCACGGAAGTGAGTTCTCTCAGAATAGCTTTGCCTTGGATTGTGACTGGCGCTACAAATCCAAGAGGATCATATAGGCTGTTGATAGTGGATAAGACACCTCGTCTGGTGTAGGGTTTACCCTCTTCACAGACACTGAAAAAGAAACAGTCTCTATGAAGATCCCAATTAATTCCAAGACTACGCTGCATTGGCAACATGTCTGCCTCCAAGTCTAGATCCTTCAGGTCAGTTGCATGGTCTGTTGATGGAAAAGCCTCCATGACCAGTTTGTTGTTCGCTGCGATCTTGTGCAGTCTCAGATTTGATTTGGAGAGAACATCTTGCGTTCTTTTAAGCAAACTGATTGCAGCCTCCACTGTAGGCAGTGACTTCAGGCCATCATCTACATAAAAGTCACGCAAAACAAAATCCTTGACATCAGGGTCAACATGGAAATCGCCAATCTGAACAGACTGATGTAGGCAATATATAGCCACTGCAGGCGAGGGGCTATTACCAAATACGTGGACCCTCATGCGATAATCTACGATGTCCTTGGAAAGGTCGTTATCCTGGAACCACAAAAATCGTAGGAAGTTTCTGTCTTCTTCTCTTACTAAAAAACAGTAGAACATCTGTTCTATGTCTGCAGTAAAGGCGATGGCTTCTTTCCTGAAGCGTATCAACACTCCCACCAGTGTGTTGTTCAGGTCAGGCCCGGTTAAAAGCACATCATTAAGTGATAAACCACTGTGTTGGGCACTTGAATCAAAAACTACTCGGATTCTGTCAGGTTTTTTCGGATGGTACACTCCGAATGTTGGCAGGTACCATTGTTCCTCTCTTTCACTCAGAGGAGGGGCTAACTCGGCATGGCCTTTTTCAAATACCTTGTCCATGAAACTGAGGAAGTGTTGTCTTGTAACAGGCTTTCTTTCAAGGTTGCGCTTAAGAGACACAAGACGTTTCAGTGCTTGGGGCCTGTTGTTAGGGAGACGTGGACGTGGGCTCTTAAAGGGTAATGGTGCTACCCAACTGTTGCTCGAGTCCCTTTGTAGACCTTCCACCATAATTTTCATGAAAGAGGTGTCCTGAATTGAAGGAGCCACCCTATTGTCATCTTTGGTTTGCTTAAACAAAGTGCATCCCAAGTGGTCAGCGTCATGGGAAGATTTGTCCACAGAAGACGTAGGAATGTAGTTTTCTATATGGATGTCCTTAATTGTTTCCTTAACACTGAACACGTTAGGACATGGATCAAAGAGCGTCGGGCGTTTTAGTTCTATGGTATTTGTATGGAAGGTGTTGATTGTCAGTGGCTTGTGGACGTTTCGTAGGCATACGTTGCCAACTATGACCCAGCCCAGATCTAACTTCTGAGCATAGGGCAGGTTGTGTGGGCCATTCACCTGTTTACGGACTTTATGAACTCTTATAATGTCCCGGCCTAAGAGAAGCATAATTGGGGCTTGTGGGTCTTGCTCTGGAATGAGGGGTGCCACCGACTTTAGGTGAGTATGACTGCGCGCCACATCCGGGGTTGGAATTTCATCTCTATTATCAGGAATGTCGTTGCATTCTATAAGGCTTGGCAATGGGATGCGAACAGTTCCATCTAGAGATTCCACCTCATAGCCACTGGCCCTTCTTCCGGCCGAATCCTTTACTCCCGCACATGTTCTTAATATGTAAGGAGCACTTGGACTTCGGTCATTGAAAACTTCAAAGAACTGTGAACGAACCAGTGATCTGTTGCTCTGTTCATCCAGAATCGCATATAGTTTCACCGCCTCGTCTCTACGGCCAGCTGGAAACACTTTCACAAGGCATATCTTAGAGCAAGAACGGTCCGTTTGATATTGTCCACAGACTTCCGTGCATTTGTTGATGATTTGAGATTGAGGCGACATTTTCACTTCCTCCCCGCCGTGCTCGCTAGCGGGGTCTATCTCTATCCAGGGTGCAGGACCAGGGTGAAGTGATGTGTGGTGTCTTTCACTTTCACATTCGGAACATTGGACTTTAGTTTTACAGTTCTTTGCGATATGTGACGTTGACGCGCAGCATTTAAAGCACACACTATTATCTCTTAAAAATGCCTTGCGAGCGTCAATGGGCTTTTCCCGGAAAGCACGGCATTTGTTCAGAGGATGTGGTTTTCTATGAATGGGACACAGTCTATCACAGTCATCAGGTTTATTTGAGGGGTCGCCAGTATCAGTGTAAACTCTGGAAGATACAGCTGTCTTGTGTACAGAGATTTCTCGTTGCTTACTGGGCTTCCAAGCTGTCTTCTCCATCCTGGCAGACATGTCTATGTGAGAGACAAAGTTGAAGCTTGGGTCGTTTCCAATGCTTGCCTCCTGGCTAACGAAGTCTACAAAGTAGGCAAAGGGAGGATAAGGAACATGGTTTTGCCGTTTGTATGCTGCACCAACTGATGCCCACCTTTCCTGCAAACGAAATGGAAGTTTTTGCACGATAGGATTTACGCCTCTTGCTGTATCCAAGAAAGCTAGTCCAGGCAAGTCTCCTTCGGCCTTGGCAGCTTGAAGCTCCATTAGCAGATCACTTAACTTTGTCAGTTTAGAATAGTCCCTGTTAGGTATTTTTGGAAAGGCATCGATTCGTTTAAACAGGGCATCTTCTATTACCTCCATTGAGCCATATACTTGATCAAGCCTGTCCCATGCCATATACAGCCCAGCTTGCGGGTGATTGATATGTATTGCCCTTATCTGCTCGACATGCTCTGCTGATTCCTTTCCAAGCCATTTTAGCAAGAGATCCATCTCTTCACTTGGAGTCAGGTTTAAATCAGTGGTTGCGTTCTGAAAAGAACGTTTCCAAGCTCTGTAATTCTGAGGCTTGTCATTGAACTGCAGTAAGCCTGTAGCCACAAGCTCACGACGGGCCAGATATCTCACAAAGTCACTTATGTTTGAGTTATCATTATGCCAATTGGGGCGTGTGGGGAAGGACAGAGTAGTTAAGTGACTGTTGTTATTTTGTGTTCTTTGGTGTTGCCGGGGAGTACAACGGATGTTCTCAAACGCAGCTTTGCATGAATCTTGAGCGTATTCATTTTTATGGGTGCACGGCTGCATAGGGGTAAGATCAGGAGGTTTGAAGGCAACACTGATTTTGCTTGGTAGGAAAGGTTTGGCTTCGGGCTTGAGATGTGACTCTAGAATGCTATAGCTTGGGATAGGCTCTGTATTTTGAGGGACATCACGCATCTGGAGTTCTGTTTCACATGTTTGGGTGTGATCCATAACATATTGTTCTGTGCGTTGCGTAGTTTCCATGGGAGCAGAATTCAAACTCAGCCTGCAACTGTGATTCTCAGCATTCTCATCGATAGCAGCTTCAAGAGCCTCTGCTTCTGCCACTGCTGCTGCTGCCTCTTTCTGATGCTTTAATATTTCTATAGATGCTTCAACCTTGGCCTTTTGTAGCTTTAGATTAACTTCATCTTCAGCGAAGGCAAGACGTGCTTTTGCTGCTTCGGCTCTCGCTCTCGCCTTAGCTGCTGCTGATCCAGTTGATGATGTACTTGATCGTGCTGAAGAACATGAAGCACGAGAACGTGTCTTTAATGAAGATGTTTCTGACGCCATATCGCGTTTTGCTGGCTTATCTCTTCATACGCTAATAATATGATTAATGTCCATAAGCTTTTTTGTGTTCCTGCTTTATTGCGTCATCTTGCCTAGAATCGTCGTGGTTTCACTGTGCTGCCCTCGGTATACGTGCGATATATAACTTGACAGCCAGGCAAACTATTTCTCAACATCAAAACTCTGAAGACATAACTCCTCGTCCACAGGTTTATTGACGTTTGCAAAGAAAGGTGTAACTGAAATGAACAAAGAGCATAATCAACAATAAGCTTGCCTTTAAAATAACACACAAATAAAAATGAACTAAATCCGCTATTTTTATAATTTAACAACCAGCTTATAAAAATATAACATAGTCTCAAAAATAGTGATCTGCAATCGTAAAACATTCAATACATACCCACGATGCTACAACAGGCATGCTATGTTTGCAAATATAACAGAAAAAAGGCTTCCACGACAATAAAAGACGTTGTTCTCTGTCATGCCGGCTTACTTCCTGGTTCGAAGTCACATGGGCGGACTCTTAAAGAAGCCACAACCAAATTAAAGAAACAGAGAAATAGCTTAAAAGAAAGAATAATATAAACTTGAAACATTGTATGTAACAAAACACTCCATGATGCCTGCAATGTGATCAAATGCTTCATTGATATCAAGGTATGAGCTTAATTCATGTTTGAAATAATTAATAAATTGCTGCTTGTGATTGTGTTCATAAATCATGTCTCTTTAGTATTAAGTTCCATCACACAAGTAATGAGGATCATTTTGAGATCATTCATATCCATATAATGTTCATAAAATATTAGTACACTGGAAAAGTGCTCACTGGATGACTGACAGACTGTTTCCTCTTTCTCCTTGCACCACACATCTAACATCCAGCAGCCATCTTTTTTGTGTATCTTAGAAAATGACCCAGTCGTCCTTGCAAGAAGGCAAACAGTCTATTATCTTTACCAACTGCATAAATGAATGCTGTGATTAGTATGATTTAGAGCTCTCAATGTTAATGGACTGCATCTCCCTTCTTGTCCGCTCCGACAGATGTACCAGCCACTACCTCAATTTTATCTTCGCTTCATTGTCATTGCGTGTACCGAAAATCTTCCAAATAGTTCTACCAATATTAAATAGACAAATCCATAAAATATCCTCCGCAAATATAAAAAAAATACACATAACTAAAGTTTGAAAAATGAACCTTTTTAAAGGTGGAGTAAATCCAGTGACTACAGCACTATTTAAAAGTAGCTTGCTAATCTGTCTCTGCCAGTTTCTATTGCAGGAGTTTACTAAACTAAAACCATTTCACCTGCTTTGTCCTCAGAGGGTTGCAAATGTCCTTACTTGTTTAATCCGTGTGCAAGCTGAATGATTCTGTTTTCAAAATTCTAGGAATGAACACATCCATTTGATGTATCGTTTGTTTGTATCCCCAAGCATGCCTGTCTGCAGTGAGAGCCTTTGTCCATTTGTCTTAATAAACTTGCTGCTGCAAATTAAGACTTCCATCTGTTGGAGGTCAGGTCTGGATTTGTCATTCTCTCTTGAGACATGGGCAACATTTTCCCCATAGTGCTTCAGCCTAGGACATGTGCCACATGAAAATGCTGCCAAATCTGTTCCATGGAATGGCAGGGATTTCTCTCCTGCTGTGCAGATTCCATCAAGAGTAAAGGAAAAAAAAATGGTTCTCCGGAACAAAAATGCTTGACATCCGCTAACATCTCCAGCTCATAAATTCCAAAGACCAGGGTTTTAAAAAAGTCAATAGTGCGCAGAATGACTGGCACACACTCGCTAAAACAGCACATCAGCAAAATACGCAGATGCATGCTGTCAAAATATAAATCAGCAATCACGACACAACATAAAGCCAAGTGCCAGAGCAGCAGAAAGAGCAAGGAGGAATATATGAGCATCATTTCTGCGAGTAGCAGCACAGCCGGGCCAGACTGAGGCAGCAGGGCTGACTCACACTTAGGCACAAACCGCATAATTAAATGCAATGTTATTTATGATTGGAAGCATTAATCGCAGACTGGTGGGTTCAAGGTTCAGCCTTTGCCCAGAGATGCAGCATGGTTTGTTAAAAACGACTGGTTCAGCTCGGCCTTCGGTGGAGAATTGTAATGATGGAAAAGATTTAGAGGAATTCACCGGCATTTTGATGGGTCAAATAAGGACTATTTTAAAATACTTTTTTTTTACACCAGCTTATGAAAAAACGACCCCATCACCATTCAAGAATGTAAACTTCACAGATACTTTTTAAATGTATTGTGTTAGCTTAAAAAAAGTCACATTTAAAAATGTTATTAAATGAATAATTCATATAGAAATATTAGAGCAGCCAAATAAATCCTGCATAAACAACACTTCATTGCTCTGTTAAAAAATATATATTATTGCTTAGCCTGCTAACAAAAGTAATTTGAGTTTACATAAAAAAATATACATCCCTCCATTTATCCATCCATTCATACAACCATCCATAAGTACCTAGGCAACATACAACCACAAAACAACTCCAGTTAACCTCAAACCAGAATCCTTCTAGCTGAAAGACAGTGGTACTACTCAGTTCATCTTGAAGCTTAAAATATATTTACAATAATGAAAACTCTCAAATGGGACCCAGAAAACAGAATGCCTTAATTTACTCTCTGTTTTTTAAATATACATGGCATCAAGGTACACTAAGCTTTTCTTTATCATTACATGAACAATATGCTGCGCTGTGGGAACAAAAGAAAAGAAAAGGGGTAAATAATACATACAGAAAGCAGCTATGCGTTCCATTTTCGGGAGAGGTGTGTTATTTTTAGCTAAAGCGGCAATAATTATCCTAGCAATGTCTGACAAAATTGTTCAGGCTCGGCTAAGCAATTAGGCCGAGCAGAGTGGCTAATGGAGACAGAATTACACAGACCTTTCCCCCATTAGCTTCCATTTACACCAGGAAATTCACTGTGAGAACAGACCAGACATGACTTCCAAAGTAGATTAGGGACTCTTTTTATGCTCCTCTGCCTCTTTCAAGCCCACAAAAGTGTGGGTTACATAGATAAAGCACATATCCTTTTTCTGAAAGTGTATGGATATTAAAGGTATCGGCCAAAACATTATCGTCTGTATGATGTCAAGCAGGAATAACAAACATCGCCCACAATTATTTTCAAAATTGATGCCAAGTCTGGTTACTGAGGGAATTCGTAGCTCATGCTAAATATGTTTGAGAGATCTGTTTAGCAATTATTAATGAGGTCAACAAACTCTTACTGCCATATACAATCTGTAAATACATAACATATTATATTATGAGCAATATGAGAATTATATCAGAAAGGCATACATTTCAAACTATTTGAATTTTAATCTTCATGCAAACTGCACACCCGCTCTCTCTGTCTTCCATCATTAGTGACTGTCAAACCAGATGTGACATCTCTAGAAGGCAAATCCTCCAGAATATTTAAATTTTCCTTCACTCTTTCAAGACTTTGACTTGTTGGGTTCAGCCCTCGCAACTTAATACTTTGACAATTAATTTGTGCTGCACAGATAACATCATCGACCGTGTCAACCTCTACGTGTCACTCCACACATTACCCAAGAGTAGGAAAATCCAAGATTAAAAACAAGACATTTAATCCAAAACTGATGTCTAGTGTAGAACTAAAGAAAAGTAAGAGTGGAGTATGTAGAGGCTTCGTCCCATCTGGTTTATTTCTGAGGACAAGGACTCTCATCTTTCTCTTGAAGTTAATGATTTCTCTCATCTCTCCAAGCTTAATTTGCTAAATGAATTCAGATATCTCTTCTCTGGGATGGCCGTATGAAGAAAGGAGTAGATTAACCCTTGGCCTGCTGAGGTACAAGCAATTAAAGAAGCGTCACGTCAGTCTGTCAAGATGAAACACAAAGGCTCAAGACACCTAACCCAGTTAGAGGGCTCAACTCTTTAATAAAGAAAGTTTGGTACACTTGTCAGGATTCTAATGGCTCTTGTTTCTGTGGGTAATTGGGAATTAGGCTATGTACAGTGGGAATCGTGTCCATCCAACCAGAAATAAACTAGAGATCATGGAATTTTTTTTATGTTATTATATCCTTTTCCAATCTAATCCATAATGGATTTATAACTATAACTGATTGAAATGAGTAAATAGAGCAATTGTAAGCTATGTACAATCAATCTGTCAATTTTCATAGATTGCAATACGAACCAATCGATTGAAATCAATAGCTTATTTAAAAAGCTCAGTATCTTCTCAATGTATTCTCATGAAAACAGTTTTTTTGTAAATGGAAGTAGGGTTATTCAGGAAGAGATGGAGAAGCATCAAGATAATTAAGGAATGGAACAGAAAGAAAAATCAATCGTGCATCTTGATTTGATTTGTTATCAAAGCTCGGCTGTCAGCAGTGATGGGATTCACCTTACACTCTAATCGATACTGATTGTCCTGATTGATCCTGACTTTCCTATACATACAAATGCTGCTTTTACCTTTTTACAGTCAGTTCTGCTTTGATGCATCAAAATCAATGGTTTAAGTTTGTCATGATGCTTCTAGTATACCTCTCATGGAGACATGGTTGGACTTGCCTATAGAAATATGTCATGCTCCCACTATTGACTTTTTAAAATCTAGATTGAAGACTCATTTATATTTGCAGGCATTTTAGATGTGTGGTGTTGGCTTTTCTTATGTGAACGTTCTGCTGTCACTTTAGGTTTGTTCATGTTTTATCTATAGTGTTTTTTAATCTGAATCAATCGTTCATTATTAGTTATTGCATAGATGAACTATGAAGTTATGATGAGTTAATGATGCATTGATGATGAGTTAACCATGAACTCAATAAACCCATAAATGAGTCATATGAATAAATGCATCAATAACTTCCTTAAGTAATAATAATCAGTTTCCAATTAATTGATAGTTTTGGGTAAATTACATTTAAAATGCCAGAAGAAAACTCCCCAATTATTATTACCCATTACCCAATAATTAACTAATCAAAGTCTCAAATAATGGATTATTAACTATAATATTAACATTATTAAAATATGGATTATCAGAAATTAATCATTAATGGTAGTTGGTATAATGGATGATAATACAAATAATATTAATAATTCTACTGCTATAGCTACTACTACTAATAATAATAATAACAGTAATAGGGCATCATGGTGGTGAAGTGGATAGCCCGGTCGTCTCACAAGAAAGTCACTGGATCAAGCCTCGGCTAAATCAGTTGGCATTTCTGTGTAGAGTTTGCAATTACTCCCCGTTATCATGTGTGTCTACTCAGGTTGCTCCTGTTTCCCCCACAAGTCCAAAGACATGCATTACAAGTGAATTGGGTAAATACAATCATCCACAGTGTATGAGTTCCTGGCGGTGGGTTCCAGCTGGAAGTGGTTGCAGTGGCGACCTCTGAAAATTAAAAGGACAAAGCCAACAAGAACATGGACGGATAGATGGTTAATAATAATAAAGCTTTCATTTTATAAACCACTTTTCCAGAGTGCAAAGACACTTACAATGTCTCGTCTCGTCTTCTCCCAATTATCCGGGGCTGGGTCGTGGGGGCAGCAGACTAAGCAGGGATGCGCAGACTTCCCTCTCCACAGACACTTCTTCCAGCTCCCCGGGAGGGATCCCGAGGCGTTCCCAGGGCAGCTGGGAGACATAGTCCCTCCAGCGCATCCTGGGTCTTCCCCGGGGCCTCCTCCCAGTGGGACGTGCCCGGAAAACCTCCCCTGGGAGGCGTCCAGGAGGCATCCGGAATAGATGCCCAAGCCACCTCAGCTGACTCCTCTCGATGTGGAGGAGCAGAGGCTCTACTCTGAGCTCTCCCTGGGTGACGGAGCTTCTCACCCTATCTCTAAGGGAGCGCTCAGCCACCCGGCGGAGGAAGCTCATTTCGGCCGCTTGTATCCGGGATCTTATCCTTTCGGTCATGACCCAGAGCTCATGACCATAGGTGAGAGTAGGGACGTAGATCGACCGGTAAATCGTGAGCTTCGCCTCTCGGCTCAGCTCCCTTTTCACCACAACAGATCGATACAGCGACCGCATCACCGATCCGCCTGTCGATCTCACGCTCCATCCTTCCCTCACTCGTGAACAGGACCCCGAGATACTTGAACTCCTCCACTTGAAGCAGGAGCACTCCATTGACCTGGAGAGCGCAAGCCACCTTTTTCCGGTCGAGAACCATGGCCTCAGACTTGGAGGTGCTGATCCTCATCCCAGCCGTTTCACACTCAGCTGCAAACCGCCTCAACGCGCGTCGCAGGTTTAGACCCGAAGAAGCCAACAGGACAACATCGTCTGCAAACAGCAGATATGAAATCCTGAGGTACCCGAACTGGACCCCCTCCGGCCCCCGGCTGCATCAAACGATTCTGTCCATATAAACTATGAACAGAACCGGTGATAAAGGGCAGCCCTGCCGGAGGCCAACGCGCTCTGGGAACAGGTCTGACTTTATGCCGGCAATGCGGACCAAGCTCCTGCTCTGGTTGTACAGTGACCGGACAGCCCTTAGCAGAGGGCCCCGGACCCCATACCCCCAGAGCACCTCCCACAGAACACCACGAGGGACACGGTCGAATGCCTTCTCCAAATCCACAAAGCAAAGGACCAGTTGGGCGAACTCCCATGACCCCTCGAGGACCCTGCAGAGGATATAGAGCTGGTCCAGTGTTCCACGACCGGGTCGAAAACCGCATTGTTCCTCCTGCGTCTGAGGTTCGACTATCGGCCGAACTCTCCTCTCCAGTACCCTGGCATAGACTTTCCCGGGGAGGCTGAGGAGTGTGATCCCCGGTAGTTGGGACACATCCTCCGGTCCCCCTTCTTGATTAGAGGGACCACCACCCCGGTCTGCAAATCCAGAGATACTGTCCCTGACTGCCACGCGATGCTGCAGAGATGTGTCAGCCAGGACAGTCCCACTGCATCCAGGCACTTGAGGTACTCAGGGCAGATTTCATCCACCCCCGGAGCCTTGCCACTGAGGAGCTTATCAACCACCTCAGTTACTTTGGCTTGGGTGATAGACGGGTCCACCTCCAGTAGCCCAGCCTCTGCCTCCTCAACAGAGGACGTGACAGTGGGATTGAGGAGACCCTCAAAGTATTCCTTCCACCGCCTGACCACATCCCTGGTCGAGCTCAACAGCTCTCCACCTCCACTGTTAACAGTGTTGGTGGGGCACTGCTTCCCACTCCTGAGGCGCCGGACAGTTTGCCAGAATTTCTTTAAGGACGACCGATAGTCTTCTTCCATGGCCTCCCCGAACTCCTCCCAGGTCCGAGTTTTTGCCTCTAACACAGCATTGGCTGCTGCACGCTGGTCTTCCAGTACCGGTCAGCGGCGTCCAAAGTCCCATAAGCCAACCAGGCCTGATAGGACTCTTTTTTCAGCTTGACGGCATCCCTTACTTCCGGTGTCCACCACCGGGTTCTGGGATTGCCGCCGCGACAGGCACCAGAGACCTTACAGCCACAGCTTCGCACCGCGGCAGTGACAATAGAGGTGGAAAACATGGTCCACTCGGACTCCATGTCTCCAGCCTCCCCCGGATTCTGGTTGAAGCTCTCCCGGAGGTGGGAGTTAAAGCTCACTCTGACAGAGGGCTCTGCCAGATGTTCCCAACAGACCCTCAACGTACGTTTGGGTCTGCCAGGTCTTTCCAGCCTCCTCCCCAGCCAGCGGATCCAACTCACCACCAGGTAGTGATCGGTTGATAGCTCAGCCCCTCTCTTCACCCGAGTGTCCAAAACACATGGTCGAAGGTCAGATGATACGACAATGAAGACGATCATTTACCTTCGGCCTAAGGTGTCCTGGTGCCACGTGCACCTGTGGACACCCTTGTGCTTGAACATGGTGTTCGTTATGGACAAACCGTGATGGGCACAAAAGTCCAATAACAGAACACCACTCGGGTTTAGGTTGGGGAGACCATTCCTCCCAATCACGCCCCTCCAGGTGACGCTGTCATCCCCCACGTGCGCATTGAAGTCCCCTAGGAGAACGATGGGCTCCCCAGTTGGAGCACTTTCCAGCACCCCTCCCAGGGACTCCAAGAAGGTCGAGTAAACTGCACTGCTGTTCGGCTCGTAGACCGTAACAACAGTGAGAGACCTACCCCCAACCTGAAGGCGGAGGGAAGCGACCCTCTCGCTCACCGGGGAGAACTCCAATACATGGCGGCTGAGCTGGGGGGCTATGAGCAGGCCCACGCCAGCATGCCGCCTCTCACCGCTGGGGACGCCAGAGTAGTGAAGAGACCAGCCCCTGCTGGGTTCCAGAGCCCAGGCTGTGCGTAGAGGTGAGCCCGACAATCTCTAGCCGGTAATGCTCCACCACCTTCCTCAGGCTCCTTCCCCCCTTGCGAGTTGACATTCCATGTCCCCAGAGCTAGCTTCTGTGTTCATGGATTGGGCCGCCGAGGTCCCCGCCTTTGGCTGCCGCCCAGATCACAGAGCACCGGCCCCTTACGGTCCCAGCCCGAAAAGGCAACGTGGGATCGCCCTCCAGTGGGCCCACACTTACAATGTTTAGAGCATTATTCATTCATTCCACATTCATACACTGGTGGTGATCATTTACATAACATTTTACATTTATGGATTTGGCAGACGCTTTTGTCCAAAGCAACTTACACTAGTGTAGAAACAATATGCAATCTATTACACCGTCAAAGTTCATCTCAGCTTCTAATAATAGAAATTGTATTAACTGATCAATAAACCAAAGCAGTGAGGAAGTAGAGGAAGAAGATAAAGACAGAGGAGGAAAAAGAAAGTTTTTTTAGTAGGTGTTCCCTGAAGAGAAGAGATTTCAGTAGCTTTTTAAAAGCTGTTAGTGTTGGTGCTTTCCTGACTGGATCAGGGAGTTTGTTCCACCAGCCAGGGACAGTGAAAGAGAAGGTTCTGCTGAGAGATCTTCTGCCCTTGTGGGACGGAACCACGAGTCGCTGTTCCTTCTCTGAGCGCAGGCTTCAGGAGGGGCATGTAAGCGTGAATGAGCTCATGGAGGTAGACAGGGGCTGATCTGGAGATAGTTTTGTTTGCCAGCATTAGCGTTTGAATTTAACCTAAGCTGCAATCGGGAGCCAATGAAGAGGAGAGTAACATGAGCTTGTTTCAGTTCCTTGAAGATAAGACGAGCTGCAGAGTGCTGGTTCATCTGCAGAGGTTTGAGTGCATTTTCTGGAAGTCCTGCTAGAAGAGCATTGCAGTAGTCCAGACATAAGAGGACCAGAGCCTGAACCAGGAGTTGAGTTGCATGTTCAGTTAAGAAGGGCCTGATCTTTCGAATGTTGTGCAGTGCAAATATACACTCGAGTTGTCTTTGCGATGTGGTCTTTGAAGGACAGCTGTTCATCCAAAATCACTCCAAGATTCCTGACTTGACTTGATCAGCTAACTTGGTTGGGGCAGTCTGATAGGATGGGGCTGCCAATCCGAGTCTACAGCCTCCTGCCAACCACCAAACACCCCACCAGTCACACACACTTCCTTAAGGCAAAAAAATCCTTTGTCAACTCAAATTTAAGTCCACTTTTTACACAGTAGTCCTTAGATCCGTAACTCCTCTTGTTGTGGAAACAAGACAGTTCAGTCTTCCAAGAAATCTAAATGTTCAATCCTACCAGTGTCCAGGAAGATTGCCTGTAGGTTCGCTTTAGGTTCTTTCTTGAAGTAATGGTTGGCACGCCATCGGAAGATTGAACAAATCCAATTCCAACATTTTACTCCAACATTTAAATTACAACAATAGAAAAAAAAATCAACATGCATATATAAACAGGGTTAACAATAATTGGAACATGTTATACATAAACACACTGTCTCTGATAAATTCTAAAATCATCTATGCACTTGCATGTACTGGTGTACTATTGAATCATTCAACTTGTTACAATGCTTTAACAATGTAACACCACAAAGTTGACTTCTTAAATCAAATCTAGTGTCTCAAAAAATATAAAATTAACCCAGTTTCCTCAAGGATGAAAAAACTTGTACAAACAACTTACATAACACTTACATAAATAATTAAGTATTTAATCTTATGATACAAGGCTTCAACTAAATTAAACCATAATAAACCACATCAATCTTTAACATAAACAATTTTCTGTAAAATCTAACTTATTTTGACATTATTAGCATCAAAACACAACATAATTTAAAATAAGGTTTTTGCAAAGTCAATAATAGAGCATTTTGTACTCACAAAAACAGTAATAATAATCCCCAAAAAAAGTGTCAAGAACAAAAAAAATTATTGCAACAAACTATTTTGCAATTCCTTTCAAATAAATCAAATGATCTTTTAACTGTTGCTCTCGCAATTTCTTTCCGTGTCCTTCTCAAATTTGCTCTCTCAGGGGCAAAGCTTATGTGCTAGCTCGTACTTTCTAGAACAACTCTTAAAGAAGCCAAACATTATTTTTCAATAGTAGTGGATGTTATACACATGTGTGACATCTGATGTGAATAGCTGAGGTTTATTTACTCTGGGAGACAAAACAGAATATTTTTTCTCTTCTCTTGTCACTCTAGTCCCCCCCCACCCCACCCCAAATGAAGGCTCTTTCTCCACTTCAAACATATGCCCCTTAATTGTTTTTGCAGTTTTCCCAACAGTGTTTTCTAACACGCTATCTGTTTTTGCATACCCAACCTTTAAGGAAGAGGTCTTGTTTTACTCAGCAACCAGCACTTGGTTCATAATTCCTTATGCCTCAAAGTAGTAAAACACTTTCTGAACTTACGTCGTTGAAGGTTTGGTTACTCCTTTTACCATCTTTTTTTTAAAAGTTTTGATACTGAACAGAAATCCAGATCTTTGTTTTTGTTTTTCTGCAAAAGCACTAAACAAAGTATTGCTTATGTTTAACTGGTCATTATGAAGCAGTTTACCCAAGTCAGACAGTTCTATAATAAATTGAAAGTGAATTTTTATGTAAGAGCATGTCTCATGCCCCTTCAGGGTCAGGAATTTAAAGGATCAATGGATCAGATCATTAAAATAAAATCCCCTGATCTCTGCCTGAGTTGCTCTTCATTCCTGTTCACACCATGCATGAAGGAAAGAGTTAATTGCTTGGGTTTGGTTTTAGTCACAGCAGCAAAGAAGCTGTAAGCTAATGTCTTCGTCTGATCCAGCCATCTGTACACTGTCACTGCAGCAGATTACAGCCACGCAGTTATAAAGCACATATACCATCAACATTTTTGCAAAGTTGATAAATGTTTGTTGGTCGTGTGCTCAGAAAATCTGGTCTCATTCCAGTTGGTTGATTGGTTTTTAAAGGGTAAAAAATCTAACATGTCCTTTCATCCCATTCACCAATATTTTTTTTTTTTTGCTGAATGCTAAAACTGAAAAGAGATTCTACCTTCTGAAGCAAATTAAAGCCCTAACTAAAGAACTGGAAATTAACCCTTGTGTGGCTTTCGGGTCAAATTGACCCGTTTCTAATTTTACGTGAATAAAAATGTTACAAGTGTATATTATTTTCTAGTAGGGACTGGTTGCAATAATTCAAGATATGTTCTCTATATTTTTTTTATTTGTGATAAAAGTCATATATGTTAATGTGTTATGGAGTAAAATTTTGATTTTTAATTGCTTTTAAAATGGGAATACCCCACAAAGTTTAAAACTTCTAGTCGCTCCTGGTTATCCGGCCAGCACAAACCTTCTTCCCCTATTACCCCCTCTAATGCCACCATCGTCTCTATAGCCAGCCCATTTGTTCACTTCACATGGTCGGTTCTGATGGAAGATTAAGCTTGAATAATATCCCAGTGTTGAGGGCATCTCTATTACAAAAGGTCTACATCTATTTTCCCTCTCGCTTTGCCTGGGTGAGCCCTTGAGGCTGTGTGTTGTATTTATACTGATGCACCTGTCCCTCGCTTCATTATTAGAACCCTTTCTCCAATGGCATTTCCAGAAAGAAAAGCTGTCTGTGGACACTGAGGGGATAGGGAAGAACAAATAATTCGCTTAAGGTTTCAGTTAGGCAGAATTGGAGCGAATATATCAGAGCCGGTTGTAATTCTTCCATAAGTCTGTAGTGATAGATTTAAAGGATATATTTTATTTTTTTTTTTTTATTATATTATTTGTGGGCATCTGTATAAAAATGCATGGAACACAAAACACACCATATGACAAAATTATGGTGAAGCCTGTTCAATGAAACAGCAACTATCCAGACACAAAAACGGAAGTTCACGTCTCCTCTTTTATGATGCAATATCTTTTTGGATTGTTTAGGATTACTGTATGGCAATCAGAGTCGGTTCTACTTTGTCAAAACCTGGTGAGCTGGCAGCCTTCTCAATGTCTCACTCTGTTTCAAAATTCACTCTACGCAAACTTGCAAGTGTCTTGCTTTATGTTTCGCCCAAGGTATTTAACATCTTGCCATATACTTGCATCATAAGTCCCTAGCTCTCTCTCTCACTCTCTCTGTCTAATGCTCTCTCATTTTTTCTTTCTCGGCAGCACACAGATAGTATTCATCAAGCGCTCTGAGTGGCTCTCAATGCAGATAACAATGAACAAGGTGGGAATTGCAGCATGAGACTATTGTGAAGTCTGTTTGCAAGGTGACCTAAGTTTGACCAAAAAAAGAGACACAAAGGAGAAGTTGGTAGTCAAATAAAACTAAATATCATCAAGCTGTTTCACTAATTGGTAGTGGAGTTGACATCTAATCTTGACGATTGTGAGGCACTTTACTTTTTCACAAAACATTTTAGAGTCTATGTTTTTTTTATAATTATGATATTAAGCATATGGTTACATTAGATTAACTGCAGTTCAATACGACTGACATCAAGGGAGATATCGAGCAGTCCAAGCTCCTTCACTTCTCCCTGAACTCGCTCGATTGATTAACACGAAGCCTGTATAGAAACAACTAAAATATTCAATTCAAAGCTAAGGTAAGGCGACACATTGGAATCAAAATCACATTCAATTTCCATTTTGAACATGATGTAGCAATAGCTGCTTCTGAATGGCATTAAAAACGAGTCCGATTACACTGTCCCCTAGCCTAATGAAGATGCAGTGCATTGGGCTGTGCTTCTCTCCCCTGTGAGGGCTTGTGGCAAACAGCTAAATGGCATCCGATTAAAGACCCTGCATCAAAGGCAGCCTGCCAATAAAAATTCACTTTGACCCTAAATGATCTAAATGAGTCAAGTCATCTTAGGGTTTCAGCACACAAGCCACAATCATCTTTGGTTTAGTGCAGTTGAACGGGCATGATTCAAATCCATTTGTGCTGACAAAGACTTGGCTGGTCAAGACAAGGTAAATTTATTGTTCGTCTCTGAACATGGCCTCTGAGTAATATTTGCTGTACTGGCCAGCAATAAAAATTTGAAGGAGAAAATTTTTCAAAATTAAAAATTTATTTCAACCTGTAAAGGTGCTGTCTACAATTTCTCGAAAAGAGCCCCTCGATCCAATTGGGGTGGGTATCAAAATAAACTTTTAGCCAATCTGCAGCAGCAATCAAAATATAAATGAAGCTATTGGTCTGGGAATCTGTATCCAAGATTATTTTTGTTCTGACTTTGGTGCATTCTTCAACCGCCTTTAATTATTTTTTTTGTGATTTACAGTTCTTGTGTGAGATTTTTTTTTCATAGCTTTGCATACACTCACCTAAAGAATTACTAGGAACACCATACTAATATGGTGTTTGACCCCCCTTACACCTTCTGAACTGCCTTAATTCTACGTTGCATTGATAGAAATGTTGGCCCATATTGATAGGATAGCATCTTGCAGTTGATGGAGATTTGTGGGATGCACTTCCTTGGGATGAAGTTCCTGTTCCACCACATCCCAAAGATGCTCTATTGGGTTGAGATCTGGTGACTGTGGGGGCCATTTTAGTACAATGAACTCATTGTCATGTTCAAGAGACCAATTTGAAATGATTTGAGGATCAGAGGATGGGTACATGGTGGTCATAAAGGGAAGGACATAGTCAGAAACAATGTTCAGGTAGGCCGTGGCATTTAAACGATGCCCAATTGGCACTAAGGGGCCTAAAGTGTGCCAAGAAAATAACCCCACACCATTACACCACCAGCCTTCACAGTGGTAACGAGGCATGATGGATCCATATTTTCATTCTGTTTACGCCAAAATATGACCATGCAAATTGTAGCCTTTTTTCCTATTTGTAGTGTAGATGAGTGGTACCCGGGGGGTACATCCTCACCCGACTCAACCTCTCCCCGGACAGTCACACGACCACAATCACTGGAATACTGAACACCTGCGCCCTGTTCCCCAACAATCCCCAGCTGCACCTCATCACCTCAGCATACAAAGACTCACTCTTCACACAGTTCACCAATCGGTCCTCAAGGTTACACTCACGCTGACGATCTCTTCTCCTTCCATGAGACTCCATCCTCCTTCTCCAGCTAGCCTTCTCCAGCCCCTTGACACATGGCTTGACCACCTCCTCGTCTAACTGTCAAGTTTGCTAGCTAAGCCTATTTTTATTTTTTGACGCCAGTGGCATTCCTTTGTTGTTCTTCTACCTGAGTTATATTATTAAAGCCACTCCATTGCAATCCTTGCTCTGAGCATCCTTCCCACGAAATGTAGTATTCTGCTGTTGTAGCCCATCTGCCTCAAGGTTGAGCATGTTGTGGCTTCACAAATAATATGCTGCGTACCTCGGTTGTAACAAGTGGTTATTTCAGTCAAAGTTGCTCTTCTATTAGCTTGAATCAGTCGGCCCATTCTCCTCTGACCTCTAGCATCAACAAGTCATTTTCGCCCACAAGACTGCCGCATACTGGATGTTTTTCCCTTTTAACACCATTCTTTGTAAACCCTATAAATGGTTGTGTGTGAAAAGCCCAGCGACTGACCAATATAGCAAATACTCAGATCGACCCATCTGGCACAACCATGCCACGCTCAAAATTTACTGGTGTAACATTTCAGTGACGGGCACAGGGAAGACTTTTTTCATCAAACTAGGTAGGATAGCTTAAACAAACATGATGTTGATTGGTTGGTTGCAGCTTAAATACACTGGGGAATTAATGAGTAGGTAGGATCATATGATTAGTCGGTCAATTGTGAGCCAAAGTTCCTCCCGAAGTTATGTTGATTACATTAACCTCATTAAATTATATATGCCAAAAACAATATCACCAGTTCAGGGGTACAGATTCCAGGACGGTTCAATAATATTGAATATTTAAGCTTTTTGGCTGCCAAAATAATTTTTATGTTTAGGAAGTTGTCTTATTCTTGATTTTTGAAAAGCTTGATTTTTTTCAGACATTTTAAGGTGCAGATAAAATGCATGTTTTGTGTTTGAGTGAGACAAACTCAGCTCTTTGATAAGAACAGATCAAAGGTACTTGCAAAATGTTTTCAAACTAAGTATTTGAAGAAAATTGATTAAATTGTTTACCCTCAGATTCTGCTAACACACCTTTAAAAGTTGAAGCTTAGGGTGCTTTGCTCATGTAAAACTATAGAAAATTATGGCTAAAAGCTGCTTATGAAGCAAACAATTATTTGACTTTGTGTACTGGCATTCTTAATATGAATGAGCTATACTATGACTTTCACCACATTAACATGCTTTTTTAATCGAAAAAAAACTCTTCAATCCTGATCATACGAAGTAAGACTCACTTTGATTGTTTGTAGTGACAGGTAAATGTAGTGAAGTTGGGTATAAAATAGAACTTGAAAGACTGTGGCACTATGAACTGCCAGTTATGCTACTGTCTGTCTAAAATACACGATTCTGATTGGTTGCCAGGTGTTGTATAATTCTGGATATACCTCTAGCGCCACTCTATGTATCCTTGCGCATCTTTAGGAACCATTGCTTACTAGACCATACTTCATAGACTTGCTCAACCTAGATTGTTTTAGCGACTATATTATTTAGGTTGTACGATACATTTTTTTTACACTCACCGTCGTTTGAGAAGCTCTGCTGGGCTAAAACCAAGAGACTTGATTGAGGCAGTTGCCAGCGAACACTGGCACGAGTGATGTTACTGTACACTAATATAATTTCAGATTAAAAGGAAACAAGGAACTTCACATTTGCCTTGGCCTGTTTCCATTCATGGAAATAACTTACGCTGAAGAGATTGTGGTGAACATTTATTTTGCTCTTAGGGTGATCGCTATAAACATGTTTAATGGAGCTATAAACCTCCTCGACGTGAACTCATCCAACGTGTGTAGAGTTGAATGTGGGTGATTCAGGGTACATCTTTGAAGATAAGTGTTTTCTTCCAAGTTGAACGAACTTCCCATCAAGGAACAACAATCACACGCTGGCAGTTATATAACCTTTGAGGGCTTTATTGAACAACTTTTAAGGGTCGGACACCAGCAATACAAGCTTATGGATGCTTATAATCTGATATTTCCCGGTCTCATCCTCTGCTGCTCATCTCATGGTTCTTTGGTGCTGTTTTCTGTCGTGAGATTGAAGCGGTAGTGTGTATCAAATGCCACCCAGTGGCTCTTTCATGTCACATTCAAGTCATAAAAACAGCCAGCTTTCATTAGTTGTTCTCTTGCCAAACCCGCAAGACCTGTTTTGACCTTTAAAGTAAGTTTCACATTTTCACAGCAAATTTAGAAATCAGGAAGAAAGTACAATTATTTTAATAACTGTGAACGATCAATCTTCATGTGCCTTTTGTGTACTATGCTAGTGAGCACACTGTAATGTTAGCTAGTCTTCTGATGCTAACGTTATACCTAACATTAAATAAGTGTCTCCGATAAAAACAAACCATCAGAACAGCATTCAGTTATTGGATATTTGTCCTGGATCTCTTTTAAATGCCACAGTTTTTTATCGCCGAACTGTTAAGAGGCTGGATTCAGCCTCGTCTTGTCTATTCATGAGTTGATCGAAATCTGATTATCTTTACCTTAACTTTTTTAAGGTAAACAATATTTTTCTCTAACAGGAGCGAGAAGCAGTGAAACAGGCATAAATAACCACCATTCCATTTCATTTTGGTTAAGTACTGCAGATCAAACATTAATAACATCTTTAATATGTTAATGTTGCTCAAAGACAATGGTATAAGCGTTAAGACATAATGTTAAGATATCACCGCTTCAAACGTCTGCACTAGTGTGTTACTTTTTCCTCTGTAGTCAAAACAAGACTGACAGAAAAATCCTCAGTTTCTACTTGTTTATTGCAACTTAGATATTAATAATAACTTAAATATGTTGGCAAATACTTTGCGGAGGTGTTTAAAAATGAACATACAACGCTTAGCCGTTGAATATTACTTACATTTACATGTTAAAACAATCAATGTTGTTGATTAAGCTATTTATTCATCTTGACTTGAAATTTTCTTCACAATACTGTTAGACGATGTCTCAAAACATGCCTACAAAACAACAACATATGAAAAAAAAAAATCAATGTCATATGACTTTCATTCATGTGTATAATAATTTCATGATATTTTCATACAAGCAACCACTAGTGACGTGAAGCTTTCTTCCTTTACAAGACAGACTTGGCCTTCATATTTATTAGACTTACATATGTGGTCTGAATAAAGTATTGCTTATTACTGGTCTAATTCTAGTCAAGAAGCCAAACACAGTTGAGACGAGAGCTTGAGATACACCTGCTGTCTCAGAAAACAGAAGTGGGCTAATGCTGAGGGTAGACTATGATTTTACAATGTGATGCTCTGTGACTGTGCCTCGGTATATCTAGAAAAAACACATTCAGGAACAAACACAAAAGGTACTTTAAACCTACATTAGATTTTAAAAACATGAAAGCGATCAAAACGTTAAAGAAGTAAAAGTTAAAAGAAAATGACAATCCACATATTTTAAATCTCAGGAGGAGAACACTTGCAGAGTGATAAAAAAATGAATTGTATGCTATTAAATTATCAAAACAAACTGAAATGTTCGCATGCGCGTGTGTGCGTTAGTGTAAAGAAACATTTCTCACTCTTCCGTTATCGCACACATATTGGGGCTTGACGCTCCCATATTTAACTCAAATAACACTTAACCCATGCTCATGATGATTCATATAAATGTCAGTGACCTGATAACCTTCCTTGGTAAATGACTAAGGCCTGTCTGATCAATAAGATCAATGTCCTCTGCAAATAGATAAACACTGACATTTTGCTTCAACAGCAGCTCCTGAGATAATTATCCTTCATATGATTTCTGCTCATGTAACTGGTGTCTGTGTGAAATGTGAGCATTTTTAAATGTTCTGGAAGTTACATATATAGAATATATTTTATTTTTTGCCTGAGGGTGACTGTTTTGTTAAAGAATTTATTTATATTTATTTGTTCATTTATTTTTACGTATTGTTTTCCTTCTGTGTGCAACCCTCTCCTTCACTAATGGAATTCTCAAAACAACACTTTATTTTTATATTGTGTTATTGTGAATATACTTTGTTTTCAATCATAACAGCCATTTATTTCAACGCTCAAATGTGTTTTGAAAAAAAAAAATTTATGTAATGTATTTCCATCTAAATCTCTCTAATTAGATTTTATATTGTTCACTTTAAAAAGTTAAAACATGTTTACATAAGAATACTGCAAGAATCTGCTTTTAATTCTTTATATTTGAAACATATTTCTTTGGTTCTCCTGTATTTTTTTTATAGTTCATATATTTGGCTCATGTTTTATTACTGATATCTCGTGTTACAAGAGAATACATATGATCAACCTCTACAGATTCACAGAATAGTGATCGTGTGAACTCATCGTTAGATGGAACAGCTTTGATGTTGGTAGTTGGTTTCAGTTTATCAGAGATGGACAAATCTTTGAGATATTTTCTTGACCTTTATGGCAATGTGTGTGCAAGTTTATTGCACTGCATCAGCAACCACCTTAACCCACCGGATTCTGAGATCAACAACCCCTTATCATCCTACTGACATATTTGAGTCAATGCAGCGAAGATCGTAGACGCTGGCTGCTGTTTAAGGTCAGGATGAGAGGTGCAAAAATGACAACATACCTGTTTTTTTCAGCAAGTAGTAGACTGTGGCAGGGTGGTTGAGAAAGTGTGGTGCTTTGGCTTTTATTTGTGTCTACTGAGGTTCTTAGCACTCTTGAACTTTGGAATTGGACGGAATTGCTTGGTCAGAAATGTTTTTTAAATATAAATAAATAAATGTTTGAAAGGTACAAGACTAATAAACTCATTGCTTTGAGTTATGCATAAAAAACATTCCCTAGATGTTACACAGGGCAACAATTCATTGCAAAGACACAGATTACTTTTAGGTCGTAGTTATAACTAATATATAATGAAATACTGTTTGCAAGTAGTACATGTAAAAAATATTTTATTTGTGATTATTATATTAAAATGATTATTGTTAATCATGATGATATGTCCTGCTTAGTTAATGTATTAATAATGTGTTGTTCATTCATGAGAAGAAATTAATGAAATAGTTGAACCCTTAATTGTTTCTAATGACTAATGAGCTAAAAATGTGAACTTATGATGCAATAATTTATTTGAAATAATTCAAATGTACATTATACGTTAAAATGTTTGTAAGTTGTGTTGCTAAGATGTCAAAGTTTATGCTTTTGTTGTTTCATGCTTTCCTTTGTTTTTATGTTTTCAAGTTATGTTTATGTTGTTTACTTACTCCTCCAAGTTTCACATTTAATCACTCTGGACCTGGATCCAGTCAAGTACTTGTGCCAATCTCATCCCACATTCCATTTCACACAACCACTATTTACACAGCACTTTCTGCACCACATTTTTTTGTCTGGTCACCCTCCACTATGAAGAATGCATCTTTTGGTTAACTGTATAAATGTTCCTTCTTAATGACTTACCTAGATTATTAACCCAATTCCTGATCTTTTGTTTTTTTGTTTTTTGGGAAGGGGGGATACTTACCTGAATTACTCATCCGTCTCCATTTTTCATCTCCTTTGATCGGCTCCCACTTTCTATCATAAAATAAATGTACACTATGGTCCAAATTGTTCATTATCAAAATCACATAATCTAAAAGGGCAAAAAATATTTTAGAAAAATAATGGCACAAGTCATTTCTTACAACAGCAAATACTGTTCTTTAAAATTGTAGCAGCAATGAAATACGCAGATATACATATAAAATATTCTTGATAGTTAACAAATAATGTTTTCAAACTGTGAGCTGGACAGTAAACAGCTGATCCCAGCTAAAGTCTCCAAAGCGATCCTACTTTCATCCTACTTGGCACCATAACACTTTTTCTTGGCCTGAGACTAATGTGATTGTTTTCAGCATTCTAGGGATCGTGCAATAAATGTATGTAGGATGCTGAAGGAGATTCTCTACTATAAAACCAAAACTAACTCCAGCATTAGGCATTTCTCCAGCAGGGCTCTACCATTTGCATCAGCATCACAGCGAGTTGGGAGAAAAGAGCTTTGCGAGGTGATCTGAAATGACAGTTGGGGAGCCAAATTGATTTTCTATCTCTTTGATTAATTTATCTCCCCCTTGTTGTGCACTGGGAAATTGCTGAATGGCATTCCATAAGATTAAAACCGCAAACCATACTTTTCATAATCTGACAGATAATTGGCATGGGGGTCGGCTTCTAGATGATTGTCCCATTATGGGATTTCTTTGGAGACTTGCATGCATGTGTATGAGAGCAAGTATGTGGAGTATAATTCTTTAACTGACAAGCAATGTGACAAGCTCCCCTTATTTTAGCTTTTTCTGTTCACAAAATGAGAAACTATTTACAATTTAAAAGATCCACAACTGTGCTCTTAATTTATTAACTCTGGGAACTGTTTCACAAGAACATGGCTAAATAAATATGGAAGGTGCTTATTTTATAATTGGCCACTGTCGAGTTCGTTCCTCTTTAGCTTGTTACTAGCCTAGAGGATAAGCACAAACCAACAGGCAATAATTAACATTTGTGGTAGCTATCCCACTTTCACCCCTTCATCACACTTTTGGGGTTAGATGTTCCAGTCCCAGTTCTTTTACTGGTAGCGTTGCTTTTAATATAACAACTTGCCTAGTGTGTTTTTTATAACTATTGAGTGATATATATATATATATATATATATATATATATATATATATATATAATTTATAAATATATATAAACTTGCTGAATTTATGACTCCACACATAATGAAATGATAGAGAGAAAGGGGAGATAGCGTGCGAGCCAGCGAGAGAGAGAGAAATGGGGCGGAAGCCACAGCTCCGATGTTAGTGGCTGCTTTCAGTAATCCTTAATCAATAGCACAATAATGACATGTTCATTAATCTGTGTATATGCCATCTTTTCATATGGCTTTCTAACAGAGATAAGAGAAGATCTGGTATTTCACCAATGGATGAGTTGCTCATCTGTCTCCCTCAGGCTTGCTGACATTTGCACAATGCCAGGAACAGGGAAAGAGAGTGGCCCTTCATTAGTTTTGGACTTCATTGTGTTTAGAATATTTTAAACTAAATATTCCAATCTCGTCTTCTCTCGCTTATCCGGGGCCGGGTCGCAGGGGCAGCAGTCTAAGCAGGGATGCCCAGACTTCCTTATCCATGGACAGTTCTTCCAACTCCCCGGGAGGGATCCCGAGGCGTTCACAGGCCAGCTGGGAGACATAGTCTCTCCAGCACGTGCTGGTTCTTCCCCGGGGCCTCCTCCCAATGGGACGTGCCCGGAACACCTCCCCTGGGAGGCGTCATGGAGGCATCCGGAATAGATGCCCAAGCCACCTCAGCTGACTCCTCTCGATGTGGAGGAGCAGAGGCTCTACTCCAAGCTCCCCCCGGGTGACAGAGCTTCTCACCCTATCTCTAAGGGAGCACCCAGCCACCCGGCGGAGGAAGCTCATTTCGGCCGCTTGTATCCAGGATCTTGTCCTTTCGGTCATGACCCAGAGCTCATGACCATAGGTGAGAGTAGGGATTTAGATCGACCGGTAAATCGAGAGCTTCGCCTTTCGGCTCAGCTCCCTTTTCACCAATCCGCATGTCGATCTCGTGCTCCATCCTCCCCTTACTCGTGAACAGGACCCAGAGATACTTGAACTCCTCCACCTGAGGCAGGAGCACTCCACTGACCTGGAGAGGGCAGGTCACCTTTTTCCGGTCAAGAACCATGGCCTCAGACTTGGAGGTGCTGATCCTCATCCCAGCCGCTTCACACTCGGCTGCAAACCGCCCCAATGCACGCTGCAGGTCCAGGCCCGAAGAAGCCAACAGGACAACATCGTCCGCAAACAGCAGAGATGAAATCCTGAGGTCCCCGAACCGGACCCCCTCCAGCCCCCGGCTGCGCCTAGAGATTCTGTCCATAAAAACTATGAACAGAACCGGGGATAAAGGGCAGCCCTGCCAGAGGCCAACGCGCACTGGGAACAGGTCTGTCTTTATGCCGGAAATGCGGACCAAGTTCCTGCTCTTATTGTACAGGGACCGGACAGCCCTTAGCAGAGGGCCCCAGACCCCATACTCCCAGCGCACCTCCCACAGAACACCACGAGGGACATGGTTGAACGCCTTTTCCAAATCCATAAAGCACATGTGGACCGGTTGGGCGAACTCCCATTACCCCTCGAGGACCCTGCAGAGGGTATAGAGCTGGTCCAGTGTTCCACGACCAGGTCGAAACCCGCATTATTCCTCCTGAATCCAAGGTTTGAATTCTCCTCTCCAGTTCCCTGGCCTAGACTTTCCCGGGGAGGCTGAGGAGTGGGATCCCCCGGTAGTTGGAACACATCCTCCGTTTCCCCCTTCTTGAAAAGAGGGACCACCACCCCGGTCTGGCAATCCAGAGTTACTGTCCCTGACCGACACGCGATGCTGCAGAGACGTGTCAGCCAGGACAGTCCCACAGCATCTAGGCACCTGAGGTACTCAGGGTGGATCTCATCCACCCCCGGTGCCTTGCCACTGAGGAGCTTACCAACCACCTCAGTTACTTCGGCTTGGGTGATAGACGAGTCCACCTCAAGTACCCCAGCCTCTGCCTCCTCAACAGAGGATGTGACAGTGGGATTGAGGAGACCCTCAAAGTATTCCTTCCACTGCCCGACCACATCCCTGGTCCACTGTAAACAGTGTTGGTGGGGCACTGCTTCCCCCTCCTGAGGCGCCGAACAGTTTGCCAGAATTTCTTTGAGGACGACCGATAGTCTTCCTCCATGGCGTCCCCAACTACTCCCAGGTCCGAGTTTTTGCCTCTAACACAGCATTGGCTGCTGCACGCTGGTCTTCCGGTACCGGTCAGCTGTTTCCGAAGTCCCACAAGCCAACCAGGCCTGATGGGACTCCTTTTTCAGCTTGACGGCATCCCTTACTTCTGGTGTCCACCACCGGGTTCTGGGATTGCCGCCACGACAGGCACCAGAGACCTTACGGCCACAGCTTTGCACTGCGGCAGTGATAATAGAGGTGGAAAACATGGTCCACTTTGCAGCTGCTGTAAAGCAGCATGTGTGCTTTTATCTCCAATGATGCAATACAACATTTTATGCGTTCGCTTACTTAGAATTAGCCCTGAAAACGTGGGGTAGTAGACGACCTCAGGGTTTAGTTTGACCCAACCAGCTCTTTGACTTGTGAACTGAGATGCAAACTAGCTTTTTCACGCTGAATAGTGGCGAAAAACAAGGCCACCTGCTCTGGTTGAGGGATCAGAAGGGAGAAGGTGAAAGGCAGGCCGAAACCAGGCACGCTGGGTGGAGGGGGATGTGAGCTTGTGGTAGATTCATTTGACCCAAACTGGAAACGGCCTGCAATCAAACTGAGAGGCCTACTCAAGTACGCTGATTTGCAGGCCGAAGCCAGACATGCTGAGTGAAGGGGGTGGAGTTGGGAGAGTTTGTTCACTGGTTTAGTCTTCACCCAAACTGGAGATGGCCTGATGTTCAATGATGAGAGTTGTGCAGGCTGAAACCAGGTACACTGGGTGGAGGGGGAACATGAGCTTATGGTAGATTTCCTTTGATCCAAACTGGAAACGAGATTTGATGGTGAGGATTTTAATGGGCTGTTTTCAGGTCTGCATGGCTTGTTCAATGTTGCTCTCGAATGCCTGGTTTTGGACAAGAAAGGCAAGCCTTTTTGAGCTGCTGATGTGGCTGCCCCAGTGCGAAATTAATGGCCTAAATAGTTATTGGGTATGTATCCATACATATGTATGCTCCCAGGACTTGACTTGAGGTGTTTCTGGAGTCAGAGGTGACTGGGAGGTTTACCAGACTCATCAAGAAACAACGGTTCTGATGGGCTACGAGTTTGGGAATACCTCCAGAGGAAGTAATGCAGCACTGAAGAAGGTTGAACAAGTGAATAAAAAAGGCCTCATTTGCTTTGCTTGAAACAAAAAGAGATGGTGTCCTTGTCAAGGACTAACTGATCTCCAATGGTGGGATGGAGTCTTGGGTCCAACATGGATGACGCCGAAAATTTAGCGTATCTCAGAAACCCGAAAAAGCAAGAAAGAACATAGTTTCCCAGGTTAGAATAGTTGTCAACGGCTGGTAGGACCAGATTTTGTTTAACCTCTCCTTCTGATTCGAGTTCCCTAAATTTCTGGTAGAATTTGGGCTCTTACAGCCTGGCATAAGCCTAACCAGCAAGGTCTCAAGCATGTAGATATGCTTTACGATCACCGTATGAGGTAAATCAAAATAACTCCATATTCGCTGTGGTGAAAGCTTTATGGCTTTGAAGGCTAGGTGGATCCAGTTTACGACGGATGTGTGCTCGGATCCTATATTTCTAACCACAACGCGGCTGGGATTAGTACGAGACTGGATAAAATATGCCAAATCAAACCCGGATCAAAATCAACTGAGATTCGAGATAACAGACAGTCAAACGTTAATTTCGCTGCTGAATTTTGTTACTTGCATTCAAGCGAGAATTGAAACCAGGTGCAGTAGACCTGCGGCCAATAGTTGAGAGCTGCAAGCGGGGCAGGAGATAGCGAGGGGATTGGTGTGGAGGAGACGACAAAACTCTGCTTGAGATTTGTGTTTCATCTTCGAACTTGTAGTGGAGTGGTTACAGTTTTATACCTGGGAGCAGTCAGAAGGATTGAAAACACCTGTATATTGTTCACTAATTATCTGATCGCTCCCATTGAAATTGTGTTCACGGAACTTCACTTAAAAACCTCTAAATTCAAAACCACATTGGTTCTGAATATACAATCTGCATCCAAAAAAAATCCATTTTGTAAACAAAAATCAAGACTAGAGAGTAAATGCAATATGTAAGATCATCTTAAAAAAATAATGAACCAATCTGTTGTCTACACTTTGTGTGTGCATTGCTCTCCCAGCTGCTTTTTTTATAGTACATGCATTCAGAATGGGAATACTGGTCCTTTATCAACAATAAATATTGATTCAGCATTCATAAATAACAAATTGCTGTGGTCGCTCTGAGATCCCAAGATTAACTCCTCCATCATCTTGTTTTACAGTAGGACTTTATATGCTAAAATACCTCTTCACTGCTCACCCACTGATAAGCACATGAATTGTCTTAACATGATTTATAGTAGGCTGCTGAACTCACATTCGCATCTATGAGCTAAATACAGCTTTTTTTAGGTTAATGATGTTGCAAATTAAAATCATTACACTTACTAATACAAGCCGTTGTGTCAGAAACCACCTGTAACAGTTTTCAACAAGTTGTGATCAAAACTGGGTGCTTTTCCATGCCCTCTTCTTTATTGTGGCAGAGCAAAACATTCACTCTTCTCCAAATTGCCCAGGGGTGGTGCTGTAGAAGAGCTTAGCTGTTCAAAGGCAAAACAAAGTGAGAGTGGAACTGACTGTCATTAGTTATCCTCAACGATTGCCTCAGGTGACTGGAACACTTCAGGACCCCTGTAATTTTTGCTTGGCATTCTTTGTCAGGGAATTTTGTCCTGCATGATGGGAGAGTCAATAATGTATGCCCACACTGAGAGATTTGCAAGTTTACTATATATATATATATATATATATATATATATATATATATATATATATATATATATATATATATATATATAATTTTTTTGCAGTATGACTAAGTAGCATTAGTAAGTGAACAATTAAATAGATAAATAAATTTATAGCGTGAAATTTATTAATAAATAAATAAATAGCATGAAACATAAAACTTTTTTCACAAGCGCAATCAGTGTAGATGGGTTCTGCAACTATATTTTGCAGTATGTAGGAACTGTCGATTGTTTCCATATGTGCTTTACGACCAGGTATAAATATTTGAAATTTCACAAGAGCTTTGTGTTAATTAGACATGGGGATTAATTGAGTTCTTTGGGCTGTCCTCTATTGCAACCTTCCGGCATTTGTGTGGATTGAGTGTGGATTAGTAATGCAACTCTGCATGCACACTAAAACAATTACCTTAATGTTGGTAACAACTATTGGTTTACCAGCGCATGCATGTATATATATATATATAATGTATATTTCTTGTCTGATCTGATCATCCGGTATATTTTTCACAAATTTGCCTTATACACTTTCAAAGATGTGAAAAATACTCCTTACGTAAAGTTATACATAAACACATTGACAGTTTTCCCAAGGATTCAGGTTCAATGTTGATTATGTAAGTGAAAAATAAAACAGCAAAAAAAATTTTTAACAACTGTCAGATGCAAGTGGAAAAATCATGTTATTTCCAAACACAGTCTAAAGAGAACTTAAAGAACCCTTAAAGTTTAAAGCTAACTTTTTAATAAAACGGTATTTTTTTAGTTTTACTATCCCTATCTGCATGTCTTGTTCAATTTCCTCAGAACATGTCAAACTATTTTTCTCAACCTTCTCTTTAACTGATTCCCAAGAGTCCCAGTTCATCCAACCTGTCAGACAGGCCATTTGATTGGCCAACCACAACCTTTTGACAGCAATCAACTGTTTTCCATCTGCCCAATTACCTGCAGTACAACTCCACTGGGTTGTTCGCAACTCGCCTTAGGACTTTTTAAATCCACACTTATCATTACTTTTATGATGCAAGCCCTGAAAACAGCTAAATATTTTCTTTATGCCCACTTTCAGGCTAAAGGGGGAAACATGCTTGAGAACAGAACAACTACAAAAAGCTAAAAGAAGGAAATGAATAATCAAGTCATCATTTTCACAAGTTAAAAGGCCAAAAACATTTGGTGCTTTCCAAAGGAAGAGAGCTGATTAGTGGCAGGTAGCCCATTGTGAAAGAAATCACTTCACAGTTGCAAAGCGGGTGATTTCATAGACTTTGTTCAAGATTACACAGCTAGGGCCTAATCAACTGATCCTTAATCACAGGCATTGTGCACTAGCAGTCTCCAGCACCCTACCAGCCGGATGGCAATGTTTCACTTCAATAGTGAGAGCTTCACAGAAATAATCACCTCAAAACAAATGCTATTGGTCTCCTATACAGGGGAGGCCAGTTTCATTCATGGTAAGTAGTATTTCATTCATGGTAAGAAGATATATTGTGTTGAAGCAGTTAATAATTGATTCTTTAGATAATTATAAGTCAAATTTTAACTGTACTTCAAAAAGTACTCACAATCAATCAATCTATCTATGTAATAATAATCAATCAAAAAAGTAAGCCTCTTTGCAAAAAAAAATCCAGACATTGTAAACAGTTAACTTCCAGTGATATTACAATGTTACGATTCTACGTAACAATTATGTTTTTCATTAATTGAAGTTGAGAAACCAAAAGAGAAAACAGAACAATGAATTAACCAAACAAAGTGATTTATTTTTAGTGGTTGCAGTAGACAAACCACCATGAAGAGATTAAAACAAAACCCCAACCAACCCAAAGATAGTCCCTCCCCTTGATGGTGCTGGTTACCTGCAACACTCCCAGAAAATAATTTATCAAAAGGGTAAAGTAAAAATTCAGTGATAGACTGCTTAAGGTTTTAATTTCCAATGCACTCAATTGCAGTTGTGCTAACAACGCATTACCTGCGTGTCATGGCACGTGACATAGATCTTTCTCTCCTTTCAGGAGTTTCAGAGAAAACAAAATATCCAATTAGCAAATTACTGATATCCAAATATACAAGCGGCTTGACCACATGCGAAATTAAATTAACTAACTTCCGAACGAAACAAGTGTTGACTTAAAATTAGTTCTCTTCAGACCGTTTTGGTTGGTCTTGTGATTATGTCATTGGGTGAAATTGAGACTGACAGCCTCCTCAACAAATGTGAGAAATACTCTGATGAGTATGAGTTGGCACTTCACATGTACAACACATTCTATGTACCAATAGCAAAGTAAACATGTTTGAAAATTACAGAAATTCAACCTGATAATGAAAGCCACATACATTTTACAAAGTTTTTATTCCAAACATACTGCACTCAAAAACAATTAATCCTAACCTAGTTAATTATTAAGTATTTAAATCCCTTTATATATTTTTTTTAAAGGTTTTTCTATTATGTTGTTTAATTACTTATATTTAAAAGTGCATTTTTTGAGTAAATCTAGTTTTTACTAGCCTTACATCTGAAAAAATTTGATGACATATTACTGATTCAATAAAATGTTTTTGTTTTGAAATGTCTTCATCTTGACTTCGAGTCAAGGGGCATAGATGGGTTACACTTTTGGGTGAAATTTGGGGGTGGGGCTTGGGGTTCAGCCACTCATCCAAAGCCTACCACCAACAACTCCCTGTTACCTATATCGTAGATCCGTTCAGGTGCGGAAAGACGACAGGAGAAGTAGACACAGGGGTGCACGATCTGCTGGGGACCGCTTTGGAACCCACACCTCCGAGGCATCCACCTTCACAATAAATTGCCTCTCAGGATCAGCAAAAGAAAGAACAGGAGCAGAGGAAAAGCAGGTCTTAAGCCTTTCAAAAGCAGCCTGAGAAGAGCACTGAAAGGGAGTTCATGTGGAGGTATGTGCCGTCAAAGATGCAGCATTTTGACTATAGTTGCAGACAAAACGACGATAAAAATGAGAAAAGCCTAAGAAACGCTGCAGAGCCTTGCAAGATTCAAGGAGTCAGTCAGTTAGAGACGGAGAGATTGGGAAAATATCAATATATCATTGTTACGTTCCTGAGTTATCTCGTTTTGTTTTGGTTCATGAAATATCATTGTTTCGTTTCTCCACGTGTGTTTGTTTTTCTTCGTGCGTTCAAGCAGGTCCGATGACGAGGCACCGCCCACTCTCCACCGACCCAATCGCATGTCCGCGGCGGGATTACGTCATCAGTGCATCGCCAAATCAACGCTTGACGAATCGCGTCTATCTGCATATAAGCCGACTGCAGAGTTGGCTCGAGAGCTTGTGGTTCTGACTGGTTGGGTTGAGAAACGGTTCTGTTCCTGCGTTGCTATAATTGCTTGTTTTGCCTGTGTTGCTGTGCTTGTGAGTCATATCAGTTTATTGTTTGATTACCCACCCTGTCTTTGTGTGTCACAGAGTCGTGCTGGCTACTTCCGTTTTCACATCCAGGACCTGAGGACAGTTTAGCACGTCACGTGACCTACATAGGGGTTCGTGAATTAAGTGGATACCTCTGTCTAGTACATCAGTTTAGAAGGGTGCCACATGTTGTATTAGAACTCAGCTAGATTAGTAATATAATTAAGTTTCGATCCGGAAATCTTCTGGAGTTGGATACAGTAATTAACTCTACTTCACAAGCTGTGTATCTCAGTTAGTTAGATCACACAGGGAGACTTTGGCATCCCTTGTTTTCCCTCTGTGTTCTGGGTGTTTTTTGTGGTTGTTGTTTTTGTATATGTTGTAAATAGATACCTTGTTGTTTTGTGTATATAGATTTATTTGCATTCTGGTGAAGGTGTTGTCACTGAAATAAATGTGATTCACGGTGTAAGTTGGTTGTGTTTTTACTCATTCTTATTATTCCCTCATTCATTTCAACTTTCACGTCTTTAGATGTTTCAACTCCAGACATTGTCCATCTTAAAATGTAACAATCATCTAGATATAATAATACAAACTTGTTCATCATATATCTCTGCAAATCATTGACCAGGGTCTGCAAGACAGTCGGGGGTTAATCCAAAAGGCATAACTCGGTACTCAAAGTGCCCATTGGGATTGTTGAAAGCTGTCTTCCACTCATCCCCCTCACTTATGCGGACCAGAAGGTAAGCTTTGCGGAGGTCTAACTTCATGAAGAATCCTGCACCTTGCAACAACTCAAAGACTAAAGACATTAAAGGTAGGGGTGCCTGTTTTTAATTGTAGTATCATTCAGCCCCCGATAATCGATGCAGGGTGTCAAAGACCCATCCTTCTTCTCCATGAAGAAAAACCCCGCATCAGCTGGGGTGGAGGAGGATCGGATGAGGCCGACTGCCAGAGAGCCGCTGATGTACTTGTCCATAGCAAAACGCTCAGGACCAGAGAGAAAGTACAATTTGCCCCAAGGAGGAGAAGTTCCCGGGAGCAAACTGATGGCACAATCATAAGGTCAGTGCGGAGGGAGAGCTATGGCCCGGGGCTTGCTAAAGACCAGATGAAGATCATGGTAGATCACCGGAACACCAGACAGATCAGCCGCCTCCACCTGAGAAACAGAAAGCATAGATCAGTCCATAAGCAACTAATGGCAAAATAAAAAAAATCCTCTAAAGGTAATGTCTCTAAATGACTGGAAACAAAAAATAAGACTGGACAGAACCAGGCCAGCGTCCAGAACATCATAAATTCAGGCAGCACAAGAGCAAAGACTTCAGCCAAGCCAGGGACTACACCGAGAGGCTGGGAAGGTAGGGAGAAAGTTCTGGAGTCAAACAGAACAAGGTTAACTAAAAGCATTCAGTTCACCTATGTTTGATGTTGGCGGGTCAGAAGCAAACAACAATCTGGCACAAAACAGCACAAAAAAGGGGAAAAAATAGGGGAGCTAATCAGGAGAAAATGAGCAAAGACAGGTGAAACAAATCAACTAACTGAATGAGAACGAGGGGGTGGAGAGAAACAATCAGCAGCACAAAAGGAACATGTGGCTAATACAAACAATACAAACAGATAGAACCAGAGTCCTAACACGGTTTACGAGATAAATGTCTTAAAGCATTAAAACAAACAAAGGTTTAAAGTACTGACCTTAGTAATATATATATGGTGATGTGAGATGATGTTTTTTATGTGTATATTTAATTATTTGTTTAATTATTATTAATTTAAAGCAAATTGAATGTATTGGTACTATTGCTTAAATCGTATGTCTTGATGTGTTTAATATACATATACATTGTGATTAGTAATCACATACGATTTATTAATTTCCTACAGTTTTTAAAAATGTAACTCAAATTAATGGAAATTTTATATGCATTTTAAATACATAAATCTTACATTTTAGGCCTAAAAAGTTGGAATTAGCTCACACCTCTGCAGATGATCCAGAAGCAGCTCGTCTTATCTTCAATGAACCAAAGCGAGCTCATGTTACTCCCCTCTTCATTTCTCTTCACTGGCTCCCCATCACTGCTCGTGTTAAATTTAAATCACTGATGTTGGCTTACAAAACTATCTCCAGATCAGCCCCTGTTTACCTCAACAAGCTCATGCACTCCTACCTGTGCTCCATAAGCCTGCGCTCAGCGACGTAACAGCATCTCGTGGTCCTGTCCCACAAAGGCAGAAAATCTCTTAGCAGAATCTTCACTCTCACTGTCCCTGGCTGGTGGAACAAACTCCCTGATCAAGTAAGGAAAGCAGCGACAATAACAGCTTTCAAAAAGCCACTGAAAACTCTTCTTTTCGGAGAACACTTACTGTAAAATATATATATATATATATATATATATATAACTATAAAATGTAAACTTAAACTTTTTATTGAGTATGAAGGCCATTGCCATCAAACAGCATTAGCTAAAGATGCAAAGAAGAGTTCCATGGAATGAATTTCCATGGCCAAGGAGCTGCATCAAGTTATTCATAGCCAGATACAATTCAAAGCGCATGGTTTATTGGAAAGTGATGATATGCTCTCTGGGGTGAAACTGATGGGAAGGTTGTTGGTTGTTACATAAGTGTTACCAATTTTGAAGTTTGGTAGAGGTGATATTGTCTTAGTTACAGTCAAAGACTACACAAGCTTTAGCATCTCAATGGTTTTTGGACACCTGTCTGCTTTAAACTTTATTGGAACAGTTTGAAAGGTGTTTCACACTTTTCAAACATGACCATACAACAGTGTAAAAGTAATTCCAGGCATGGAAAACATCCACAAACACCTGACCTCAACCCAACCTTTGGGATGAACTACAATGGGCGTCTTGAAGAATGATGAAACATTTGAATAATCACAACTCTGAACCCTATCTCAAAAAAGATCAAACAGGAAAATGTTGGTAGATGCTATTGTAACCTAAACGCATTACAAACTGGATGCCACAGATTATTGGTATTTCTTGGGATTAACGATTGTCAGATTAAACTAATTGCTTCCTAATCATTTTAAAATTCTCAATTGTCATAATGTCCATATGACTTAAGATAACAAATTTAATTGTCCACCCATGTGTGTCACATATTTTGCCAGCAAATGTGATAAGTTTGGTCCCTTTTGCTCTATTCTCTGCAGATACAGAGTTTACCAGTTTTTAACATTTCTACTGGTGCGCTTGTGCTGTTAAAATAAAGCATGACATCATGAGTTTTGTGTGTAAGAAACAGGAAGCGTGGTGCAGCAGCAGCCAAGGAAAGTTTTGGCAATCACAGTGAAAGCCAAGAAAAGCTAAAACAGCTTTGTAGCTAATTTACTTATGTTATATGGATTAAAAAGAAACAATATTTGTTTATTTGATTGAGGTTAAATATTTTGTAAAGAAATACAAATCTTTGAATCGGCAACTCTTGTCAGCTCTAATGCTTTTCTTATGCATTTAATTCAGCTCTAATGCTAAGGACACAGATACCGACGCCAGGCAACATCACTGCCACAGATGATCAAACCGTTTTTGGAAATTTACTGTAAATATTTGTTATATTCTTCTGCAACGTGAGTGATATCACTAAATAATTGTGTCCTTTTGTTACACATGACTCAAACACAGTGCTATAGTGCAGTCAACAAGATGAAAGGAAAAAAGTTCTACCCTATTTTTCTTTTGTTGTTTTGTTTGGAAGAAGCCCTTGTTCTGAAAAAAACATATGACATGGAATACATGATCATACAGGGAGCGTTGCTCTCACAGCCTTAAAGCTTACGCAATTTAAAAAAATAATTATCTCAACCTAGTTTACAACTCATAGACTATACTGCTATCCATGTGTTTATCTCCCCAAAATAAGCCACAAATACAGAGGGAGAGAGAAGACAATGTTTTGATTTTCAGTGACTTTCTCTGTACTGAGAAGCAGGAAAAAAATCCTCACAGCAAACCAAAGTCAAACAGGTTAGAAAAACAACCTATTTTTTAGGGTAGTTGTGAAAAAAAAATAGGCACACATTAAATGTGTGTTGCCTTCAGTCTGTATTTTAGGGATAATTGCTCTTGGCGCTATTAATGTTTCATGATTCAATAGCTGTAAAACTAAATCCTCTCTTGCTTTGCTGAAAGACACAGAGTCACATAGAGTGAAACATGGCAACACAGTGCTGAAAAACAGTAAACAATATGTCTTCTTCAATAACCCCAAAGATTAAAATCTACCGGTTTGATCTGATTACCTGATTTTTTTTCTGTAGATTCCAACTGCTGGTCTATAATTAAGATCTGGAAGTTGCTTGGAAAGATATATTTTGATCTTGTTTCGAGCTGTACTGATATCTCAGTTCAGTATAAAGAAAAGAAAATATTATCACAAGATTACAGCGTTGGGTGTTAACCCAACATGAGCAACGTTATTAATTGGCAACTCCAACTTTTGTTCAAAGAACCACTTCTGCCCTACAAAATGGTATTGCTTTTAAAACACTCCCCACTCCCTCAATCTCTCTCACACATCCAGAAAGCTAGTAATGAGGCCCAGGTTGCCACAAAGGACAAGCTCTCTGTGAGCAGGTTAATTATGTTATTACTGCTGTGTTGATGAGATTGTTTGATGAAATATGAATGTAATATAAGACGTGGCCAGGGGCTTTTATTGAAACAGATCCCAGAAGGAGACAGCCCCAAATCAACAGCATGCAAACATACTTTCAAGCACTCAGGGAGGAAAGACCAAAGGATCAGACACATAAAGGAATGTGTATGTTATTAGACGATGGGGAATGTATTCAGATTGTCAAAATTCTGGTGATGCTGGAGTTAGACGGAGAGGAAGAGGTGCAGTGATTGTAAGAGTGGTAAACAGACAAGGAAAGAAAGAGATAGTCCCCCTCTTACCCAATGTTATTTCTATGCAAATGACAGACAGGGAATTAAAGCTGAGGAGAATGGAGACTGTGGCTACAAGCATGAATGTTGCTGTGGCAACTGAGATTTCCTAACAGCTAGCTTTAGTGTAAACCATCAGAAACACATCGTTGAGCATGAAAAAAAAAAATGAAATGGAAAACTGATAATAAGAAAAAGATGTTAAAGTATAATTGGAAAAGAGGGCTAAGAGGTTGAGTTGTAATACATAGTATGGGCAGTTGCAATAATGGGTTTTGCCTGTTTATCACAGGACCAAGAAACATCCAGATCAAAATCCCCCTGAGGTTTCATTAAAAACTTTTTTTCAAAGGCATGCATCCTTAAAATATTCTTTTTATGACAAAATGTCAAACGCTTCCAGTCTTGATTATCTGATGTTATTTTTGGTACAATTATGTATTGATTCCATCATGCCTTTGAACTCATGATTGTTGAATATAAATCATATTTCATACAGTTTTGTCCCTCACTCATCCCTCTCAATAAATTGTATGCTCTCAGATGTTTCTCAGAACAACCCACTGGTGAAAAGGATGTTGGCTAATAGTTCAGAGACAATTACAATATGGAGTTCTTCAAAGACTTCTTTCTGACTTGTTTTATTATGAGTGTAAGACAAGTTCTCAGAACAATTACCAGACCCAACCAAGCAATTTAATTATTGAAAGAAAAGAAGAGAAGCACAAGATGACATTTTGCTAATCGCCCAAATGTCCTCTCAGTAAGGCTTGACCATGAAGGAAGTTATATAAAGTACTGTAAAATACTTTACATTAACCCTACTGTCATGTTCACGTCCCACCTCTTATTTTGGAGTTCCTGGTCAAAATTGAAAAGGCTGTTTTTTTTTTTTTGTTCTTTAATTAGCACACACATAAAAAAACACACATTTTTACTTCTCCTCTGTCCTGGGGTGTTGAAGGCCAGAGCAAGTGTCTGGATTGAAATATCTGTTGTCGTTCACTTCCCAGACATCCTCAGTTATCTCAGGTTTGAATTGACTCTTCATCATGTCCAAAAACCTGGACCATAATCTCTTTGACTTAGCTACTTGGTCATTGTGCTCAGAGTAAAATGAATGCAAGGCAATGTGTTCGGTCTAATGGAAGAATATAGTCAGGACACCCATTAATTTCCTTAGGAAGTCATTAGGGACATCACAGGTAATGTAAAGTTGATTTAAACACTCCAAATTCAATGAAAGATTTGATTATCACTTTTATATGGTCAAGTGCATAGTGTGGATGATAAGACATTAAGGCAATCATGTGTAAAGCACAATATGTAACAGTGTTTTAAGTTGTAAAACAGTCAGCGGTCATGTTTTAGAAATGCACTTTTGTCTGCAAGGTTTCAAGACATGCACCTTCATGGAAGTTTAATAATGCTGTAATGTGCTGGATAATTAGCCAGTATGTATAAAAATAAACAAATGCTGTTGTTAAAACTATATAAATATATTTTATCCCATTGGTCAGTGAAACATAATTAAACAAAAAAAAACATAATTACTACTCTGTCAAGTCTGGGTGTTCAGAAAAAAAAACCATCTCAGCCAAAAAAAAAAAGAAAAGGAGAGCTAACCTGTGAAAATCACATCAGCTTACACCAAAAAGCAAACACCACACTACACATGTAGTTATCAATACTGCCGATAAAACCCTAGAGGAAAAACAATCAAGTCGTGCATACATAAAATGCTAAAAATGGTCATCAATGGTCAGCTGTGTGTCATACAGTTCAAATGAGGACGAAGTACCACCTGACGTACAGTGGAAGACACTGCTCAGACTATCCCTTATCTGTTATCTCAAGAGTCACTTCAGAGTGGAGACCAACAGCAGCACTTCAAAAACTAAGTTAAAAATGATTGTAAAAATTTAACTATGTATAATGACCTCATCTCATTTGGGAAAACTTGGAACTGATTACTGTTGCTCTAGTGCTCTGTACGAGCAGTTGACTTACAGTCTGTTTCAATAGTTACACATTCAAAGACAACTCCGACTACATGCATGATAACTTAATCTTTATCAGTGCCTGCCAATAGAGAATTCAGATGTTTAAATGAAATGTATTTCACTTAGCATATGTAGTATAACGAGGGGAGAGTGGCAGTAGCGGTGGCCAATCACAGGGTGGCGCTGCCGTATTTAAGTGAGATAGCGGGAGTCACACGTATACGTCATTCTCCAGCTGACTTCCCGTCATACGGGCAACCTCACTCACCCTTCGGGAAAGGTAGGCGCTAGCCTTTGGCAAATGTTTTGCTCTGTGAACTGGCAGTCAGTGACCCCATCGGTATTGTTTGTAGTAAAATTGCAATCGGAGCAGCATTTACTGTGCTGGTGGCACCACCGGTTGGGGGATTGGTGCCGACAGACGGCTCGATCGGGTGAGTAAGGCTGTTAACACCCCCGTAGCGAGCGTGCGGCTGGTCGCTGTGCAATGTTGTGTGACGCGCTGTGTTGGCGTGTCTCCGTCTAGAGTCAGTGTGTTGGGCGTATGTTCGCTACGCTTCCGTTGCCATGGAGGGCCGTTAAAAACTGCAGCGAAGATTCCCGGGTGAGTGCGTATAAAGATTGAGTCACCTGGGCTAAACTAATTAAATAACTGTCTCATGGTTGTTTGCAGGATCTGCCCTTTCCTTTTCCTTGCCCTTTCCTTTCCTTTTCTTTCATTTTCATTCCGTCCTGTTTCCTTTTATTTTCTTTACATCACCGTCCCACTTTAGCTTTCTTTTCGGTTTTGTTAAATTGTTTCCCCTTGGACTGTTGCCTCGGAGGGCTACTTCATTATCTCGCCGCCTCGTACGGTGCACGGACGAGTCACTCGGCAACAAGCAGCTGAAAAGTCTCTCGCAGGATTCGTTCTCGCTCTCCTGCCGAAGCGTTACACCACCCGAAGGACCTGCTGCTTGGAGGGAGGATTTTGAAAGATAAGTGCATATGACGCCTGGTATTTCGCCAGTAATATGAACACTTTTAGCTTTTGGTGTGAATGGTTGGAATATGCCTTTGTGAACGTGGGGCCTGTGAATGAGTAACACTGTGTCATTTTTAGCATATATATACATGTACGGGGGAAATTCTTTTTATCTGATCTGTGTGTGGCGGGAATAATTGTGAAGGTCTGTTCTGGCAGGGGCGTGGTCTTTGCATCTGGGTGCTGGTACCCTCCAGGAGAAGTGGCCCTGCTGGTGGCTGGGGATACCCGGGTGCACCTGGCCCAGGTGTTGACACGAATTATTTGGCTTGCATCCTCTTGCTTGACGTGGGTGGTTGAGTCTCACTGTGTGCGTTTGCTGTGGAAGGTATCTCCCCTCCCCCATGCAGGTGTCCTCAACTCCTGGGCAAGTGCCTTCTGCCCACGGCCCCTGGTGGTAACTTGACCAAAATTATCCTGCTATATTGAATGGTTGTTTATAACGTATGCCTCCGAAATGATCAAATAAAGTGTAACCAAAGAACGAGTCATTGGGTTTTGCCTTTTACACGTACTAAGAGTGTCTTATCTGCGTGCCTAGTGCTTACAAGTTCCCCAGGTGAAATTCCTGGGGTGGCGTAGTCGGTTATCAATCTTTCTATGTAAATATTGGGCCAACCTATCAAGAAATCAGATATAGTGCCTAACGTTTAGACAAAACCCCGTTACCATTGCGCCACATTCTGGCGTAGTCGGCAGGGTCACTCTGTGTAAAAGGCAAACCCTTGATCAGTTCATTTGTATAATATTTTGTAGGGGGTTATATATTTTTCTATATGTATCTTTTTTTTCTCTCTCTTGGAAAGCACTACGTTTCAGTCTCCATCCAAGTACGGCATTGCTATAGTCCGTGAGGGGGTTAGCGATTCTGTTTTGAGTGTTATTCTCTCCTAGTGAGCAAAAAAAAAAAAAAAAAAAAAAAATTTTATAAAAACAAAAAATGGAGGATGAGATACGAGAGTTGCGACAACTAGTCGAGCAGCTGCGGGCAGATAATGATCGGCTGCGCCAGGAGGTCGTCCCAGTGCCTGGCCCTGTAGTACAGCCCGAGTCCGTAAATAGGGAAGGTATGGCTCGCCCGCATGCCAACCTGGTGCCCCCGGCCGCAGAAAGGTTTGTATTTGTCCCTCGGGATCGAACCTGTCGAAAGTTTAGCGGTCGGTCGGGCATCAGTGTTGGTGAGTGGGTAGAGGAGGCGCAAGCCTGTATGCGGCTTCGCCATCTCTCGCCCGGGGATCAGGCGTTCTTTTTATTTGATCACCTGGAGGGGGAGGCTAAGGAGGAAATTCGATACCGTTCAAGTGAGGAAAGGGCAGATCCAAACAAAATTATACAGGCGTTAAAGGAACTTTATGGCTGTACGGAATCTTACGTGGCGCTGCAAGAAGCATTTTTTTCACGCCGGCAGCTCGAAGGAGAAACTCTTTTGGAGTTCTCATTGGCGCTAAGGAGTTTGCTAGAACGTGTACAGAGTCAAAGCCCCCATGGCGTTCCCAATGCGGAGACCCTGCTGCGTGACCAGTTCATTGAACATGTAAGGGACGGGGCGCTTAGAAGGGAACTTAAGCAATTAGCCCGTCGTGAACCAGCCACTACGTTGTTGCAGGCGCGTAGTGAAGGAATGCGCTTGGAGCGGGAGGGGATGCCGGGAGGGGTACGGGCCCGTAGTCAGTCGGTTCCATTGACTTATGGCTTACAATATGGCGTTCGTGGACAGCAGTGCGACACGGCCATTGCTAGGTCTGACACAGCAGAGCTAAGTGAGCTACGGGGGATGTTGGTACAACAACAGCGCCAGCTAAACCAACTTGCAGAGGGTATGTCACGGATACAAAATCTCCAGCGCAATACCCGTCCTGTTCAGTCCAGGCAAGTAATTTGTCGGCGGTGCCGCCAGCCAGGTCATTATGCTCAAGATTGTGAGGGAGAACATAGGTTGCAATCGGCATCAGTACCCCCCAATGCCTTGCCACCATCTAGAAATAGGCAGCCTGCAGGCAACCCGCCATCGGGAAACTAGTCCCCACCAAGCCCGAGGGTCAAGGTTTGGTTGGGGAACAGAATGGCCCAACTAATTTCGGAGTTGCACCACAGTTAATGGCATTGTGCCCTCAGCTTACTGCAATAATGGGTGGTGTTGAGGTCCCTAGCTTAATAGATACCGGGTCTATGGTGTCTACCATTACAGAAAGCTGTTTTCTGGCTAATTTTAACCACTGGGGCCAAGAACGTCTGCGGTCATGTAATTGGTTGCAACTTAGAGCTGCGAATGGGCTCAGCATCCCTTACAGGGGTTATCTGGAGCTGGATGTGGAGTTGTGTGGGCAGATAGTTACGGGGTGTGGGGTATTGGTGGTCAGAGACCCGCCTGGTGGCATGTGTGCTGAGGTCCCAGGGGTTTTGGGCATGAATGTCCTGAGCCGCTGCTACCAGGAACTCTTTGGCCGGCATGGCGCCCACCTCTTTGAGTTGCCAGCTATATCCCAGGCACCCAATTCCGTGTTGAAAGCACTGCAGTTCTGTCACCATACCAAACATCGGTGCAAATTTACTTTGGGAGGGCGAGTGAAAGTTAGACGTGGTCGAACTTGGCGTATTCCTGGTGGAACCCTTAGATGGGTGCCCACCACATGTGCCACCCAGGTCCCTGGCACTACCATGTTGTTTGAGCCCCCGGAGGAAGGTCTGCCTGCGGGTCTACTCGCCTCAACGTCTCTGGTGCTGTTAGACCGGGGTACAGCGCATGTGCCAGTTGTAAATGTGGGTACTCAGGAAGTCCTCCTGTACCCCAACTCGGTTATCGGCACTTTAACCAGTGTCGATGTCATTAGCCTGCCACCTGGTGTCATGGAAGTCCCCTCCACGGTTGTGACGGTGAAATCACATGCAGGACATGCTTCTCCGTCAGTGGAGGATCAGATTGCGGGGACAGATCTGGCAGCGCTGTCCACTGATGAACAGGCGCAGGTTAGGGCATTGCTGGAAAAGTATTCCAGCATATTTTCAAGACATGATGGAGATTTGGGGTGTACCAACCTGATCTCGCACGATATTCCCCTGTTGGATGACACACCAGTCAGGCAGCGGTACCGGAGGATTCCACCCTCCGAGTACGAGGTGGTGAGAGCCCACATCAATCAACTGCTGGAGGACCAGATAATTAGAGAGAGCTGTAGCCCCTTTGCTTCTCCGATTGTCTTGGTGAAGAAGAAAGAGGGTAGCCTGCGCCTATGTGTGGACTATCGCCATCTAAATGCCAGGACAAGGAAGGATGCATTCCCCCTTCCACGAATAGAGGAGACGTTGGACTCACTGGCGGGGGCTCGTCGGTTCTCCACTATGGACCTGGCCAGTGGTTACAATCAAGTTCCGGTGACTGAGGCGGATAAACCAAAAACAGCCTTTTGTACCCCTTTTGGCCTGTTTGAGTGGAATAGGATGGCCTTCGGCCTCTGTAATGCCCCAAGCACATTCCAACGCCTAATGGAGCGGTTATTTGGGGACCAACAATGTCAGTCTCTTTTATTGTACTTGGATGACATTGTGGTCTTTTCCTCCTCAGTCCATCAACATCTGGAACGCATGGAGTTGGTCTTAGGTCGCCTCCAGAAGGAAGGGTTGAAGGCGAAACTCTCAAAGTGCACCTTCTTCAAGAGGGAAGTGCAGTATCTGGGCCATATCATCTCGGCAGAAGGGGTCTCTACAGACCCGGGCAAGATTCAGGCGGTTGCAGAGTGGCCCCGTCCCACCAGCCTAACAGAGCTCCGCTCATTCCTGGGTTTTGCCAGCTACTATCGACGGTTCGTGGGTGGGTTTGCCAAATTGGCGGCTCCTCTACACAAGTTGGTAGCAGGGCTGGCATCCCAGAAACGCCCTAAGCAAACTGGGCAGGAGTTTGCCCAAGCTTGGTCGGGACAGTGTCAGGAGAGTTTTGAGGGTCTTAAGAGTAGGCTCACAACGGCTCCCGTGCTGGCATATGCTGACTTTTCGTTGCCATTTATTTTGGAGGTGGATGCCAGCCACGGTGGGCTGGGGGCAGTCCTTTCTCAGGAGCAGGAGGGAAAAATTCGACCTATAGCATATGCTAGCCGTGGCCTACGACCCACTGAGCGCAACACCTCCAATTACAGCTCAATGAAGTTGGAGTTTTTGGCGCTCAAGTGGGCCATGACGGAGAAATTCAGAGAGTATCTCCTGGGCCACCGGTGTGTCATTTATACAGATAACAACCCTCTTAGCTACCTGGCCACCGCCAAGCTTGGTGCCATGGAACAGCGCTGGGCCGCTCAAGTAGCGTCCTTTGACTTTACCATTAAATATAGGTCGGGAAAGTCTAATATAAATGCGGATGCCCTGTCACGTCGTCCTCTACCTGAGGTGGAGGTGGTCCAGGCTCTGGTTCCTGGGTTAAGTGTCCCAGAGGATCTACAGAAAGCTGGTTCAGGGGTGCAGGGACAGGTTAATCAAATTTCCTCATTCCCATGGGCTGGTGCAGTGAATGTTGGCGCCTTGCAAGAGGACGATCCGGTCATTGGGAAGCTGTGGAGGTGGTGGAGGCAGAAGGCACCCCCACTTGGGGGAGCGAGACAAGGTCTCCCCAGACCCCTTATGGCCCTCCTGAAGCAGTGGGACCGCTTAGGAGAGAGGGATGGTGCTCTGCATCGACGGGTGTTTCGCCCAGATGGGGGAGAGGAATCGCTCCAAGTCATCTTGCCTGCTGCGTTGAGGAGTGAGGTATTATCTCAACTCCATCAACAGCATGGACATCAAGGAGTGGAGCGCACCTCCCAGTTGGTTCGCCAACGTTGTTTTTGGCCGGGGATGTCTATAGACATTTCCCGCTGGTGTCAGGAGTGTGAGAGGTGCCAACAAGCCAAGGAGGCTCGCTCTGCCCCCGGTGGTTTTATGGGACACCTGCTGGCAGCACGACCTAACGAGGTGCTGGCTATGGACTTCACCGTCCTAGAACCCTCTAACTCCGGTCTTGAGAATGTCTTGGTAATGACCGACATTCTCAGTAAGTACACGTTGGCCATACCTGCGAGGGACCAACGAGCAGAGACCGTGGCCCAGATATTAGTGGGGGAGTGGTTTTGCAAGTTCGGGGTTCCCTCTCGCATCCATTCTGACCAAGGCCGCAACTTTGAGTCTGTACTGATAGGCCAGTTATGCAGGTTGTATGGGGTGGTGAAAACACGGACTACCCCCTACCATCCGGCCGGAAATGGTCAGTGTGAGAGGTTTAACCGAACCTTGCATAATCTCTTGCGAACCTTGCCTGTAACTAGCAAGGGGGATTGGCCTTTCTGCCTCCCCCAGGTCCTGTTCTCGTATAACACCACCCCGCATCAGTCAACCGGTGAGTCACCTTATTACTTAATGTTCGGGCAAGAACCAAGGCTGCCTGTTGATTTCCTGTTAGGAAGAGTTCAGGAACCTGAGGTAGGCAGCATCCATAGGTGGGTGCTGGAGCACCAGAACCGGTTGCAGGCTGCTTTTGAGGGTGCTCGGGAGCGGTTGGCTGCAATGGCAGCGCAACGGAAGGAGCGGCATGACAGGCAGGTGCAGGAGGCACCACTGAAGGAGGGTCAACTGGTATACCTCCGTGACCATAGTGTCCGGGGTAGACATAAGATCCAGGACCTGTGGAGCGCAGTGGTATATTCTGTGGTGAAGGCACCAGAACCTGGAGGGGTAGTGTACACCATCGCCCCTGTCACCGATCTCACCCGCCTAAAGCATGTGCACAGGTCTGCTCTGAAGGCAAGGCTCCCTATAGGATCCCCACTTAGAGATTTGGTAAAAGAGGTTGAGAACTCGACTCCAGGTCAGGAAGACTCGACAATGGAGGAGGGGGACTTCCTCGTATTGGTACCTGAAACTCCTCAAGAAAATAGGGGTCCACAGCAGGAGGCGGGGCTATCCGGGCCTCCTACCTTAGGGGCTTGCGGGGTTGACCAGCTAGAAGAAACCCAAGAGATGGGAGAAGCGCCACCAGGTCTCAGAGGTGATGGTGCTAGGGTTGATAACCCAGTTCGGAGAACGAGTCGGGGCAATGCTGGACAGCATTCAAATTTGCACCACCTCCCGCGGTCAGCTGGAATGGGTATGGTGTCTTCGGTGGTTGGCACCAATAGGGTGGCCTGGTTTCGACCGTGGGATTAAACTCAGTGATCAGCTGGCTAGTTCACCGTCGGGGCGACGTTGCAGGGCCCTGGGGTGGATTGTAGTATAACGAGGGGAGAGTGGCAGTAGCGGTGGCCAATCACAGGGTGGCGCTGCCGTATTTAAGTGAGATAGCGGGAGTCACACGTATACGTCATTCTCCAGCTGACTTCCCGTCATACGGGCAACCTCACTCACCCTTCGGGAAAGGTAGGCGCTAGCCTTTGGCAAATGTTTTGCTCTGTGAACTGGCAGTCAGTGACCCCATCGGTATTGTTTGTAGTAAAATTGCAATCGGAGCAGCATTTACTGTGCTGGTGGCACCACCGGTTGGGGGATTGGTGCCGACAGACGGCTCGATCGGGTGAGTAAGGCTGTTAACACCCCCGTAGCGAGCGTGCGGCTGGTCGCTGTGCAATGTTGTGTGACGCGCTGTGTTGGCGTGTCTCCGTCTAGAGTCAGTGTGTTGGGCGTATGTTCGCTACGCTTCCGTTGCCATGGAGGGCCGTTAAAAACTGCAGCGAAGATTCCCGGGTGAGTGCGTATAAAGATTGAGTCACCTGGGCTAAACTAATTAAATAACTGTCTCATGGTTGTTTGCAGGATCTGCCCTTTCCTTTTCCTTGCCCTTTCCTTTCCTTTTCTTTCATTTTCATTCCGTCCTGTTTCCTTTTATTTTCTTTACATCACCGTCCCACTTTAGTTTTCTTTTCGGTTTTGTTAAATTGTTTCCCCTTGGACTGTTGCCTCGGAGGGCTACTTCATTATCTCGCCGCCTCGTACGGTGCACGGACGAGTCACTCGGCAACAAGCAGCTGAAAAGTCTCTCGCAGGATTCGTTCTCGCTCTCCTGCCGAAGCGTTACACCACCCGAAGGACCTGCTGCTTGGAGGGAGGATTTTGAAAGATAAGTGCATATGACGCCTGGTATTTCGCCAGTAATATGAACACTTTTAGCTTTTGGTGTGAATGGTTGGAATATGCCTTTGTGAACGTGGGGCCTGTGAATGAGTAACACTGTGTCATTTTTAGCATATATATACATGTACGGGGGAAATTCTTTTTATCTGATCTGTGTGTGGCGGGAATAATTGTGAAGGTCTGTTCTGGCAGGGGCGTGGTCTTTGCATCTGGGTGCTGGTACCCTCCAGGAGAAGTGGCCCTGCTGGTGGCTGGGGATACCCGGGTGCACCTGGCCCAGGTGTTGACACGAATTATTTGGCTTGCATCCTCTTGCTTGACGTGGGTGGTTGAGTCTCACTGTGTGCGTTTGCTGTGGAAGGTATCTCCCCTCCCCCATGCAGGTGTCCTCAACTCCTGGGCAAGTGCCTTCTGCCCACGGCCCCTGGTGGTAACTTGACCAAAATTATCCTGCTATATTGAATGGTTGTTTATAACGTATGCCTCCGAAATGATCAAATAAAGTGTAACCAAAGAACGAGTCATTGGGTTTTGCCTTTTACACGTACTAAGAGTGTCTTATCTGCGTGCCTAGTGCTTAC